>OX451217.1:67415043-67582543 GCA_949628195.1 Phasia obesa | reverse complement strand
GCTTCAACTGCACGTTTCGTATCTTCTGAAGCGTCAAAAAGGGGATTTGTTATGTTTAATATGAGTGCTATGTATGAGGTACTTGTAATGAAAAGAAGAGCAGGGATGGAAATAAGGGTGTGTTTTTTTTGTTTTTAATTCTAAACTTAACTTTTAAGTGAAAATGTAATTGGTGTTAACGTAGGTCAACATGTTTTTGTGGTTGTGGTTCTCGTTGCCGTTGCCGTTGCCGTTGTCATTGTTGTTGTTATTTGTTTTTAAAATGCAAATTCAACTGGCTTAAATGAGGTTGCAAGTATGCATGCTTTGCCATGCCATACCATGTTGTACGTTTTGAAAATCTAGGTTTCTAACATACTTTAATTTCAACTGTTTGGTTTTTTATATATTTTTAGAATTAAGCTTAAGAATGTTGTTGTTTTCTGTGGCAAACTCGTGATACATAATAAATGTTTAGATATTTTGTTGTTTGTTTTTTCCAGTAGATTATGATTAATTGAATAATTTCAATGTCAGACTATTAGAATATTAAAAATATAACTTGCAAAGAAAAACAAGTTAAAAATGCAACGAAGTTTCAAAAAAATTTGTCCCAACATACATGGTGTGTACATATGTAAAATAATAATAATAAGAAATCAGCCCAGTTTGAATTGAAATACACACGTAGGGTTTCCGTATAATCTCGCGATACTTCATTTTAGAAGAATAAAGTGTTTAATTTGTTCAAATTGTTCCTTTCCTTTTATTTATGTAATTATGTGTGTAATAATTTTTTTTTGGGATTTTAAATTAATTAAATGGCCAACATTAATGGGTTATATTGCCAGTGTCTGTAAGCATGTAGGTCTTTTTTCCGGAAAATCTAGCCGACCTGTACCCTTGCGCAGGAAGTAGGCTCGCCAGTGTCCACTCCTAGAGTATTATTGGTCTCCACCAGTCAGTCAATCAGTCTTAGTTATTTTTATTGGTACTACACCACGTCAAAAAGTGAGGTCACAATCCTCTCTTGTGAGTTTTAATTTGGTCCTCCCAGGTTCTATCTTCCAACTCTGTATCTTTATATCAAGTAATTATGAGTTGTATTTTTGGTCTCTACCAGGTTCTTTCATCCAGTAGAAAATATGCCAAGAAGTGGACGACCAAAAAACCTTTCCAATCGTGATGTTAACCACATCGTAAGAGAAGTAAAAAATCAACTATAAGAGCCCCAAAACTTGCAGATGATATCACTAATAACTACAACAAGTATGTACATCCAAGAACTGTACAAAGATCATTGCGAGAAAGTGGATAGAAAAGCAGAGTTCCTCGAAAGAAGGAACTCATAAGTGAAAAAATAGAAGACTTAGACCAGAGTCTGTAAATAAGTATAAAAATAAAGACGCTGAGTTTGGGAGAACAGTTCTTTTTACAGACGAGAGCAAATATAATTTATTTGGAAGCGAAGGACATGCAAAAGTCTGGCCCAAACCAAACACTGCCTTTCGAACACAAAATTTGGTTCTACGGTAAAACATGGAGGTGGCAATGTGATGGTTTAAGGAGCGATTGGAGCAGCCGAGGTTGGGAATTTTGAGTTTATTGATGACATAATGAATCAACATATTTACAAGAGTATATTGGAGAGAAATTTGCAAGCATCTGTCGACATCTGGGGCTTTGGATTCCGTTGGATTTGTCAACAGGATAACGATCCCAAGCATACCGCACTTTCTTTTGAAGAGTGGTTGCTTTATTATGCTCCTAGATAGCTCCGTAGGCCACCCTAATCACCAGACTAAAACCCAATTGACCACGTTTGGGATTTAATGAAGCGGAAATTAGTAAGAACTTCAAGAACGAGCAAAGAATCGCTAAAAGTAGCTCTTACAAAAATAAAACTGCATACTATTATATTTATAAGTTTTTCTGAAACGCTTACGTTTCTTTAAACATTCCATTTTTTAGGTGTATTTAAACTTTAGTCCCTGTAGAATCATTCCTAGGAAGTATATGTTCCAGAAAGTTGTTTCTTGAGATCTTAGGTTCATTTTTGTAGTTGATTGTTTCCTTGAATTTTGAACGGTTTGCTACCTATGGACCTGAACAGGGGAAAAAAAGTAAAAAAAATTGAATTTTTTAAAGTTTTTTGCGATTTTGACCTTGAAGATGATTTTTTGATTTTATATGTTCACAATTTTTTTCTTTATGACAAGAACTACAACTTAGCCTCAGAGAGTATATTAAAATTCCAAACGGTTTGCAAAATATGAGCTTGAGTAAATGATAATTTTTTTGCAAAAATGACATCGAGGCCCCACATCTTTGAGGGCCCATAAAAGAAAACCTGGAGGACTTTGGGCAAAACTGGGAGACAGGGTCTTTTTTTTTTGGTCTTTTATGACGTAGTGGTGTCCGTATATGGTTATTTTGCCATGACTTAAAAAATTACACAGTGTGTAATATATTTACACTGTTTTTCTTTTAAATTTTTTACAATTATTGACAAATTAAAATAATACCTCTTTATTGATATAAAGGTACTCAAGACACTATCACGAAAATGGTCTCATATGTGGGTTTCGAGATGAAAGAGTAATTAGAATACGTTGAAATTTTTACAGTAGATGGATATTGATGATATTGGTTGATTTCTTGCAAAAAGTGAAAATTTAAAAATTTTGAGTTAATACCCTCTTGTTGATCAAGTGCGATATGTATGTGTGTGTGTAATTATTCATTTTATAGCTTACATTGATTGTATAGTTAACTTATCAATACAAACTATGCATACATAACTTTCAAGTTTCTGCCTATAACGTTTTTGAAAATAAAGCAACAGTGGGCGTGGTACCTCCTATATAAAGTGAGATATTATTACCGTGTTCCTAGAGAACTACAATAGGTAGAGTCTTGAAAATTTGCACAAGTAATCCTCAGACTAATGAACATAGTAGCTCCCATACAAAGTGAAAAATTATTATTGTGTAGCAAGAGAACTACAATATGCAGAGTCTTGAAAATTTGCACAAGTAACCCTCTTACTAATGTGCATTATAGCACATTATACCTCCCATAAAAAGTATAAAATTATTATCGTGTCAATACTCATACGAAAAGTCTCGAAAAAAATAGATTGGATGGAAGCAGTGGGCGTCGTATCTTGTATCTAAACTAAAACGTTTTTGACGTAAGAAAAGCGTACGTTTTCGAGTTAAAGGTTGACCATACTTTTCTTCCAAGTGCACCGGGGATAGCCAGTTGTTAATGTAATTTTCTATACCTGTTGTTTTACTAAAGGTCATATTGTTGAAACTTAAGGTCATATTTGTCAAAATTATAGCCTCCATGCGGACTGCCTTTAATTTTAGTGTTATAGTGAACATGATACCACAAATGTCTGTCTCTTAGGGTGTTTAAAAAAATAATGTCATTTACTTAAAAATTACTTCACAATCGGGAGACCGAGTAATTTTTAACTTCCTTATATTATTTGTTGTTATAGTGAGTGGCAGTACATCTTCTGTGAACATTTTAAGTGTCTGTCTATTTCAGTGTCAGATATAGAGGGCTGTGGACAGATGGACAGACGTCTGTCATTCCTACGTGTATAGGATAGAACGGTAACGGGAATGAAGATTCATTTAAAATTTGGAATTGGTATTTTAAAGCAAATTTTTATATCCGGTAACAGAAAACAAAGTCTCACTTACATTCTATCAAGCGTTGTGTGGAAGTTTAATCAAATTGTTTGATGTAAATTATAGCTTAAGCATATTTTTTTTTTAAACAAGATCAAGAGCAAATAAGCATGAATAAGCAATACACACAAGATTAAGAATAATTTGTCACAGCTCCATGTTACATCATCTTTCTTTTAATATTAAACTCCCTGATAAATATTCATTGATTTAGGTAACTATAAATTAAAATAATTAGTGACAGTAGGTGTTTAAGAAATTAACATTTTTAAAATTCCAAATCTTACCTTTACATTATCTTTTGAGAAGTTACAGAGTCCATTTCCGTGTTTACAGTGGTAGGCAGAAGTAAACCTATGTGCAAAATCAAAGTAACAACAGCGTTGCCCCTCCTAACAAAAACCACAAAAAAACAATAATTATCATTACAAAACAAAATACATTTATTCAAAACCTAAAACTTAAAAAAAACTTAAACTATTGTTAAAAAAAATTTTATTGAACTTAATAACGTGTTATTAACCCAAATTATTATGCAAAGCACGTCATTGAATGCAGTTCTATACAAAGAACTGAACTTGGATATGGATTTATTGGTCGACTAGAGGTGCACTGGGGATTGGTCTAGTGCAGGAAGGTCAGAAAGCAGCTTGGATATAATAGGGGTACCTTCAGCTGCATAACTGCTTTAGTGTCAGATCATAGGTTAGGAGAGGATCACACATGATTATATATATCGTCACCTAAAATGCAAAAGGCCGTAACTACTCAAAAATTCAAAATTTACTTTTTGATTGATTATGACGAACTTAACCGAAACACATCTACACAGCAAATTTTACATGTATACGTCCAAAAATAACGACTTTATTGGTGAAAAATAAAAGGCCGTAACTGCAACGTCAACTAAACCAAAAAGCACTTTTCCAAAAAAAAAAATCAAAACAAAGTTGGCTTTGATTATCTTTCAATGTGTGTTATGTTTGTTTTCTAAGTTTGAATCTAAAATGTGGATATTAAGTTTTAAGTAGTCTTTAATTTATAACGTTTATTCCTTCTCCTGTAAAAAACTAAAAAGTGTAGTTACGGCCTTTTGCATTTTAGGTGACGATATGTGTGTAATTTTACAACACCATTAGTAATCCGCAGCAAACCCCTTTTGATTTTTCCACTATCCATATCGTTGTTTTATTTAATCTTTTTAAGTAGTTTTGTGAGTCTGCACATTTTAAGTCCTCTATATTCTAAAAGAAAAAAAGAAACCATCCCCCCCCACTTCTTCGCCTTCATCACACCATCAGCAGATATCATCATTAAATGTTTAATATTTTTTAATAAATATTTGACATCATTGCGTTCTGTTATAATATTTAAATTCGTGTTCTCAAAACAGACTTTCTCATACGTAACAGATTCTTCAGTTACATGCAAAGAGAAAACATGGTTGAGGTAACCATAATCTAAGTGCAACATGTTATGGTTGAATTATATGGTTATAATCAAACCATATTATTTTAAACTATAATAATAATATTGTTGTCATTGGAACATATTATTGTCTTACATAAAAATAACATTGTAAAATACAACCATAATTATGTTTATATGTACTATAATATAATGTAAAATGTGTAAATATAAATTATGAATTATTTCCATTTAGATTTACATACATATTTTGATATTTTCTACTTACATTTTTATGTTTGACAGTTTTAATTGGAAACTATAAAAAACAAATTTATTTGTTGACAAAAAATGTGTATGTAATGTTTTTACAGTTTGAGATGACCCAATAGCTTACACACATATTTCGGAATTGAGAAAAGGCCAACACTAAAATATGTAAGTTTAAAACCAAACATTATTTGTTTATTTTTAGTCATACTTAACATACTATGTTTAATAATAATATATTATGGTTATAAATATTATTTCATTTTTGAATATTAGAAAAAAAAATTGGTTCTGGTTTGAATTTTAATATGGTTCAAATCAACCATGTTGCTTTTTTGCTGCGTATAACCATTGAATTAATTAATTGTTCACAAAAACTTGTTTATCGTGACCAAAGTTGATATTATATTATATAATAATAATAATAATAATAATAATAATAATAATAATAATAATAATAATTATTCCGTGATTGGGCTGATAGTTTTTTTAAACATGAAAAAGCTCCAAAATTTGTCTATCGTGAATGATTCGAATAACAATTTACTTGTATTTTACGGAAGAAGTCATTCACGATAGAAATTTTGGGAGTTTTTTCATGGGAATAAATATTTGTGATTGGACTGTATAATTTGTTCACAGAAAGCAGGTATTGTTACAGAGAACATAGTGTGTTTACGGTTACCATACAATAAACATCATGTTTTTTCTTTGCGTGTACCTAGTATAATAACTATCTCGATAAGTTATTCTACCTTGTGGCGGCAAGATCAGGGTTTATGTCACCACATTATGACATTTATGTCCAAATCAGCTTCCGCTTGTGCCAATACGTCTAAAGTTTTATATCCTACTAAAACTGTGTTGGGAACACCATAGTTTTAGTGTTGGGTACCCGGCAGTTTTGTTCGTTGAGAACATGTAAATCTCTGCGTTAACGGCTGACTACCTTCGATCTAATTTAATTATTCCGAGTGCCTTTGTAGCCGAATGACTATGTATAACAAGCAGCAAAAAACACATCAGTTACAAAAACTTTTAGACGTTAGCTCTTTCTTGTACCCCACTGTAAACATACAATTTAGTCTTTTAAAATTAAACTATGTAACATATAAATTTTAATTTAAGTCGCTTGCAAATTTATCGCATTTACGTAAGCCGTGCCCTTCAGAATACAACCCAATTATAAAATCAAAAAAGTCTAAAATTATTTATTCATAATTCTTAAATTCAAGCTAATATTTTGTTTTTTGTTTAACTTCCTTATAAATAAAAAATTTTGTTGAAACGTCAACCTCTAACAAAACAAAAAAAACTTCTTTGAAGATCGAAAATACAACATCCATGAATATATGTACATACATATGTATGTATATGTATGTAAATTTTACTCACCCATTTTAGGCATATTTATTCACATGTGATAGGCGACTTAAAAATATAATACTCGATTATATAATAGTCGTTATTAAAATACCGTTGATTTTGTATAAAAAAAATATCCAATAAAACTTTTATAATGAATTCCTAATTTAAATTAGACAAGATCAACCAACAACGGTCATTGCTCTGAAATAGCATTTTAAATTACGCAAACATTTATTGAAAAAAAAAAAAAAAATAATAATAATATTTTTGTTTAACAACTTAAAAGACTTAAATCAGAGAATGTTTTCAAAGAAGTAAAACTTGAAAGGGATTTTTGTTTTTTAAATGAAACCATGTCGTTAAAGGTGGTTTCTCAAAAGAGTTAATTAACGAAAAAAAAAAAAATGTAATTACTTGCATAATAAATTTTAAATATTTGTATGGGTGAAATATTAAATGCTAAATTTAATTTTATTAATTTTTCTATTGTGAAAAATACTCTAATAAAAATAAATGTTATAAAATTCTTCCAAATGCTAATAGACTTCACCTTGAAAGTAGAATAAGTAAAAATAATCTTTGTGAGTTAATTTAAATGATTTAATGCTTTTTTAGGTAACAGGTGTTGCCAATAGTAGGGGGAACGTCCCACACTGTGGCCACTGCGGCAATAAATCAATTTGGACCTGCTCTCCGATTTTGATGATTTTTGCACAGATGGTTAAAAACTATCTAAAGGTTATGTGTGAAAAATTTCTTGCAAATATCTCTATTGGTTTTCTGTCCCGAGCAGCGCAAAGTTGAAGTATGTGAACAAGACTTAAATGTGATAGTTTTCTATGTCATATTCGAAAGCCTGTTACTTATAAACTATACACCGAATGTACCTTATAAGTATTTTTTCAATTAAAATAGACATTAAGCATTATATGTAAATTACAAAAAATTAAAACCAAAAAATTACAGTAAAAAATATGCGTTATGCGTTATTTTACGCGTGCAAAAACAACAGTGCATTCTTTCTTTATTTGCTACTCGTACACGAAGCCGGTGCCAATTTGGGATCGAGAATTACGAAAATTTCATTTACTATATAGAAAAAACTTAAATTTGAGTCCCTATTACAAAAACAAATGTACACAAAACTATTCATTGCTAACCGAAGGTTTGCTGAAGGAACAACAAAATATAGGTGGTAAATATTAAAGTAAAAATATTCAACAAGAGGGAAGCTTAAGGTAGTGGTAGACTTCGTTCTCAGCAACTGACGATTGATAATTGAATACAAGTTTTCTCGTATTCCTTTATCTGGGTTTGGTTGGTTAAATGATGATGCTTACAACTAAAACACTACCCTAAGTAGATTAGATACAAGTAGTGCTGATGACGGACGTGGCTGTCTAGAAAATGTGCATTCCACTCATGCTGGTGTCTAAAAATTAAATTTTCCCAATTTTTCTTTAATATTATCACCTAATTTGTAATTTAATTAATTCTTTCTTAGAGAGAATAAAAACGAACTTAAGCTTGATTATAAATTTCATTGTATGTAATACATAAGAAACAGTTCGACTAATAGTTAAAATTTTCAAAAGTATTTATCAAAGTAATATCGGTACATTGTTTACGTAGACTAAACAACAAAAAATCTAAATGTAAACTTACTACACATTAAATGAAGAGCTTTACATATAACTTAATCAATAACTTAACATTGATCACATGTTTTCTCTTAAAAATTAACTCCGTTATCCGTTATAAACATTCTTTTATATTATATCTGAGAGTGGTATAGTGATAAGTAAGTGTTTATTAAGCAATTAAAGCAAATTTATATAATAAACAATGGAAAAGCTAAAAATATCTTTCAGCACGCATTGGGCGGATTTTCTTCATATTTTCAAAACAGCATTTAATAGATGTTATATGCATTTTTGCGAAAAATAAACATATTGCATATAAAGATATTGCATTTTTGAAATATCGTTTGTATTAATGTTTTATGCAAATTGAATTAATAGATTTAAAATCATGGAAGTTATGCCACATTTTCTATTTAAGTTGTATGGGAAGTGGGCGTAAAAGTGGGAGCATTTTTGTAAAAAAAAATTTAAATTCTTGAAAAATTTAAAATAAATGTGTGCAAAATTTCATGAAGCTCCGCAACCTGCTTGATTTAAGACCATTAAATACACTACACGGCCACAGTGTGCGTCCTTCCTAGAAATAGGTTAAATTCTCATGAAATATAAAAGCTTAGGAAAAAACGGACAGAATTTGCTTCTTTTTGTCAAAATGTGGGTTCTTTTGAGTGCGTTTTTGTTTTTATGTTTGACGGACGACTTCACTCAAATATCCATAATATTATAGTCATTTAATAAATAAAATTTGCTAAGAAATTTTTAATCTTAGCGTAAGACTGAGAATGTGCATTTCGGATAACCCTGTTCTCTATGACATAGTTTAAATAGAGTTGTATTTTTTTAGTTCTCGAGGTAACCATAAAGAAAAAATATTTTTAGCCGCCTTCACGGTTGATTCGCCCGTGTTCGTGTTGAAATGAATTTTCTGAGAATGCTAGATCAATTGTTATAATTCTTAGTATAACAATCTGTCAGAGATATTTTATTTTGGTATTAACTTTCAGGTCGATAAATGGTAGAAATATTTTGAAAAACTTCGAACGACTTGCGAAATGTCACCAAAAATTTTGACAAAAAAACTGAAATTCTACAATTTAAATTTCAAAAAGATCCAAGTTTCATCAAAAAGTCACTCTTTCTCGTGTTCGTGTTTAAATTGAAATATATTTTCTGCAGACTCCAGGTAGCTTATGAAAATTGTTGTTATACGAATCTGTCAGATATAGTTTCAAGAATTTTGGTTTCACTTTTGATTCACTAAATTCAGTTGATAAACGGTGAAGATATGGTGTAAAAAAAGGCCAGCTCTATGTTGATTTTGTTTTTTTATATATTACTAGCTGTGCCCGCCACTTCGTCAGCGTACTTACAATATTTTTTCTCGATTTTGATTTTAAAATAATTCACACTAAATTTTATAGTGCTTCAGCTTGTGTATTTTCAGATTTGTGTATTTTCTTTATTTGGAGGTACCAATCCCTGGATAAAATTTTAAAATTTATATAAAATTCTAAAAGTATTGTAGAGTTCTGTTCTTTCAAAAATAAAAAGTGCTGTCAAGTTTGCAATACCTTTTACTGCCCATTATTATAACAGCTAAGGTTATGATTTTATCGGAGAGAAAAGTAGTTTTTCCTTAGATAATAAGATACTAAGGTACCTCCTCATAATAATACAGACAGACAGACGGACAGACAGATATACAGAACAGCAGACGATTATTTTACAACTATGATTTTGAACTAAAAATTTCAATACTTTTGAAATAAAAACTTTAATTTCTTCGATTTCAGCCTGATTTTGTTGCATTCTGTCCAGAGTTTTGTACTTTATCGAAAACCCCTGGCAAGATAAGGTACCGTTCGTCAGCTTGCGTTACATATTAGGATTTTGCATGCAATATCTAGGCATAAAGACTGTATGATATTTAATCCGAATCGTGGTTTAAAATAAAGTAGGGAAAAGGGGAATTTTTCGACACTCTTTGGTATAAATAATTATAAACACTGGCAACACCGGTCCTCCATAGCTCTAAATAAGACGAATTAGCAAGATTAATTAATGAGAATGGCTAAAATTCACTTAGTTATCAACAATTATCGTCCTAAATTAATTGAAAAAATCTGTTTATATTTTTTTCGAATTAAGACTTTTGCTTATTACGAAAAACACAAGAAAAAAGTGGTATGCAACAAACGGTTGCCAAATATTTGGCGCCTTTAAATTAAAGTCTTAAATATTATTTAAGTTATATGGCACTAGAAGTTGTTTTTGATGACATAAAAATTGTAAAGAAAGACTGCTTTATTCAGATATTATACATTTGGTTTGAAAACTTCAAATAAAGTATCCAGTAAAAGGCCTGCAATATTTTGTGTAAAAAAGCCATCATCCTCTTAGAATACTATTGAGAAGAAATCATGTTTATAGACAAAATACTTTTCATTTCCTTTTATCTTCTGCTATAAAGTTATAAAAAAGTTATGTTGGACCATTTGCATTGCAGGTGCTAATATATAAACAAACTTTTGTAATAAGAGCTTAAAGCTCATAAATGGCGAAAGTTGCTATTGACATGACTTTATTCAAAGAATACTTCTTGTCACTTTTATTTGAATATGATTCCCGTCATATATGTAGCCATCTCAGTAGGTAGTCCAATTCCAGTCGTTCAATACCTTTTTGCAGCCATGGAGGTAGACACACTTTATTACTTATAAGCCCTAAATCTCCTATTAGGCATTATTACTAACCAGTAATTTAGATGATTTTTTTTTGCATCATTTTATACAAAAAAAATTTTTTTAATTTTGTTTAAAATTTGTGAATTTATTTTGATTTATTTTATTTGATTTTTGCCAATTTATAATTTGTTTCCATTTTGATTTATTTAAAAAAAATTAACATTTCCAAAAAAGTTTGATCATATTTAAATTAGTCAATTTCTCTTTACTGCCATTCTATCAAACTACGAAATCATAAAAAAACAAATATTTCAACATAAAAAAATAAAACGAATAAAAAATCTAAACTTGTTTAAAACATAGAATAGTTTTGGTTGCTCCAGCAACAGTAACATAGAAAGCGAAAGAACTTGAAAACGGCATGCTGACATTTTAGCAAACTATTTATTTATTAGTTTCCGCGTTTATTGTTGCCAATAAAAATTTTTGTGTTTCTGTTTTCTCCAAAACTAGAAAAATAATCTTAAAAGTTTTGAAATAATTGTAGAATAATCGAATTTTTTGTCCATTGAAGAAATTGTTAATATAGATGATTGATTTTGATTGATTTAATACAGTTTTTAATTATTTATTTGTACAAAACTTGAAGGACCCATAAAAATATATTTTTATAATTTTTTCGCATTTTTTTATTAATAAAATATTAAATTTTATTAATAAAATTTTTTAACTAAAAATACATAAAAATAAATTTATAAAAGTGTCATCGCATCGTTCTTTTATTTATTTTAAGTACAGGGTGTCCGTCGCAGTAATTGCATTGTAATCCTGGCTGTATGCGATGTGGCACCGTCTTGTTAATACCCAAACCCAAATCATGCAGTTGTGGTGTTAAAAGGTTTTCAATCATATCACGATATCGCTCCCCATTCACTGTTACCGTTACGCCATTTTCATTTGTAAAGAAGTACGGTCCAAGGATTCCTCCTGACCAAATTGCACACCAGACTGTCACTTTTAATGGATGCAAAGGTGACTGATGAATAATTTGAGGGTTTTCCATTGCCCAGAACCAACTATTCTGTTTATTCACTATCCATTCAAATGAAAATGTGCCTATTCACTCGTGATTTTTTGATGAAAATTGGGGTTGTTGGGTGAGCTGTAACATCCTGTTGGCATATGTACGGCAGCGTAAATGGTCTTGTGAATGAAGCTCTTGTGTCAACTGAATCTCTAATAGAAACAAATGCAAATCGTTGTGCAAAATTGTCGCCAAAGTTCTTCTTTGGAGACCAAGCTCCTGAGCACGTCGTCGAATTGAGGTTGATGGATTGTTTTGAACACTTTCTTGAGCAGCATTATTGTTTTCAGCCGATTTTGCAGTACATTGTGGTCCATGGTTGCCAATATATATAAATCATATGTGGCAAACTATAATGTACTTAACCAAACTTTTTGTTAGGTTTCGTTAAATTTCATTTGATTAAGCCAAGGCGAAATCATACCAGCTGTGAGCAGTACGACAACAACTACAACAAAACAACAACTTTGACATTCTGCTAGCAGATATAAAACAATGTATTTATAACAAGACATTTCCAAAAAAGAGGAAAGTAAAAACAGTCAGCTAAACTAACGCCTCCACCTGGTATGAATTCACTTTGGCTTAAGCTAAGTACGAAACCGATCGCACGGAAACAGCTGTTTGTGCTTTGTGTTGTACATATATATGTACATTCATAAGAAAATTGCAATAGAGAACGAAATTGAACAAATCATTTCTAAATCTATACATAGACGCGGAGAAAAAACATGGTTGAGGTAACTATAATCTAAAAAAATACATGTTATGGTTGAATTATATGGTTATATTCAAATCATATTATTTTAATCTATAATAATAATTTTGTTGTCATTGGAACATATTATTGTCTAACATAAAAATAACATTGTAAAATACAATCATAATTATGATTATAATATACATTATAATATAAAATACTATAATATAATGTGAAACATGTAAATGGTTATATGTGACAACGTATGAATGTATGTATTTATTAAATAACAAAAAATAAATACATGAATATTTCCATTTAAGCATTAAACACATACACGACAGCAGGATACCGACTACAACCTGTCAAAATTAAAATACACACTTTTATATGAAGACGATTATTTTGACGACATCATAGCTACATGGCTACACAACCACCATTGTGGTTGTAGCCAACTTAGGCTAATTTCTATTTTTGTTTGCGACAATTTTATTTTATTCAACAAAAGAAAATGTGACAAAATTAAAAATACAAATTCATTTACAATCAAAAGGTTTTGAGCAAATATATTTATTTGTTTTGATATGATAAAAGTTTTTTTTTGAAAAAGATTTTTTTTTATAAGTTAAATATTTATTTCTACATATATTTTCATAGTTTTGAGGTATGTAGCTGTCGTTTTTAACATATTTCAATAGCTGACTACATGACGACGATTGTAGCTAACGGCATTTGTAGCCGTGTAGCAATGTAGTCGATGTTGTCTATGTATTTAAAGCTTTATACTTAGTTACATATATATTTTGCTATTTTCTGCTTTCCTTTTTATATGTTTGATATTTTTAATTAAAAACTATCGCTTATATTAAAAAATAAATTTATTGGTTGACAACAAATGTGTATTTAATGTTTTTACGGTTTCAGATGAACCGATAGCTTACACACATATGTATATCTGAACTGAAAAAAGGCCAAAACAAAAATATGTATTTTTAAAACCGAACCAAAATCAAAGTCTTCAACAAGTTGCTTAAGCAATTGACAAACCTTATAGTTGGTCATTATTATTGGGCCTTAAGGCAGTTGCAGGACAAAGAAAAAATATCATTGACGGCGGCGAACCATCGACTGCGACTAAGCTTTGTTCTTTGCTTAAAAATACAACACTGATAAAATGAAAAATCTTTAAATCTTAAAAATGGTTTAGAATTACATATGTGTTACTTTACATATCTAATACTAAAAAATTTTACATTTTCATAACATATTTCTTTGACACTATTACACTTTCTCATACTTAGGTATGTTCTGGATTCAACTTTGAAGTAAAAGTAATTAGTATTTACTTCAGTTTGACTCTTTGTATTCTGCATTCTACTTTTTACTCTTCATTCATGTTTTGTTTGCGAAAAGTAAATCGCAGTGAATTGCCATGTTCTATAAACTATTTTTATACAAAAAGTAGTAGTTTAAAAATACTTTTAAATTTCATAAATTTTATTGTGAAATATGTAATTACAATGAAATAAAACGATAATTTGAAATTAAAAATTTACATATTTTAGGGGAAAACATAACAACACAGCGCACGATGCAATATTGTTGCGGTTTGTACAGAACAATCCTGACCTAGCAAAAATATTTACTAAATAAGACCATATAAAATTGGCATTAGCATTGCACTACCACTTAAAAATATTGCAAAAAAATTTATTGCACAATTTTTGCAGCTTAGTAATAAACTGTAAGTCTTCACTAACACTCCAAAGAATTTAATCGTAGTGCAAACATTTGCACTACGATCACTAAACGCAGATTTAGTGCAAAAATTCTTCATTCACTCAATTAGTGCAAAATTTTGTACTTGCAATAAAAAGCTGCATTTAACACACACACTCACTAAACTTTCAAAAAATTGTGTTTCAAATTTAGTGCAAAATTTCTACGTTGCTCTCAAATTAGTGGAGCAAAAAAAGTTTCCATATATTGCAGATTGCTTTTTCTTAAATCAAATACATAATTAAATTTTAGTGCAAACATTTTTTAACCCACTATTACTAATATTGATTGAGGCTTCAAATTTTGAAATCATCACTAAAAATCAAAAATATTAGCGCAATAATTTTGTTCATGACAAATCTTAAAATACATACTCAGTATTATAGTGCGAAACCGGCTGTTAAAAAATGTGCTGGAAATTTATTTATTTTTCAAATTTTTAAAAACTTTTGAAATTTCTAAGCCAAGAAATATATTAAGTTTGTGATTTATTAAAATATGTAAATTTACAAAATTTTTTAAATACCAGTTTTAATTTATACCACAATGTTTTATGTCTACTTAATCCATCTTTTAAAATGCTACCTGTCAAATTAAGCATTATAATGCAGAATTAGTTAAATAAAATATTTGCACCTTGAAATCATTTGCAAGAAGAAATAAAACTACTGAGAAATAACTTAACAACAATTTAAATATCTGCTAATAATCGCCAATATTATATTGGCATAAAACATGCGATGCACAGTGGAGGATTTGTCAAACAAAAATCATTCTACAGTTTATACACGGCTGCTAAGGGGCGTTTTTTATAGAGGTATAGCACTTTAAGTTGGCATTACTTTTCAAGATGGCGACCGATTTAACAGCTGTCAAGTGATTTATTCTCAGTTTGGTTTGGCAATTCATCATGAATAGACTCACGCCTGAACAACGCTTGCAAATAGTGCAATTTTATTTCGAAAATAATGGATCTGTGCGGAAAACGTATCGCGCTCTACGTCCATTTTATCGTCGACAAAATCGTCCATCAGAGCAGTTAATTCGATTAACCATGGAACTTTTCATAAACGCACCACGTTTACTCTTATTGATAACTCGCATCCCCAGAGACGCCGTACGGTGCGTACAGAAGAAGCTATTGCTGCTGTAGAGCGTAGCATTGAGGAAGACCCGAATGAGTCCATCCGCCATCGAGCACAGGAATTGGATCTGTGTCCATCCACTTTATGGAAGATTTTGCGGAAGGATCTTGGTTTGCGTGCTTACAAAATCCAACTCGTGTAAGAATTGAAGCTAAACGATCATCAAGTAAGGCGTAGATTTGTCGAATGAGCCCAAAACGAGATTACCGTTGTTCCCGATTTTCATAAGCGATTTTTTTTAGCGATGAAGCGCACTTCTGTTTGAATGGCTACGTCAACAAACAAAACTGCCGCATTTGGAGTGAAGGTAATACTCAAGTGTATATCGAAACACCGTTACATCCAGAAAAACTGACTGTATGGTGCGCTTCATGGGCTGGTGGAGTCATTGGTCCGTACTTTTTCAAAAACGATGGTGGCCAGAACGATACAGTCAATGGTGATCGGTATAGAGCCATGATTACTAACTTTTTCATTCCTGAATTGAATAACCATGATGTCCAGGAGATGTGGTTTCAAGACGGCGCAACATGTCACACAGCTCGTGCCGCAATAGATTTATTGAAAGACATGTTTGGTGACCGCCTAGTTTCACGTTTTGGACCTGTGAATTGGCCTGCAAGATCTTGTGATTTAACACCGCTAGACTACTTTCTGTGAGGCTATGTAAAGTCATTGGTCTATGCGGATAAGCCACAAACGCTTGACGATTTGGAAGACAACATTCGCCGTGTTATTGCCAATATACGGCCACAAATATTGGAAAAAGTCATCGAAAATTAGACGTCCAGATTGGACTACATCCGCGCCAGCCGTGGCGGTCATATGCCAGAAATCATATTTAAAATGTAATGCCACAAGATCTTTCGGATAAATAAAATTCAAGTCAATCGAATAATCCATCGTTGTTTTATTGCAACTTAAAGTTCTATACATCTATAAAAAACACCATTTAGAAGCAAATATCGTAGAATCGTTTCAATTACAGCAAGTTGATCAAGTTGATTTATCTATTATTATTTTTTTTTCGAGCAGGTACAAAAATTATTTTTTATTTTTCACTTTCATTTTTCCAAGCGAACTGAAATAATTTTTTTTTTCAAATTTATATTTTGGGTAATAAAACTTTTATAATTTTAATTTTTCATTAATAGCGTGCTATTAACCCAAATTATAAATTCACTGAAATTGATTATTACGGGTTAAGCTAGTTTCGATGACCATTTCGCAAGTGCTCAATTTAGCATCATCAGGAAACATTTACCGAAATTTTAGATGATCTGAAGTTACTCTTAAGTTGAAAAATTTATTTGACAAAATAAGAATTAAGTCAAAACAATTTAACAACAATAAACAAAGCTCAAACAAAACAATAATAACCAACAATGAATTTATATTTTCTTACTTTCTCTGCATAAGAACCAAAAATTGTTGGAATTGCTGTGGTAGATAATTTCACGGAGTTAATTTTTTAATATGATTTCCAGCATATGTCTACCATGGCTAAAAATTACATGGTCCATTCGATCGGTACAATTTTTGACTTCTTTTTCCAATAAATCTGTCCGTATGGCGTCAATGATGGTTTTAATATTGGCTTCCAAAATATTAAAACCAATGATGGTTTTAATATTTTTCTTGTATATTTTTTTTCTCGCTTTAACAATGGCTTTCTCCGAATCAGATTTTATTAGCCACTTTTTCACAGTCAGTTTATATGACATGTGTAATATGCTCTCAAATAGGCGAATTCTGGCGTGCAAAGTAGATAGTCCGAAAGAAAGGGCATCTACATCTATATCTCTTTTTATATTTAAATTGTTAAACTCTTTTGAAGTACCTCCACAAATATAGCACTTCATTGTGGACGTTTTTGTGAAGCGGCATTACATACTTTTGCATCTATCATTGCAAATACCATTGTATGCTTTATGACATACAACTTTCCTTCTAGTGAAAAAGTTGTGTTTTGTAATGTACTAATGGCCTCTTGTACATAGTCAATTTCTTCTTGGATTACATCCATAGCTTCTTTAACAAATCTGATGCGAATAGGTCGGCAATATCGTGGTGATGATGGGGTTGGATTTTGCCATAATATATTTTTTCCTTTTGTACCATACATCAGTCGAAGTGAAAATATATGTGAATCTAAGGCATCATTTTCCATCTTTTGCTTAAATTGAGCCTGATGTGATCCATCGCAGCCCCATTTGCTTGGAACTATCCAAGGAGGTACATCCTTTTATTCTTGAGTCACATACAACATCTTTTAAATATGTTATTAATCTACTTGCAGTATGGTTAAGCAAATCTTGAATATTTATTTGAGCACTTGTTTCCGTTATGTTATATGCTTCTTTTCGAGGATAACACTTATTTTTTTCTTTCTTCAGAATACTGTAGCTAGGATAAACTTTCTTATCGGCACTTCGAATTATTTCATATTGTTTTCGCGAAAGATTAGCTTCCACAAATATAGAAAGAGCCTTTAGAGATGTTATCTGGTTTACTTTATCCTCTTGTACAGCTTTGTATGCCTTCTTGAGTTTTGTAGCTCTTGTCGGAGAACGCACAATTTCTTTAAGCAGACTTGAGGCATCTTTCTTCCCACAAGTTTGTAATTGTGTTTGGGCAGCATGCATCAATAAATCAGCCTCGAACTGATATCTCTTTCTTTCGGTTAATTCAACGAAGGGCTTTTGTAGTCGTTTTGAATACGAACTGCCAAATACAGGTATTGTCACTGTTCCTTTCAACCATGTGGCATGTATGGTTAAAAAAAGATCAATTCTTCTATGTGCGGAATGCCAATATAATTTAAATTTTTTTAAAACTCTTTAAACAGTCCTTTACTGCTGATATATCACCATCTCCTTGACATTTTGAAACATCGCACAATTTTCTAAATAAAAATTGCAATTTCTCTTCAACGGTATTAGCATTAGATTCCTGTACTATTTGGAACAACTCCAATCTTGTATATACTTTTTCCATTTTACTCTCGAAGCAGATTACAATTTTGTACAATAACCACAATTTATAGTAAACAAATTGTTAACTGCGGGTCAGATTTGTTTTTTTAAACACTGCTTTTGGTTTTTATTATTTTAAAAAATTATTTAATACAGGTACATTTTTGTTCCAGGAATAACGTCATTTACAACGTAGCTGCACAGGTATCTATGTATATATGTAAGCTATGGGGGTGGGTAAAATTACTGTTTTACCTTTTTGCTCATTTTTTTACAGGTAATAACAGTGTTAGATGCAATGATTTAAATAAAAAACATCTACCTTCAGTTATTGAAAACCAAAATGTTTTAACAATATAAAAAGGTTTCTTACTCGTATTTACCTATGTAAGATAAGAAGCAACAGAAAAAGGTGTAATTTTTAAAAAATCGCCAAAAAAAATGGCGCACCTATGCGCAAGCTGTTTTTTTACAGTATAAAAGTAGAGATCGCAAATTTTATAGTGATATATAACATTTTTAGGGCCGGCATGGAGATCACTCTTAAAAAGCTTTTCACTTTTTTTTACAAAAAATTTTACAAAAAAAAAAACTTTTTTTAATTTTGAATGAAATTTTTTATCATTAAAATTAAAAACAAAAATTATAAAAATTAACATAAGTAGCTACTAATAAATCATTTCACAGAAAAAAAAAAATCAATACAAAATCTTTATTCGTTTAGCCACCAAAAAATATATTGCAAACCTCTCAAAATCGTTTAAAGTCAATAAAAACGTATACGATATACTCAACTTTCCTGACTTTAACAGTGTCCCAAAACGACAAATCTCAAGCAAAAGCCTTGAAAATTCACTATACGATGCAGAATTTTATTGACTGTCGAGTTACATACTTTAATTTTTACATTTCTCAAAATAAATTTTTTGCCTAATGTCCGGCTAGATTGGCAAAATACCCCTCTGTGCTGCGTGTACAAGTCATATGGAATGTCAAAATTGCAATCCATATAGAATTTTGTGTGCATGTCAAAATCAGTGCTTAAATATGGTTAATAATTTTCATGTTCATTCGTATACATGTTACGTACATATGACATAACCTCCTGTTGTTGAAAACAAAAATAAAATACATAAATAGCTGGTCTTCAAAGTGTGGTTTAGATGGATTATTTTTTTAAATTATTACACTATATATTGAAAGTAATAATAATGACTTTTTTGGGACTTGCTGTAATAAGTTATTAGGAAATTTTGCTTATATTTGCTGCCTTTTCATTTTATTAAAAAACCGCTAGTGATGTCAATTATGCAAGGAAATTACCTTTTTGTGTTATCAGCTTCTACAACCGTACAGAAATCAATTTATTAGAGAGAAATTATATCAATACAAAAAATAATTATAATAAATAATACAATAAGTAATAATTAATATCATTTGAACTATATCACCAACAATTAAATATAAATATTTTTGTTGATGTTAATGTCAATGTATTTTCACTCTTTTTTTTGGAATAAAATATTTTTTATAATAGTTCTTATTACAAAAGAAAAGAATGCAATTTCCTTAAAATAATCAACTGGCAGCACTTTCGATACCCACAATACTTCAATAGGAGATTTGTTATGTCCCACGTTTCAAAGCTGTTAATTAGGTGATATTACTTACCGTCTTAAAAAAGATTTAAAAAATAATGCGCTATAGTAAAGTAAATTTTTAATTCAATTCAGAGTTTCATAGTACCGGTAAAATGGATAAGCACACCTTGCCTTTTATCATTATGCATATATGTATGTATGTAATTGTGTTCTCAAGTCTAATAAAATTGGTTCATTCGTATAAAAATGTCCCTGACCCTCGTTTTGAAAACAGATATGTCCCATTAGGACCCACAAAAAATAAAGATTTTAAATTTTATTAAGTTCGATGTAACCGTGAGTGATTACCGTACAAATAATCAAAAATATACATATGTATATTAGATTTCATAACTTTATTATCAATATTGCCTATGAGGAATCAATATAAATCTGTGACCATTAAATTACTACCAAAAGTTAGAATAAATATATTGGTTAACTTAAAACTCCTTGAATTCATGATAAAAATATATGAGCGAATTTTTGAAAATAATTCTTGCAAAAAAAACTACTCGTTTAAATTAGATTTAAACGAAATAAAAGATGCTCCAAAATTAGCGGGAAAAAAGTAAAGACTCTGTGAATGTCAAGCCTCTCCCTATTACTGTTCAAAAGTTGAGATATTTTCACCAGCATCAGTCTTTTATTGGGACACCATTCAAGCCTCTGCCTATAACGGTTTAAAAGATAGGGTCACATAGATCAAATAACATCACGTAGTGGGACACCCTTTAATTAACAATTTTAAGTTAATGGCCTGTTGTTATAGAGGACTTGGCCACAAAGATTCTTTGTAAATTTCAATTATCTGGTTATAACGGTTCAAAAGTTTGGCCATATATCAAATTAAATGAACTATTGGGACACCCTTTACATTATAATTCCAAAAATTTATATTTGTTATTATACCAGAAAAAAAAGTGGACATTATGCCTAATTTTCAAGTGTTTTTCTATAACGTTTCAAAAGATAGGGCCATATAGGTCACATTACATCATTTATGGGGACGCCCTTTATTTTTTAAATTCAAATTGTATACTTGCTATAGTGGACTTTGCAATACAGGTTCCTTGTAAATTGCAGCTGTCTGTTTATACAGTTCAATAGTTTGGCCATTTACATAGAATTACATTAACTATTGGAACACCCTTTTATTTTCAAATTCAAATTTTATACTTTTTGTTATAGCGGACTTAGCAATAGATGTTCTTTGTAAATTTCAGCGGTCTGTGTACAACTGCTCAAAATTATGGCCGTATATATCAAATTAAATAAACTATTGGAGCACCCTTTAATTTAAAGTTTTATATATTTATACTTATAACGACATTTTGTCAAATTTTCAAGGTTTTGTCTAACACCGTTCAAAAGATAGGCCCATATAGGTCAAATTACGTCACCTATGGGGACACCCTTTATTTTAAATTTAAAATTTATTTTTTTATTAATTTCAGCTGGGAGCTATAATGACACGCAATTTTTTTAAATTTTAATTTGGTGCCCTTTATGGTTCTAAATACACGTAAAATATATGTACGTATGTTGTTAGGGACACCCATTCATTTTTAATATAATCAACTGTTTTTAAAACGGGACTTAACTGTATGCATAACCTTTCAAATAAATAAAAAAATTTTAAATCGGTTCAGAAATGAAGTAAACATCAGAAGTGAACATCACTGAAAACAGCTGTTGTCATATAGTTTTACATATCAAATAGAGCGTTTGCTTTATATAAAAAACTAACAGATGTTATTGCACATATGTAGATAAATAACATATGTTATGTTTCAAGAGGTTTACACTATATGTATAGTTTTTCATATTGAAAATCTGACATTCCATATGACTTGTACACGCAATGTAAACACGCTTTAAACGTTAAATTTATTGACGTTTCATTTGACTACTAGGCTTGCTATCAAAGGTTCGTAAATTATAACATAATGATGAGTTTTATATAAATAAAGCCTGGTGGTTTAACTTTAATGTTTCAAATAATGAAAAACATTTAAACAAAATAAGAAATTGATTTATAATCAATCACTTTGCATAACCAAACAATTTTGTGTAAATAAAATACCTAAAAGAATAGTCAACAGCATTTCAAAATTATTACCAATAGACTGAAGATTGGCAAGACAAGTAATTTGAACCAGCTTAAAGTGGTAGTTTCGTCAAGCACAGAAAACACAAAAATTGTTGAACCTTCAAGTTTTTGGTTAATAAGAGTTGACAAACAGTGAATGTTTGTTTTTTTTATGACCATCATGTACGCATGTACCCATGCGTAAAACGAAAACGACAACATGGAGACCTCAGATGACGAGGTAGAGTTTCGCAGGTTTATGTTGAAGTGAATTTTTATTGCTGGAGATTTTAATCGAATCGAATACTAAATCAAAAGCATTTTTTTGTAATTTATCAAATCCATTTGTTCACGACAATTAACAATATTACTACTGTTTTTTTATTATTATTATTTATCGATTCTCAGTATAATTAAATTAACAATAAGTATTCACATATAAAATCTGTAAAATTATACTCAATTGCGTTAAAACTGTGATAGAAAAAATCATGCTTTTCATGGTTGCTGTTATCATCTTATATCCCTGATGATGTTAAGCCAGATAAGCACGACCATTCAGGGCAGCAGATTTGGATAAATTTCAAGTTTCGATTAATACGCTGCTCCATGTTTCAAAACTTCTGCTTTAACAAGGGCACGTTTAGATCTTTGTTAAATTTCGAATTAGAAAACCAAGAAGGCAGCTGTGATCATTCGGAGATTTTCATTTGCTGCATTTTTAAGTTTAATGCTGAAACAGTACTCTACTACTGAATTGGTCTAAGGTTTCAATTAAAAAGTAGAAGCTTACAAAATTAAGCTAAGAGTAGATTTTCTGCTAACAAATCAGTTTACTTGAAGTACTGTCAACTTAATTTGAGCCAACATTGATTCTACATGGCTTTTGCAAGAGAGACGCTTAATAAAATATATATCTGGCTATTTGACATCGGAAGTATTGTGGAACAAGATTAACGTGAGTACCTGTCTACTCGGTCTAACCTCACGGTGGTCTTACCACCGAGTGAAACTTAGGTGTAGACCAGCGCCCCCATTGTGTAGTATAACAACACTTTACGATTGCCACCAATCGCTTTTTGTGTGTGATACAGTCACAATGAGTAGCAATTTATATAATATGGCAAGCCTTTCCAAGGCAAGCCTAGATCCACATTATAACCTCTTGCTTAGAGTTTTGGAGACTATCCAAACTCCGTCTGTTGAGAGTGCAACAGCACACTTGATCGACCTTGCACCTTACCTACTTAATCGATCTTAAACCACAACCACCACGTGTACCCCCGAAGGGGACCTCACCAATAACCGGTCACAGAGAGGATAGGCTCCCTGTGGGGCCACCGATTCCCGTGGTACCAGTCCTTTGGGCACTGGTCGGGCCTCGAAGAGAACCCGTGATTTTACTCACAGACCTTTTCTTCCAGATTTAGGCTCTAGGAACCCTAGCGTCTGGTGCCCTTATTTTCCCCGAGTGGACCGCGTCAAAGCATTTGCCATATTCGTGCAGTGACAATTGGAACCCCCGGGGGTTAATCGGAAGTATTGTTATTTCATTGGTTATTTATTAGAATTTGGGCATAATTTTTTACTAATCGCTGCACTATAGGAAGTTTTACCCCTTTTTTTTGGCCAAAATTATTTGCGGCCAAACGGCAGGACCAATTTAAATGATTTTTTTTGACCTGACTTTTGGACGACTATTAAGAGGGAGGTAGGGAGTTTTGCATGCACTGTATTCAATTGTTTTTTTTTTTATAACTAATTTACAAATCGCAAGCAAAACATGTGATAAAGTAACAGTCAGTCAATTTTTTTCAAAAAATTTAAACAGAGATGTTTACTTTGCTATTGGTTTCTTTTATATTAAAGCAAACAAAAAATACACTTAGCAAAAATTTTGATTTTAACTTTTGGCCAAAAAAATGGGTAAAATTTCCTATACTGCGCTGGGTTAATTTTAATGCCCTATGCTTGGATCTTTTAATTAAACAGTCTTAAATTATCCGGAGTCCGTTCTAATGAAAACTTATTAATATCCTTCCAATTGGCTTTATTCATTAGATGACGTTTTTGCCTGAATGATTTCGGCTATGAATTATCTGCATATATATACCTATGAATTTACGTATCCCTAGAAAAAAATATCTAATTGAGTCATAGCACAGTTAAGAGGTCCATTTCTTAAATTTTTTATTCGTTGACAAATGTTTCTCTCAGTAAATTGATTGCATCACGGGTTGTGCGACATGTGGCAACAACCCCATGTTGAATACTAATGCCATGTCTGAAATACTAATGCCTTCCAATTGAGGCATAAATGATAGTAAGCATATCTCTGTACCGCTTACCGTTAACCGTAACGTTCTGACCATCGTTATTTGTAAAAACATATGGACCAATTATTATAAACTATAAAGTGTTCCAAACAGTTACTTTTTCTGGATGTTTTGATTTTTTAATAATCGTTAAACGTAAACGTATTGCGAAAACGATCCATAGTTCCTCGCTTTAAATGTTCCTCGGCCTATAAAGTCCGATCAGTTTGCCGTGGTTTTCAAAATACATTTAAAAAATTCGTAAACGATCTGGCGTGACAGTATTCAAGATTAAGTGACAAACCAAACTAATCTTAAAACTGAAACCGAAAACGTCAACCCCTGTCTACATTAGTCATTAACATATCTTAACAAAAGTCAAACTTCATATAAAAAAGACATGCTATCTTCCCCTTGTTAACCACGGGGCTGTCAGGTTCTTTTTGTAGAGTGCAGCCAAGGGATGAGGCTATAAAAACCTTTTTCAATAAGAATTTTAAAATAAATGATCAATTTTGATTCAATTTTGGCTATTTTTGATTCGGGCTGGAGGTAGAAAGAATACAATTTAAGACCCAACTTTTCTTTTATTCGAATTTGCTATAGGTAGGCTTTAAACAATTTTATGAGCATCGAAGTAAGATTAATTCATAAGGGCATAAAAATGAAAAAATGTAGTTTTTATGTTTTTCCAATTCAGAGGCTTTCAACTTTTTGACGAAACTTACTATCAGAGCTAAAATTTATCAAGACTGCAGCCGATATCTTAAAATAATAATCTGATCAGAAATACATAATTCCGCCACATAAAAAATATTAAAGGGCTATTTACATGATCGCAGAAGTCTGTCGATATTTCAACTTTTTGTGTAAAAGAGCACAAATCGTATCGTGTAAATATAATAGGTAATGAATCTGTGAGTCATTCTTCTTCTTCTTCTCTTCATTTTTTTAAATTTTTCTAAAAACCATTTTATTTCATCAGATTAGGCATACATTTTTCTAAGTGATGATAACTTTTCAAAGAAAAATAGCGTCACAATTACCCAAAACTATCTAGATATAGAGAGAAAAGAATTCAGTTGCCATCACTGATATTTTTGAAAATAAAGGAAAAAACTTTAGGCTCCTGTTTTCACTTTTCTCTACACCAATCCTGTAAACGCAAAAAAAATCAGTCGTAAAATTTTTTTTACATTATTTTCACTAGCAATTTACGTACCAGAAGTCGTACCGTCTAAACCGCCCTTAAGTTAAGGTCGGTTAAAAAGTAATGAGATGCTAGGCCACTTTTCTTTCAAACTAAAGACAAAAAAAACACAGGCATGTAAGCATATTTTTTTTTAGATATTTTAAAGGACTATATATCTCTTAACATTTGAGTTATAAATAAACCTTTTATGACACTTCAAAAAAAATTTATGCACGAGGTACCCAATTTTAGAGGCTTATCCACAAGCCATGTCCTAGAGAATCCACACTTCCACTCAAAACACCATTGGTCAGTCTCTGTAAGATCTAGATATCTTTTTCTTCATGAGCTAACGAATTATTTTCAAAATAAAACGTTTTTAAATCACTGTGCGGTGAATAATTTAATATACAGTAGTTATCGCTTCCGTAATATATGTATATAAATATTGTATTAAAGTTATGGACTTTTTGTCGTTTTTTTTTTTGTAATCAGAATTGAACAACTTTTGATGAGGTTTAGTTGACCTTTTTAATAATTTGTAATTTAATTATTTTTATTTTCAAGCTTTAGGTCTTTAGTTATTTTTATTTTCGATATTTCGCTACTCCATTGTGTAGCATCATCAGGAAAAATTATCGAAATAAAACTAATTAACAACCTAAAGCTTGAAAATAAAAATAATTGAATTAAGAATTGAACAAAGCTAAACTTCCTTCGATAAGCTTCCTTCATAAATTACAAGTTTCGCATGTGATAATTTTATAATGACAACAATAGTTATTTAATGAAAAAATCTGTAATTGTTTACATAATCAAGCATCTGAGGTGGTTTCAATTCCGAAAGTCGAGTCTTTAGAAAACATTTTTTAGGGTTCCGTACACAAAGTGTAAAAACGTAACCCTATTGTTTTCGCTACAATGTCTGTCCCTCTGTCCGTCTGTCAGCGGCTTTTATCTCTAGAACAGTAATATGTAGGTGTTTGAAATGTTCACAGAAGGTGTATAACTGTGGCCGCTATAGTAGCAAATTCTAAAACTTATAGGGTGTTCGGATATAGAGGTGTTATTCACGAATATGTGCTTATTTCTTGAACTGTAGGAGGAATACACTAAAAATATGCAAGCAGTAATTAAAACTTAGTTCGCTTTATAAACAAGTCTAAAAAAATAAACCTAAAAATTAAAGAGTGTTCCGATAGAGGCGTGATATGCATGTATAAGGTCTAAGTTTTGAACCATAATAGGTAGACTCTTGAAATTTTCGCAGAAGTGGTATAACTGTGGCCGCTATAGCAATAAATATTAAAACTTATAGGGCGTTCCGAAAGTGAGGTGTTACTTGCCGTTATGTCTTTATTTCTTGAGCTATAGAAGGCAACCACTTAAAATTTGCAGACAGTAATTAACTCTATGTTCGCTTTCTATTAAATTAAACCTTAAAATTAAAGGGTGTTCCGAGAGTGACGTGCTTTGCGTGTATATGTCCTAAGTTTTGAACAATAATAAGTGGACTCTTGAAGTTTTTACAAGAGGTTTATTACTATGGAAACTATAACAAATAATAAAAATTAAAGGGTGATCCATTAGTGATAGGTTTTTTACATATATTACCTTATTTTTTGAACCTCAATAGGTAGGCCTGATATTTTTATAGAAAGTGTATTAACATGGCCGTTATAACAACAATTCCTAAAATTTAAAGGGTGTTCTAATAGCGATGTAATTTTCGGGAATATGACTTTGATTTTAAAAAGAAAAGGGTGCCCCATAAGACATGAAAAAATTAACAACTTGAGTATTTAAAGGCGTACTAGACATAGTACGGAACCCAACGTGTGTGAGACTAACTCGCACTTGACTGATTTATTTCCAAATTAAGCCACTTTCAATTTTCAAAGTGGTACAATTGCTATTTTTAATAATTTAGCGATAGATTGCACTTATCACCGACTCTGTATAGAGAAAACCGACTCATTTGAGCCCTTTTGGTCCCGTTGTGACGTTAAAATACTTAAACCGAAAAATTAAATAGTATATTTAATTACTATTTTATTTTTTAGCTTTTATATATATTTATACATACACTAGCTGTGCCCACACACGTTGTGTGCGTCCTGACAATATTTTGTTTGATTTTGCTTTGAAAGTAAACCACATCAAATTTTAAGACTCTTACGTATTTACTGTATATAAAGGTACCCATTCCTATATAAAATTCTAAAATTTCTATAAAATTCTAAAAGTTATTGTAAAGCTCTTGTAAAAGACGGACAGAAAATGTTTTACTCATTATTTTAAAACAGCGCCATCTGTTGCGCAACATTGCTTAAAATATACTGCTATCAAAAATAAAAGATGCCTTAAAGTATGCTTTACTTTCACTTGGAAATAACACAGTTTTGCTAAAAAAAAGTATCATAAATTGGACTCAGGATACTAAAGTACCTCCTCACAAGATTTTGTTAAGATCCATTCAGTAGTTTTTATGTTACGCGAACACGAAAAAAGTCAGACAGGTAATGGGGTACTATTTTATTATATGTATGGATTGAGTAACGCTAATAATAACGGTATTTTTTTACATAAAGAAGACAGTGAAGCCAACGAAATTTTCGTAGTAGTTAGAGATTTCCATAAATTTTTTATTGTGACTGTTTTGAATTTAGTGTGCATTATGTATGTATGCATGTTGTTTTTGTCATGTACAAAAAAGCACCGATCTTACAATTTTTTGAAAAATTTTAATTTATACAGAATCAAAACCATTCCGAGCGGAATGTGTGACATGCCTGAATATTTGTAGAGTTCAATATGTTTTTCTATGCGGAATCGGACAATATAATTATACTCATTTCTCTATTTGTAATAATTTGTGTTAATGTGTTTGTTTTTATTTACTACCTTTTAATCAACACCCACCAGATAGCCGTCGCGACGGCCGCAATAAGCATCTTTTTTGGCAATTGCTTTTAAACAATAATTGTTGAAATAATTAAAAATAACTGTTGTTGTGAAATTTTATTAAACCTGTTTGAATATTCAGTAATACAAAGAAAGAAATTAAAAAGCGAATATTTTCAAAAAATAATTTGTGGTTAAAATGATTAAATTTTTTACATTTTATAGACAAAAGTGGTGCATCTACTTTTACCACTAATCACTTATAGTATGATGCAACAGGTGGTCCATATAAAAGTATATTTTTAAAAATTCAATAAATAGATCTGAAATTTATTATTGGTATTATGGCTTTCGATTTATTTATGAAACAAATTTTCATTCATAAAACTGGCCTCGCAGTCGTTTATTCTGTAAGTTATATTTCCAAAAACTTTGTTTATGTGGTTTACGTGGTGCTATATCACAAACGGGTAGCCTTAAAGTTGCAGATTGTTCTAGAAAAAGTCTGAAGAGGTAAAATCGTAGTTCAGAAGCGACTAATTGTCATGGAAAAGACGGCTAAGATGATTTCGGTAATCATGTGCGCAACAAAGTGCACAAATGATTAATTGTTGATGAGCTGTGTAATATGGTATGCCATCCTACTGACTACTGACAGAGCTATAGCTCTGTAGCCCTCGTCTCTTAATAAAATGGTGTTTTGAGCAGCAATTTTAAAATGGCAAAATGATTCTACAACTCCAAAATCTACACTGTTACTGGCTATGTGTACCTGGGCCTCTCTACAGTGACCGCCAGATTCGCTAATTTTGTTTGTTGACATAACAACCGCGGAGATTAAAATGATCCTTGATGATTTTTTACGAACTTTAGTAAAGCAACCGCGTTGGATGCTTTATTTAGGACGAAAAAAAACCCCTTCATGATTTAAAATGATACTTGTTATGTAGCCACCCTATATATAGCCAAAAATCCCCATTAATTTATTTCGATTACTTCTTTTTTAATTGTGTGATTCACAATATCTCAGAGTTATTAAAAAAGAAATGTACTGTTACGAAACTCTTCTTATGAACCTGTCTAATCTGTGGTTTCGTTGGGAGAGGGATAAGTGTTAAGTGACCAGTAGAAAAACACATACGTAAATACAATATTGAATGACTTTTTGTGATGTTCATGCTGCTGGCAGAGCTACTTAAACTTACAAAGAGGAGTAACCAGTTGGGCTGGTTGGTTACAAAAACGCAAAGCTTAATTTGAAGTAAAATTTACATCAATTTTTTGTTTTTTCTAAAATTTTTAAAGAGGAAAGATAAAGTCAAAACGAGCAAACAATAAAAAATAAATAAAAAGCTCTCTCCAACACCAGAGAGTGAGAGAACGACTCTTATGTAAAAAAAGAGTTTAAACTTACCATAATTACTTACCACTTTTATATTTATTCTACTCTTGTTTGGAGCCAGGCAATTTTAATTTTGTTTAAATAAACCTTTAAGATGCTGTTTAATGATCCATGATGTCTGAGCTAGCAGCCTCACAGACCGTCCGTCGTTTTAAAGCAAGCTGGATGATGGGTGACTTAAGAGTTTGAGTAGAGACTTTATAATTGTGTTTAGTTCTTCGTTGACGGTCAGTTTAGGCGCACATGCGCAAAATTCATTAAACGATATTTGTGTTTCTGTTACTAATTATTAAGATCATTAAAAGTATTTGAATAATAATAAAATATACGATCTCATTGCAAAGCATTTATTAATAATAACACGAGATCAAATTCATTTAAATTTTTATACAAATACATATTTTCTTTTGTTTTTTCTGTGTCTGCTGTTTGCTTTACTTTAATACTTGTTGCGATAAAAAAAAACTAGTTAAAAAACTGCTAAAAAAAATATTAAATTTTAAATATTTATCTAAAAAGCAAATTCCAAAAATTTCCTTATGCGTTAATATTTATGACAGATATTAATAATAAACGTTCGCTGCTGTACGAAAATGTCTTACAGAAATATTTATTGATTTAATATTCTAATATTCTGCTTCTATATCAAATGTTTATGTCGTTAAAACTTTAAAAACTAAAATAGTAAAAATAAAATATTAAAAATAAATTACACATTTGTAATTTATTTTACCTGTACCTTCAAAAAAAAAAAAATTTATGTAAAATGCAAAAATATTTTTCAATTTCTGTGATAATCGCTGTGCAGTGGCTGATGATGGGTGCTTATGCAGCAACACCAAAACAAATAGCAACAACAGGTAAGATTCACACCATGTGTGCTATCGAGATGAATGATTAAAAGTTGTGTTGTTAAATCGAACGGAAAATTTAATTTAATTTATATTTTTTTATATTTTAAAATTTGCCTAATTTTGGGACACTTTGGCCCATTGTTATAACATGCCAATAGCTAAAGTTAGGATTTTATTGGAGAGATAAGTAGTTTTTCATTATAATAACCAGGATAAGGGTAATTACTTTAACTTGTCTTTAAAGTTCGTAATAGTTAAAGGTTATTTTTAGCTGACTTATAAAAACGAGAAACTACCTATCTCTCCCATAAAATACTAAATTTAGCTATTGGCAAGTTATAATAATGCATCTTAGACTATTGGATTATTTTTTTTATATTTTTAGTACAAAAAAATATATATATGAACAATAATTAACTACTAGAATTTATTGTTGTTTTGTAGTCCTTTTATTTCTAAAACACCAAAATTTTATTGAAAATATTTTTTTTTAATTTTCTCCATAATGTCCTCCAAGATTGAGAAAGACTGCTTCTGTTTTGGTATAAAATATATTAAAAAAAAAACGAAAATACAAATTCATTTTTTATATTTTCACTTGGATTGTGTTTCGATAAACGTAAGCGATGAGAATGGTAATTGATTACTCAAAAATTTAGATTCATTAAACATAGCAAAATTATTAATTTAATTTTCTAAAACTATTTTACTATAAAAATACACTGCTAATTTGATGCCACTGTGCAATGAAATACTTAAAAAATTCGGTATATTTTTAATAAAAGCAACATTAATTAATTGCGAATAAAATTATTAATAAATAATGTATTTTCTACATAAATATGTCCCATTTTATTTGCAATATACCTAAATTCGAGATCAAGGAAAAAAAATATTTTTTAATGCAAAATCAAACTAAACTCAAAGTTTTATTGCTTTAGTGTGACTTCATTCTGTTTTTCTTTGAAATAACGTCCCATAATATTCTATGAATAGGCTATTAAGCCACCCAACTTACACGATGAATCTGATGTAATCATCTATACATAGGAACATAATAACTCATTTCCTGTCTGTCTGCATTTCATTTGAGTTCACATCACGTAAAAACTACTATATGGATTTTAACAAAATTTTGTGAGGAAGTACCTAAGTATCCTGATCCCAATATAGGATACTTTTTTTTCCGCAAAAGTATCTTAAATCGAAGAGAAACAACAAAGAGAAAGTACGCCGATTTTTTTTACCTATTTAAGCGTATTGCATACTTTAAGGCATATTTTTGAAAGCAGTATATTTTTAGCAATGTTGCGTAAGAGATAGCGCTGTTTTAAAATAATTAGTAACTCATGTCCTGTCTGTCTTTTAGAGAGCTTTACAATAATCTTTTCGAATTTTATATAAATTTAAGAATTTAGTCCAGGTAAGGCTACCTTTATATACAGTAAATACGTAAACGTCTTAAAATTTGGTGTTGATTACTTGCAAATCAAAATTGAACAAAATATTTTCAGGACACGCACAACGTGGGCACAGCTAGTCAAAGATAAAATAAGCAAAGAAAAAATCATTACAAATATTTAAAATGTTTTAACATGTTTTATTTTATAAAATAAAACTTAAAGTTTTTGAGAAGGTACAGGCAAGAATAGAATGCAAATTATAAAGGAACTGTTGTGTTCTGTTAAAACGTCTGAGTTAAAGAAAAATATTTTTTAAATGCCTAATTTAGTCGGTTCGAGGTCATTTCCTATTAATTCCTTAAAAGTTTGTATTAGAATCTAGCAAAATGCAATGAATTTTTTGATTCGCTACATCCTTCCTCTAGTTTAGCACTAAGACTCGTGTTGAATGAAAAGAAAACTTCTTTCAATTGTTTCTTTTTTTTCACAAATCAAGCCACTGTGCAATGGCTTTAGCAAGAATAAGTTAAAAAAAAACGAAAATAAAATCACACTAAGACCATTATAACGAATTAAGTAAAACAACAATAGTGTAGTAAATTAATATAAATGGAAAACGTTGTTAATTATTTTGTTACGCCAAACACTCATAATGTACACAACTGAGATTTATTTTAACAACTTCTTTGGTTCTGCACACTACAAGGTCATCTCTCAATATTGTGATTGATTACTTAAGACGCAAATTAATTTACAACCAAATTAAATTTATCTTTAAGACTAAAGAACAAACAAAAAAATATTATATGCTTGAGCGATATTTCGGTTAATAATTATACAGTAAAGGGGTTTTAAAAGCCTACAACTTTGTTACTCTTTTTTTCTTCGTCGACAATTTCATTATTATTGACAGGATGAAATTTACTACCTGAAAAATAATAATTTCTTTTCTATATCTATTTATATTTCGTTTGCAAGATAACTAAATTTTGTTAATTTTATTAATGATTTCAAAAAAATTACATTATTATGTTCTCTACAGATACTTATTTCCTCAAAAATATCTGATTTCCAAGACAAAGTGGCGAAAAAACAGTGAAAAAACGCAAGTTCCGGTTTAAAAGTACTGACATTTTCGGTTTAAAACTGGAATATTTAAAACACTATTGCGCATCATTAGGAGCGAATGGAATAAAATTTGTATTTGATTTGTATTTTTAATTCGTGGAATTACAATGTTATTAAAATATTTTAAACAGCTTTTACAGAGCTTAACAATAATTTTTAGCATTTTTTATAAATTTTAGAATTTTATCCAGGGATGGGTATCTTTATATAAAGTAAAAACATAAACCATAACTGAAGCCCTATAAAATTAAGAGTCTTACGATTTGTGTGGAATACTTTCAAAGCAAAATCGAACAAAATATTGTCAGCACACCCACGACGCGTCGGGCACAGCTAGTTTATAATATAACTCAGCGCACTGAAAGACGAAACGAATAGAAGACGAACATAATATTATACCTGACTGCAGAGTTAATGCAGGTATCTATTGTTCACTTATCAATTGAATTCATCGTTTTAAATCATTCAAATTGTTTGAGTTTGATTTATAGTTTTAAACCCCAGAAGATTAAGTCTGCTGCAGTTAGGTTTGGAGAACGGCTGCGGCCTTCAAAATGTTAAAATTCTTCGAATGATTTTATTTAGAAAAAGTCGTTAAAGCTAACAAAATATCGGTAACATTTCTGAGTAATGATGTAACCGTTATAGTGTGACCATCTTATTTAAAAAAAGTAAGATATGACAATATAACTGGGTGCAGTTCCGTTTCTGTTTTAATGACACTCCACATTCAAGAAATTTGTTTATTAATTATAATTTTGACCAAAATAGGTTCCGTCCGACTGGAAAATGTGGTTGAGTCTGCCTCTGCAATCATTTACCATTTACTAAATTCTCTAGCAAATTCCAAGCGGCAAGAACAGTATTCGTATTTTATTTTGCTTGCGGTTTAAACTTTATAATGGGACAAGATAAAGGCTCTAAGTAAAATTGGCTGTAGCAACTGTCGGCTGATACTTATTCAAGCAGATACATTTTTTGTCGCAAAGCTGGATTCACCCATTTTTTCCGGATAAAATTTTTTTTGCCGAAGTTTTCTGAAGCACGATTCACTCATTTCGAAAAATTTCTCCGGACAAACAAAGCCGCCATATGAAATACATAAGTAAACAAGTCATATTAATTTTGCAAAGTGGCAACAAATGATTATAAATAAATTTATATAAAATTAACTATTTTTTTAATTCAACATTTTGTTTCTTAAAACATATTAAAACATATTATTTTTTTATTTAATTTCATGTAAATGAAACAAACAAAAAAATTCTTAAGTGACTACTTAATCCAGCTTCTTATCTAAGAATTATATTTGGTGGCAACTCAGTTATATTTTGTCTGGACAAAAATGTAACTTAAACCAATTCAGGCTGAAAGTTATCCATACAAAAAAAAATTCTCTCACACTTCTCTCAATCTATGGGAGAAATGTCAAACTATATATATATATATATATATATATAATGGGTGAATCCAGCTTAATGCTCGGGATGACGTGTATGGAATTTTGGACATTATATTTTATTTTTTAACTCTTTTCCCTATAAATTCAGTGAAAAAGAGACACATCACTCATGTCATGCTAAATATGATATGATGATGATGATATGATATATCTGCCTGGTATACAGAGTAAGAAATTAAGTAAATCTATAGATTCTAACGATTTATTTAATTTCTTACTTTCACGAAACATGAAAAAATGGACACTTTGAGTCTTCTATTTTTGAATACCACTTGTTTTACCAGGCACTGCCTGGGCTCATTTCTAGAAACTTTCTAAGTACAAAAGAAAAGAAATCAAGTGGCCTTGGAGATACAACATATATTTGGAAAACTTAGATACAGCCTCCTTCTGCACTTTCCTAGGACCAAGTTTTAAAAATATTGAAGGAGAGCCTCTATTGCACTATCTAGCTAAGAATCTACATATTTAATTTTAATAAAATCGGTACAGCCTGTTTTATCTAAGTCAGAGTATTTAGGTAGCTATCAACGTCTTGGAATCTGTAGAGCCTTGATTGACTCACAAAAGAACAATTAAACTTCAAATATATTATGTAATAAAATAAATGATCTGGAATGTTCCCGAAGGTTCCAGACTATTACCGAATATTCCACAACATTTTTAGAATTCTCTCGAACACTTTCGAATTTTTCCAGCCTCTATATCTTCAAAACATGGTATCATCCATACAGGTAAAAACTACCAAATCTCATGTCTCTCTAGATCGTACCGGTACTCGTTTCTAAGTTTTAGCAACACTCACATTGTACAGTTACTTTTTAATATAATATTTCCAGAGTAGAAATTATGAGGTAATTTCTGTTGATTAGTTGGCCAATATTTTAGTTGCCCTCATTTAAAAGCATTTTTGAAAGTGATTCAAAGAATTTATGATTTGCAATGAAACAAATTAAATCACTTTAAAACAATTTTTAGCGAATGGCAAACTTAGTTTTGTTGTACTCATTAATTAGTGATTGCACAAACTACAATAAAAGTGTGTCATATATGTATGTACATATGGTGTAGAGTCGTTCAGGTGTAATAAAAGTTAAAATCATTAAATATTTAATTTCTTTTGTTATTTAATAAAAAAAAAGCCATGAAATTGTCTTTTGTTATCTGCTAATTTAAATTAGTACTCTTTTGCTTATGTTAGTTTGTTGTGACAGGTTTTTAACTTTAGTTTCTTTTCATTTAGCCAGTTTGGCATACCGACTCCAAATTATTAGACTCAATTGCTTGAAAAAGTGTTTTGCGAAAATAAAACTATTTCGTATGTGAATACATACATATGTATGTATGTATGTATGTATGTATGTATGTGTGTATGTATGTATGTATGTATGTATGTATGTATGTATGTATGTATGTATGTGTGTATGTATGTATGTATGTATGTATGTATGTATGTATGTATGTATGTATGTATGTATGTATGTATGTATGTATGTATGTATGTATGTATGTATTTGTTTTCCGAATCTCAATTTAATTTAAGTTATTGTTCCTTTAGTTTTTAAACTAAAAAAAACTGTTAAATTTCTTTTATGCCATTGTTGCTAATCAGCATTATTTGCATTTAGACCAGTTTGTTGCATACATCTGTGCACATGTTTATACATGGAAGTGATGATTTCCACACGAACATTTCACAATGGGGCTAAACATATGATATTTTTGTATTTTTTGTAAGGCTACTTCACTTTTTCATAAATCTCCTTAAGTGAGTATTAAATTTAATATTTCAGAATTTCTTTTTCTTTAAAATTTCATTTTTTTTTTAATCGAAGAAAAAATAAAAAATAGCTAGAGTTTCAACATTTTATATATCGCAGTTCCTAAAAGTCTTAGGACCATTATTATAACTTGGCTTTAAAGTACGTTTTAGTTAAAGTTCACTTTTTTCTCAAGTGAGCGATAAAGTAAAGAATAACTATTTTTCGTTATTACAACTTCTTTGTAAAATAAAATTATTATTTTTTAAAATATGGTAGTTCTAGAAGGAAAAAACCGACTACTTTTGACAAAATAAATTGGTTCTTAAAAACGTAGTCTTCAACGCCATACCTCTTATTTATTTGTTAACTTTCAACAAACCACAAATTAGTTATCTGTGCAAAAAACAAACGAAAATATTTTATATACAACAAACGCGATCTGTTTTCTATTTTTATTTTTCAATGCCAAATTAAATAAACATGAATTTATTTTTCTTAAGAGATGACAAAATACGGCAACTTTATAGATGACAAAACATGGCAACTTCAAACTCTTATGTATATCTAATGTTAAAAGTTAAAGGCAAGATGTTCTTCCCTTTAGTTTATTTGTAACTTCTAGCTGAAAGTATATTTATAATAACGAAAAACTAATTTTCTCCCTGATAAAATCCTAAATTTAGCTAATGGTAAGTTATAATAATGGGCCTTAATCTTCCCCATTTAAATTTTTACGCCAATATTGTGTGTAAAATTGTATGTCAAACGGATCAGCAATATAGAAATGTCTCATTTAATTCCAAAATATTTTGATTTCTCACCACTGTGCATATATTATATGATTAAACGATATACATATACCAACCACAGTTTTAAAATAGTTTTTGCAAACTATAACAAATCTCTTTGCTAAGTTTTTTAAATCTTCTCGAAATCAGATTAAAAGAAAAAAGTAGCAAAGAAAACCTGTTCCATAAAATTATGTTTTCTGTTTAAATAAATATATTCGTTTATTTGATTTTATAATTTTAGTCAATACGTGGTATAATTTATTGTTTAACAATAAATCACAAAATATTTATTAATAAATTTTAATATTTTTGTTAAAAATTCTTTAAGTTAAATCATTTTCAATACTTAATTAAGTTATATGTTTGTGTCAACAGACATAAAATTTTATTATAAAAATTTTTATAACAAATACAATTGAAAAGCATTGTTCTTACCGTATCAGGAAACATTTCTGAAATATATATAGGAGAAAATTGAATCCATTTAGTAAGAGGTTTCTTTAAGTAATCTAAAATGAAATAAATCAAAAAACAATATTTTTTATTACAAAATTACAAAAAAAAAAAAAAAAAATGTTGGAGTTCGCTTAAAACTTATTGCACGGGATTTTTGATGTCAGTTTTTAAAAATTACAAATTCAAATTTCAAAACATTAGGCCTAATTAAAAACTTAAAATGAGAATCCATTTTTTCAAGAATGTATAGTCTTCGTCCTTTTTCATCTATTTCCCTGGGTGTGTGTTCGTGAGTTTCAACGTGTATTGCGAAGTTGGAGTCCTTTCTTTTTCGTTTGTATGAGCGCATGTATTCTGTAAATCTTGTTTTCAGCGCTCGTTCCGTTTGTCCTATATATGTATGGTTGCAGGTGAAAATAAGTTTGTATACTCCGCTGTTGTTAACCCTTTTCGATTGTCTCTGTTGATGTCTTGAGATTATGTCGTAGACTGTTGCTGGGTTTTAGGGCTGTTTAAGTACAAATGTGACTTCGTGATGTTTAATTAATTGACCTTCGTCGTCTTTTTTTCTGTTCTTGGTATTGTATTGTCTTAGTAGATTGTCGATAGTACTGCTTTTGTAACTGTTATTTTTAGCTATTGTGTAAATTTGTATGTGGGATTTTCAGTATTAGTTGTACTATCCAAAGAAAATATGCTCCATTTATTGAAAGGGGAAAGGGAGGGACCTCCACTTGACTTTTTTGCACTTATTAGTAGTTGTTTTTATTAACGTATGAAAAGTCGTGGAACTGCATGAAACTTTTTTTATAGCTCTACCTAAAGTACATTTTTTAATATATTTTATAATAAAAAAAGTATACTATGTATATCTACACTACATATAATTTTTATTTTCATAACAACTGCAAATTAAATAAGAGATAATAATGCTTTGCGCGCACGTACAGACTAATGTGATGCTTTAAAATAATAATTATTTATCGGTTGATTGCGTACTGGTATATAGAGCATATTAAGTTTAATAGTAGTTACATTTTTGTCGTCCTAATTCGGTTATTTGTCCCTATGTGCGGCGTCAGAAAATAAGCAGATCGGATATATTAGGAGACCGTGACTATCTCCCAACTTATTCTTTAGACGGATTAGGGCTTGGACTAAAAAGGGACTGACTCATCTTTGATGGAAGTAATTGAAATAAAAACAAATTTTTATTTTCCAAAGCATTAGTTACTGGCAAGAATGATAGAAAACAAAAATACGCCATGCGCATGTTTTTCCATTAGATTACGTTGTTCGTCCAATTTAAAGTTGCCAATTCTGTAATCAAGAATTTTTTCAAATAAATACATACAAAAAACCTATATCTAACTCTCAACATTTTTTTAAAAACTCTCATAATTTATAATTTTACTCTGTCAGAATTATTAGCCAATAGTAAGACATTTTCGTGACGTCATTCGGCCAACATGCGTAGAAAAGTTCAATTTTATTTTCGTGATACCGTAACCTTGTCTTCTATCATCCTTGGTTATTGGGATTCCGATATTTTAATCGCGATTTCTAATAATAATATTCGAAGTCTGTCTGTTCATTAAAGGTCAATTAGGACTTTACAGCCCCTATTAAGTAAAATTTTACTTCTTCTTCACTCCACTCGATCAATTAACGCTGGATTAATCGCTAAATTCTAAGTCCATTAAATTTCGATTATAAAATAACTCGAACAATTATGTCGATTATTCGACAAATCGACTAAAATTACTTTCTTTAATGTCTCAAATTTTTAAAAACGCACGCCATACTCAAGTCAAAAATGTTCCCATCCAACCTGTTTTTTGTTAGACTATACGTATTAACACGATAACAATTTTTTACTTTTAATGGGATGTGCCACTCCCAGTATTCTTATCCAGTCTGTATTTTGCTAGACTATGCACATTAGTATGAGGGAGGGTTGCTTGTGCAAAGTTGCAAATCTATACCTAATGTAGTTCTCTAGGTACGCGAAAATAATTTTTCACTTTGTATATGAGGTACCACGCCCTCCATTCAAATTCAGTCCGTGTTTCTCTTCACAATGTATCTTAATATGGAGGTTACTGATGCAAAATTCCAAGGCGCTACCTATTACAGTTCTCTAGATACAGGATAATAATTTTTTACTTTGTATGGGGGGTAACACGCTCACTGTTCCAATTCAGCCTATGTTTCTCTAGAGTTTCCGCATGGGTATGGGATTTACCTGTACCCACTTTGAATACCATACCTATTTTTATTGTCTATATACACAATAATAATTTTTCACTTTGTATGGGAGGTACCACGCTCACTGTCCCAATTCATTCTGTATTTTGGCAGACTATGCGCCTTAGCACAAAGGCTACTCTTGCAAAGTTTCAAGGAGCTATATATTGCAGTTCGCCAGGAACGCGATAATAATTTTTCACTTTGTATGGGCGGTACCACGCCAACTATTCCGGCTATAACTCATAAACCAATACACATACAGAGACCGTTTGTTCATAAAAACCTTGATATTGACGTCACCTTTCATATAAACATTGCAGAAACAAAATCAGTTCACGCAATCCAGAGAACATCAATTTCTAACACAATGCAACTTTTTTTGTATATATATATAGATTAAAAAAAAAGTTTCAAACAAAAAAAATGCCTGGAGTTTCAATCGTTCCGGTTTTGACTGCATAAACACGACAACACACCGCCGAAAAATTGAGAAATCTTATCCAAACGCAGTGTAAGTGTTCTTATTTTTGCCATAATCAGACATACTGCATACCAATGTAATTACATATGCGTTTTAAGGTTTATAAGTTGTTATGGACTAAGCGAAGAAGCGTTTGTAATAATTTTAAAGAAACTGAGTCCTCATCTTAAAAATTCTTCAATTCCACCAATTATACAAGTGAAGACCACTTGTATAATTGTAGCGGTTTTTGGCCACAGGATCGTTTCAATAAATAATAATATATGCGGCGGAGAATGTTTTATGCCCACACTGGATAAAGCTGCTAATGACAGAAGAAGAAATAGAAAATTCAAAGGCTCATTTTTTTCAGAAATTTCAAATACCGGGCACACATGTCAAGCTCTGTAAGCTATCTGAAGATGAATCTCTTTGCCATATGAGCAAATCACGGAACACACTTCTTGACAACTATTCAAATGGTAATAAAAATTTTGGCTATTGGGTGATTCTGGCTATAGTTTAGAACCATATTTCTTTACCATGTTGCTTCAATTATTTCAAAATAAAATAAAAAATTTTGCTAAAAGCTTAACAAATTATTTTCTTTATTGAAACAAGAAAGTTTTAAATTTGTTTTTCTACTATCGCATACAAAAGATACGAATTCGATCATAAAATTAAAAGTGGTTTCATTTCGAGGAAATTTGTCGATTTTTATTTTCTGAAGAAGCTTTTTCGGAATTGAAATAACTTTCGATCGAAATGAATTTCTGTGACAGTCCTGATAATGATAATTATGTTTATAATATAAACATACTATAATATAATGTGAAACGTGTAAATGGTTATATGTGACAACGTATGGATATATTTATAAATAACAAAAAAGAAATACACGAATATTTCCATAACTTTTTATGTTTGATATTTTTAATTTAAAACTATCATATATATAATATATTATGGTTATAAATATAATTTTATTTTTAAATATTAAAAAAGATTTGGTTGTGTTTTGAATTTTAATATGGTTCAAATCAACCATGTTGCTTTTTTTAACGATTAACACTATTTATTTTACATTATTGTGACTTTTCTGGGCTCAAAAATGGGATTTTGTTAAATATGCTATCTTAGGTAGAATTATTATTACGTGTTCATTTTTTATTCTTATAATGTTATCACTTAATATAAATTTATTTTATAAATGATCCTCGGTCTTTACAGATTTTAAAAATATTCAGGGTTATGTAAAGTTTTATGCGCCATTGTATATAAATACACTAAATTTGATTGTAAATAGAGATAGACACCATTCAGGAGGTACACATTGTTGAATAATTCATTGGCTTACTTTTTTATTAATATTTTTTTTTTAATTCTAAGACAATTTTTAATGGGTAATTCTGTCTTTTTACGGATAAAAATGTTACAAATATTTTTTCGACTAAAATGAAAGCAAATCGGATCTGAAGAATCTGAACCAAACACATCCTCCGAACATTTTTACTACAGATCATTGTTTCTCTGATATCAGTCGCTTTCTAATTAACGGGAAAAACGAAAAGAGGTACTAACAAAAATTCATCACAATTTATCCAGCAGACAGACAAATTGAACAGACAAACAGTCATACTCCCAGGCAAATAATTATATGTGCAAAATTTCTTTTCTTTGGACCTTATGTTATACTAACGGTAGAGTTGTTGTTTTTGGTAAACACATTCTCTTATAATTACTTTATCTTTTGTTATTGTTTGTTGAGTTTAATATTGCACCGCATTCGTAATACCGTTATTTTTAATCAAGCATGTCGAAAATCCTGTGTAAAATATTTATTTGTGCAAAATGTATTATTTGACTTCCAACTGCTGCCAAATCAACGTATTAGCACATAAAGCGGAGAAATCGCTGCATAAGTTAGTATAGTGGATAAGCAAATGCATAATATGAAAAACAAATCAAATTTTTGGAATTTTTAGGAAAATGCCACGTGAAACTGAATTAACAGATGATGAAAGTGGATTTATCAAGAGAACGAGTCAAACCGGCTTTAAAGTTGGCCAAATTGTTGTTTCTGTAAAGAGAAACCGTAACACGAAAACAAATTTCTTGAAAAATCCAGATGCTTACGGTATAAATAAACGTAGCGGCCGAAAATGCACTATTGATGATAGGAGCAAACGGCGCATACAGCAAATAGCAAATAATATCCACATGAGTTGTAAGCAAAAAAGTGGAACTTGCTCTAAATGTGACTAAACAACGTGTTCATCAAATTATAAGACAATATTTAGACCTCAAATATGAGTATTCTAAAACAACGTCATATAAATGTACATGTGGTATTTTACGAAAAGTCTAAATTTTGGGAAGATAAATTTGAATCTGTGATATTCAGTGACACAAAAACTTTAAGTTGAACGGACCACAAAAATTAGATGGAGGTAAGACGCCCACGGGTAGCATGCCACAACCGAATTCACGGTGCAGGATCACCCAATGTATGGGAGGTATTTTTTAAAAAAAGGGAAGTCCAAAATAGCTTAGTGCTAGGAAAATTGAATGCAGAAATCTACATAGATTTGTTACAAAGCGAACACCTTGATTTTGCTGATGATTTACAACGCGATAACTGAACTCTCCAGCAGGATAATGCACCGATCCACTTGGTAAGAGGAAAAAGGCGTTTTTTAAATTTCGACAAATTGATTTGCTCGAGTGGTCTGCTTTAAGTCCAGACCTCTATCCCATCGAGGTTCTATGGTGAATACCTTCTGCCAAAATTCATACATCTTGAAGCTATATGACAGCTGGAAACAGCTAAAAAAAGACGTATTGGTTGAATGGGTCAATATTGATGTGTCTGTCCTGAAAAAACTTGTGGAGTCAATGCCCCGTGGGGTCAAATTAGTCAGGATATATAAGAGTAACACAACCTTTTATTAATATATGTATATAAAAGTTTTATTTTGTAACTAAAAAAATATGAGTATCTATTAAATAAAATTTTTGCACATAGAAATTTTCTATGGAGATTTAAAGCTTTAAATTTTTTTCATGGTAAAAAATAGGTTAATATGATTATGTATGTTATTTTATTTTTATTAGCTTTAACTATAAGTAAGAAAAAAAATATCTGCTCCCAATTTCCATTGCTTCTTTTAATTCAAATTAGAGTTGAAGCATTGCACATATAATTATTTGTCTAAGGTACATATCGATTACCATCTGCAGCGGCAACAAAATTAAAAGAAAAATATTTCATGTACAGACTCGGTACTGCTACAGCTGTATTATATACATATGCATGTAATCGTATGTAGATAAACAGTATAATAAAATCCATTCTTAAACAATATTCTCTACATTGAAAGCCAAAATTGTATCTGCATATTGCACAACATTATAAATTGAATTGTAATTCTGACAGCATTAAAATCTTTGCAAAAGTTGCATCTTTTTAATATTTAAATAAAATGTAGCTAATGGTATTAAACTTTGTTTTTTATTAATTTTACAGACTGTCCCAACTGTGTGGATGAAATGCAGTACATGAACAAATGGACAATGCCACTCTTAAAGCTGGGCGAAAAGCGTTACTATCTTGGTATCTTCTTCAAGGTAAGCAGCATTCCATTAAATAGAGAGAGAGAGAGAGAGTGAGAGAGAAAAAAATTTAAAACCAACAAGTTTTTTTCTTACATACTCGTAAATCAATATTACAATATATGTACACGTCTTCTTTAGTTGAAACATTTTTATTAGTTACTTCGAGAAGTTGCAGCTAGAGGTACTCGTACTATACAGTAATTTTTTGCAGTGTGGTTTTTCAGTATGTAACTTTTTAATAGATGAACATGCCAAATACCGCCTTACTGGATTTTCGTCAAACCATTCCTAAATTGTGATGTCAAATTTTGGTTAAATGCAGTAGAAGAAAAAAATTCTTTATAAAATTTAACAAAATGTATAAATTCTTACCATTACTATGGTAGGTAGTCAAAACACTACAATATAATTATTTCAAGTAAAAGTGGTATATTGCGCCGCCGTCGAATCTTATATACCCTACACCATAGCGACCTTAGATATTGCCTTTTCCTTATAAGTTTCCAATTTCACAACACTATATCTTTCGCTTAACTCATTTGTAAATTATGGTATTAAAAATTAGTCAATAACATTTTTAGGCATTTTCGGTATTAAAATTTTTTGATTGAAATTGCAATGTTTTGGTAAAAGTTTATTTTTTGCTGATTTTTCGACAATATTAACATATAAACCAAAAAAAAAAAACAGGCCCTTGGTATACTAAGAATTTTTCACAAGTTATCTAGAATCTCCCAAAAATCCATTTCAACACTTACACGGATTGACAGACGGACATCGCTAAATAGTATTCACTATGTATAAGGATAAAAAATATATACAGTGGCTCAAACGTATAATTGGACACTAGGTATTGGATTATTCAAATACCGATTTTTTTACTTCAATAAAATTATTTCTAAAAAACTTTGATGCAGAACTGTAGATTATTAAAAAACCTTTAAAACAGTATATAATACTTAGCATGTTTTATTCAAACTTATTTTTAAAAATAAGAAAGAAAACAAAATCAACAAATTTCACGTCAAACGCATAATTGGACACGTAATGTAGATAACTAGTTATTGTTGTAAAACGGTTATTTGGATCGTTATTTTTTTCTGCTGAGTGAGATCATGCTTATTATAATGCAAATAAATCATTATGCAAGTGAACTTTTAAATGTGCATATCAAAATTGCAATGGAGCAACGAAAAGAACAAACAACTTTGGAAACACGCCGATTAATTATAAAATTACAAGGAGAGGGTAAGTCCGTGCGTGAAATCGGTATAATTGTTGGTCGTTGCCCATCCACAGTTCATGCCATCATTCAGAGGTATAAACAAAGTTTCAAGTAGAAAATAAAAGTCGTATTGGTCAAGGAAAGAAATTGACTGATCACGATGAGCGGCAGATTTTGAGAGAAATAAAAACAAAACCATTCACGACGGCGAATAAATTGAAGAACATGATTAAAACGGATTTGGAAAAAGATGTTTGTGCCGAGACCATTCGAAACGTGTTAAGGAAGAATGATTTCCATGGACGAATAGCCAGAAAAAAACCCTATATCAGTAAAAAAAACAAAATTGCGCGGGTGAAATTTTGTAAGGCAACTTGTTAAAGGATTCTGCCTTTTGGAACGTGGTAGTTTAAAGTAAATTTAATCTGCATGGATCGGATGGAAAGCAGTACGTTTGGCGTAAACCAAATACTGAATTTTTACCTAATAACACACGAGCTACGTTCAAGCATGGGGATGTGTTTCCAGTGCTGGAGTAGGGAACATTCATTTTATAGAAGGTAAAATGAATCAATTTCAATATTTGGACATTTTAAAACAAAATGTAAAGCATAGTGCGGATAAGTTAAACATATTGGACACATTTGCTTTTTATCAGGACAACGATCCGAAGCACACTTCACACATTGCGAAAATGTGGCTAATTCTTAATTGTCCAAAATTACTGCAAACACTGGAAGAGTCCCCAGATCTCATCATTATTGAGCATGTTTGGGAAGAACTTACACGTGAGCTCTATAAATCCACTTTCAACACAGTGGAACAGTTAGAGGAGGGAATAAAGAGGGAGTGGAACAACAAAACTCCAGAATTTTGCTCCAAACTCGTGCAGTCCATGCCCCGACGTTTGGAAGCAGTAATAAAAGCAAAAGGTTTTGCTTCCAAGTACTAAAACTATTGGTTTTTTCTTTCTATTTCTAAAATGGTTTTGAATAAAAAATGCTAAGTATTATATATTGTTTAAAAGTTTTTTTAATAATCTAAAATTCTACATCAAAATGTTTTAGAATTAATTTAATTGAAGTAAAAATATAGGTTGTTGAATAATCTCATACCTAGTGTCCAATTATACGTTTGAACCACTGTATAATTTATGGGGTAGGAAATGAAAAATGTTCCACCTGTGGCTAAGGGTATAAAAAATTTCTCAATAAAAATAATTTACATCTGTCATGCCAAATTTCACACTGCAAACCACGCACATTTCGTATGGGACTGTTAAAACATTGCTTCTGTAAAATTCATGTGCAAAGTCATCTGACAAAATTTCATTTAGAGTATGTTCTATTTTGATCTGACAAACCATCTGACATCAGCAGTGTTTCAGTGTTGCCAAAAAACTATGCCGTGTGAAAACAATCAACAGCGATTAACCATTGGTGGAAGCATTTGGCGGCTAAATGTAATATTTTACAAGAGCAATATCTGAATATGCTCTTAACTAATTTTGTCTATTTGACAATAATGCAAACTTAACTTCTTTTCGAATTGTCGATAGTTTGAAGTTGTTTTTTCCGAATTCCTGATTTCAATGCAATTAAATTTTCTTTTTATTGAAATTACATATTTGTGATAAAATTTAAAATTTTTGGTGAAAATATTATATTTTGGTGAAATTTCGATTGTTTAGTAAAATTCTGATTTGTCAATTTTTTTTTTGTTGGAATTTTTAGTTTTCAATTTATTTATGAAAAAATATAATATTAATGAGAAAATAATAAAGGTCCTCACCGTTTTTTCACAATATGGACCGATTTGACTGATTATCAATATAAAAAAATATGGAACGTGTATCTAATAGATAGAGGTATACTACGAATTTTCATTTATTACCTGGAATCTTCGAAAACAATAATTTCAATCTAACGTGGATAGACGGCTTCCCCAGGTATAAGATCCAGATTATATACTTATATGATTATTTATAATCGGAAATTAATATTATACAATGGGGAATGGGCGGCAAAAAAACAACTGAGAAATTTACGCTTCCACTTGTGTTTTTTGCGTAGACAAAGTGCAAACGAAAAATATATATATATATTTGGCGATCTATTTGAATACTTTGTTTGGCCCTTTAGATGTGTAAAATTCATCAAGTTTACACGTTGAATTTATAAATTTTAATAAAATGTCTTTTCTTTAAGTAGACTTTTTTTACTTTAAATAATTTGAAAACCAATCATTTAACAAATCACTCTATTGTACGAGTAGAATATTTATATTCAATAAATAAACTTAGGAGATGTACATTTTCGAGTGGGTTTAGCCTGCTCGGTTGGTAGAAATAAAATACTGCAGGTGTAAATACATAATTGACAACACATGTAAATATGTTTTCTTATTTTGCTAAAAGTTTTTAATTAAATCAGAACTCATCTAAATAATACATGTTTCATTAAAAATAAAAATTTTATATTTAATTTATGCCAAAAAATGTCAACAACACTGAAGCCAGTATAAAAAGTATGTTTCTTAAACTTGTTAATTTTTTTTATAATGTATTGGCCTACTGGTTGGATTAAGTGATCTAAATATAAGTTCATGGTCACACTGGAATCGCGTGCTGTTGTTGGTAGTAAAATTTTCTTGATTAATTAAACGATATTTTCCGGTTTCTTGTCGTAGTTAGTCACTTCTATTTATTGCGATTTATCTGCAAATGTTGTTGTGTTGTTACAGTTTTTTCACCTGCTTTTTTTTTGTTAATAAAAATACTATATATAAAGGAAGTCTGTGTACAAATTCTTATATTTGCATTTTTCAAGTTCTGAAAAATTACTAAAAACAAATTAAGTAGAATTTGGAATTTAAAAAAATTCATTGTTTTTCAAAAAAAAAAAAAATATTTCTTTTGTCAGCAGAATTTTTCTAGCAAGTGTATGTACGAGTATGTAAGTTAATTTTTTTTTTAATATGAAATAAATAGGAAAATGGAAATAAAAGATATTGTTGTTCAACAGCTTAAATTTAAATTTGTAGTATTTGAAATTAAGGCGTGTTTCTGAAAAATGTTGTATTTATCAAATATTTTACAGACAATAACACCACATATACATATGTACATATATAGATAGGTACATGCTAAGATCTCTAATATATATGTGAGCAATTGATATGCAATAAGGTAATACGTACTTGTGGTGGGGAAAAGTATTATAAATTGGTTTTGTTCTTTACCGTTACCGATTTAATCGTACTCATATCAGTATTATAATCTTTGCTGTTGTGATTTAATTTAAATTGGTTTTAAATTAAGAGTTTTACTCAAAAAACTTTACACTAGCACTAACTTTAAGTAAGCAGAAAAAAAAGAATTGATTGTAATAATTCGATCACTACGAAAAGGATTGTTAACTCTGGAGTCCCTCAATTGAGCCACCTTGGCCCTATGTTGGTTATAAATAGGTGTTCGTTGAACCAAAAGCCTCCGATAAGCTGTCGCATAGATTAACTTACCTTCAACGTAAAGTTTATTATTTTAAAGTTGCCATATGAATTATTTTCGTCATTGACATTTAAGAACGAGTTTTTAGATTGGAGTTTAAACTTAATTTTCATTTTTAATTAGCTAATCTTATACTTAATTTAATACCATATTAATTGAAGCTGATGTTTTTGAGTGTTTGGTTTAAACCTTTTAGTATTACCATACTAAAAAAATATGCAAAATTTTTGTTTATGTGTTCTGCACGATGTGTATCTTTTCTTTCATTGAACTATTCATTTCGATGAAAATTACAGTGGAATGCCACACTTAATCTTTCTGAAAGAAAATGAAAAATTCTAACAAATATATTAATATTCCCAACCCTACAATGCATGTTGTAAATTGTATCATATGTTTTATATCGTTAATTTTACTACTGTGTGAAGATGAATGTAAACATATCAGGTCGTTTCTAATTTTTCCATTGTCAACTAATTCAAATTTAAATCAGTCGAGTCCGCATTCCAAAATTAAAAATTTAACAATAATTTAAACATTTACGAAAAGTCACTTTTATAGACAAATATTATTTTGGTATACAAAATTTTATAAGGTTCGTAAGTTTGAGTAGAATTTATCGTTGAAACAATAAAGGTTTGTTTTATCATGTGCCATGCTGTCAACGAACCACATAAATTTATTTTACTTTTTATTAATTTCTATTATGATGACAATGCGATTTTTATTTTATTTTTTTGTTGTAGGGGGATACCGAAGCAGTCTACTAACTTCATGGGTACCCTTTTGACCCCCTTCTTTTTTCAATGACTATGGTATCCGACAGGAAATTTTCACATACTTACATTCATTGAGTCTCGTGCTATTATTAGCCTTTTACGCTCGACTCTATGGTAATTGCTAACATTTGCCTAAGGCTATGGTCTCCACAGCATCTCCATTTAATATGTGTCTGCCTTTTTTATGTTAGCTTTTTACCAGTCACATTCTCTTGATTTTTAATTTGGTCAGATAATACTTGAGAATCCGTGACTTGTCACTAAAGCAGTTAAACATTTATAGGTACCCAGATTATATCCAAGTTCATTCTTAGCCTTCCTGCAAACTTTTAGTGAAAACTTTCAGAGTCTTTTGTGGGAATCGAACCCCAACTTCGGACTGATAGCCTAGCACAGTATCTACTAGCCCAACTAGGCACCCTATGAGTTTTATTACTTCTCCACTTTTATTCTCTACTCAATTCTTTTCTTAAAAAGTACACAGTTAAAATAGTTTTGAAATTACCTTTCCCCGTTTTCACTATGAAAGTGTTGGGTGCAGAAAGTCTTATAAAATTTTTAGTTTTTTTTTAATGCAAAACAAGTTTAAAATAGGCTGACGTAAAGCGGTAAACTATTTAAGCAACATCTCTTAAGGGCTGTCGGTTCATTTATTGCTTTTACTTTAGCATTGGAATGGTAATTACAGTTAGCTAAGGGTTTTTGTGACTTGCCATATGCTGTCATTTTTGATAACTGAACTTTTTGCATTTTGTATTTTATAATTTATGTTTATGTTTTTTGTGAAATACCATAAAAACTGGATGTCTTGGTGGATTACCACAATAACTCAGATAAATTATTGCACCCATTGTTTAGTTGACTGTTAAGCCATAAAGTATTAAGAAGAGGAGAGGTGGAGACCCACAAACTCAAGGAGTGAAATCCAAAATTAGTACTTTATATACAAAGGAATAGATTATTGTTGTGTTAAATCTGTGCAAAATTCAAGTGTTTCAACCAGGCCAGTTAATAAAATCTAAATGTTTAGGAAAATATTTACATGGTTCATTATCTATGGCTGAGTGGGTAATTAAAAGCTATATCGAAAATATGCTCTTTTTAATCTTCAATAAATTTTAAAATTGCTTGTTATGATCAGCACTAAGTTCATTTAAATTTGATTTATTGTTATTCTTTTTTTCGAAGGTTACTACCCTAATAAACAAGATAATTCGAATTTTTTATCAACCTTATTGCAATAACTAGTTTTGGTGAAAATAAAACTAAAACATTTTATTGGTTTCATTGACCATAAATAAACACATAAGCAGTTTGCTCAGTTTTTTTAATTGTCTTTTTTTACATTTCTTATTATTTTGATTGTTTAATAAATATTATATAAATCACCATAAAACAAATGTTTAATTTAAACCAAAAATCTTAAAAACTGAAACAATGTTAAGCCAGTTAAACTTGTTTTCAATTCATTGATTTGTTTTTAAAAAAAAATTAAAAAAGTACAAACAAAAAAAATATCAAATTAAATAAAAATTGTATTCCAATCACTTTAATTGCATAAACACCTTCAGTGCACATTGGTCCCAAATCATGTTTTTTTATTTATAGCAAAAAAATAAGAAATTACCATTTTTAAGCACGCGAAGATAGAAAAATTTTGTTGACACTATAATTTCCTTGGACACAAAGTCCAACGGTCTTTTAGGCACAAGTATAACAGTCTTAACTGAGAAAATATTATATTTGAAATGAACGGCAAGGCACAGGAAACTTTATGTGAAGTTGGTATGCCAGGCTGCGCTTATGTCTAGAGTGACATCTCTGACAGAGTTTGAAACTCACAACAGACACTACGGGGGGTAATGCTGTGCGTCTAGCTAACAACAAAGATTTATAGGACCACAAAACCTTTTTGACTATGCTAAAAGAAACAAAGATTTCTTTAGATTTAGAGTTTTCATGTCATCGAGGAGTTCTGATGGAGGTTTTATTACGTACTTACTGGAAATTGTTTTTTTAGATGACACCAATGCATATTAGGTAATGTTAATATGAAGTGAACAATGACACCTTACGTCCTGAGTGTAGAGTGAAGCTTCTTTTTTATTTTTTTATGTTTATTCAGGTTTAGGCCTTATACAGTGAACATAAGCGTTGCAACAATGACCGTTTTGGCAGCGGTTCTGTTGTCTTTATGCTATGAATAAATTAAAAATTAATGAATAACAGAAAGTCAAGACCCTTATGGGCCACAAAACATTCCTGTACTATCAATATATTACCCCCGGGGGTTCCAATTGTCACTGCAGGAATGACAAATACTTTGACGCGGTTCACTCTGTTGCACTCCCAACAGACGGAGTTTGGATAGTCTACAAACCCCTAAGCAAGAGGTTATAATGTGGATCTAGGCTTGCCTTGGAAACGTTTGCAATATTATATAAATTGCTACTCATTGTGACTGTATCAAACACAAAAAGCGATTGGTGGCAATCGTAAAGTGTTGTTATACTACACAATGGGGGCGCTAGTCTACGCCTAAGTTTCACTCGGTGGTAAGACTAGACTAGACAACTAGGCAGGTACTCACGTTAATCTTGTTCCACAATTGTACTATCAATATAAGAGTGATCTTGTTTTACAGGAAACGGAAATAAATAAAATATTAATATTATTATATAGTAATTGAGCAGTGTGAGGTGAAAGGTGAAAGGTCCAAAAACTTAAAACTCTATCCAAATTGTTTGTTTTGCAATTTCAAGGCTAAAATAATATTTCTAGATTTCCCTTTGGTAAAATGTACACATTTTATTTGATAGTAAAAATTAAAATTATTCAAAAAGAATTATTAAAGACCACAGTGCTGTGTTAGCAATCTACACTACATGTTGTTGTATGATACTGTTGATATTGTACAAGGCAATTATAAATTCCAAGAAATATATTTTGGATCACAAAACCCTAGAAATGTTCGCGGTTGTTTACTAGAGGGCTTTTTTTCGAAGCACAACGCCGTGATAAGAGCTAATGTATAAAACAAAGAAACAAAAATTGTTTTATTTTATATATAACCAAGCTTTCAAATAGTACTCTTGTGAGCACTTTAATAAGTTAAATAAATATTGTACTGATTCGTGAAAGCTGCAAAATAAGCCAAAAAATGTTTACTGCTTCTTAGGAACACTAAGGTAAATTTTCTGACCAGGGAATCTTAAACAAAAATCATATAACATTTCGAAAGTGCTTTTGACCTCTTTGGAAGCAGTAAAATTAGAGAAGCGCTTCCATACACAGAAAAAAATGTTGGCATCAATTAAAGGTTTTGATTGGTTTCAGATACAACTTTAATTTAATTTTTAATTAATTTAATTATTTACTTAATTGAAATATTATTGAATTTATTCTCAATTAATTATATAATTGAGTCAATTACAAAATTAATTAAATTTGTATCTGAAACTAATTACAACTGTTAATAGGAGCAACAAATTTTTTCTGTGTAAATATATGTGTTAAAATATTGCATGATTTTTGTTCAAGATTTCATTAGTGCTTTTAGAAACACTGTAGCTCAAGTGGTTAGAACATTGACTACTAAAGCATGGTCACCAGTTCAATACTCAGACGTCAATTTTTCTAAGATTAGTTCTCTTTCTAATAATGAATATCACAGCGCCCTACCACATAGCTCTAAATCGCCGCCGAAGTAAAATAATTATGAGTTGGCTATGCTAGCTTCAAACTAACTCCCCTACATAACACCAGAGACGCTGCAACACTGTTCTAAAAATAACCATAACTTGAAATTGCAGTGTTACCATAAGTGAGGTATTACTATCACACTAACCATCTGTCTTGTTTTATCCTATCCCTTTCAAAAGGAAGTAACACTGTTAATATAGGCATTAATTAACTGAGTGTTACTTCTCTCAAAAAAGCAAAATTTTTGGCCTCACTTCTTTAAAGCTTTTAGGAGGCATTTGTGTATCCTGAGTATCATAAAATGCCATATATTGTAAGCTATAAAGACGATACATATATTTTTTGTTTTTGTGGAGGGGGGATACCGAAGCAGACCACTAACTTCACAACTAATTTTTCGACCCACTTTGACCTTAATCATATCTGGTATCTGACTGGAAATTTACGAATACCTTACTATCATTGAGTCTCATACAGTCACTAGCCTTTTACTCTCGACTGTAGTGATTTCAGACTGGCGACTGATGCATGTCGACATTTTCCTCATCACAGAGTGTATGGTAATTGCTAACATTTGTTTAAGGCTAAGGTCATCACAGCATATCCATTCAATATGTGTCTGCCCGTGTCTAGGCATAGTCAGCAAGTATCGCCTCCTTGAACAGATAATACGTGACAGTCCTGTCACTACCGCAGTTAACCACTTGTAGGCACCCAGATTATATCCACGCTCCTTTTTGATCTTCCTGCCAACTTGTAGAGAACAATTCCAGAGTCTTTGGTGGGAATAGAGCCCAAAACCCCAGACAGATAGCACGCTACCTACTAGCCTACCGCGGCAACCGAGACGGTACATATATATATTCAAATGCTCTTATATTCATTTTTTTTATAGAAAGCAGAAACGCAAAACAAAAGCCCATTATTTGTAGAACTTGCACGCTCGGTAGAGGTGGCTGCGTCTGTAATAGTTTTTAAACGGAGAGTGAGATTAAGTTTAAAGGAGGCTTTTTTGCTATATAAGAAGTAGACTGTAATCGAAAAATTCATGATTCGTATTAAAGTTCAGGCATTGTAGATAAACAATATGTTTTATTAATTTTCCAACCATCAAATCTTTTATTAAAAGCCATCACTAAGGCAGCCACTAATATTTTTGTATGAGATAACCCAGATGTCTTGTGTACGTATTGGTAGTATGTACTCATTTCGATAAATTAAAAAATATCCAATAGAAAGTTATAATAACTAAGCGCAAGCTTTATAATGAAACAGTACTGGGCACGAAGAGAATGGTATTTACTGCAGACTGCAGTTTAAGTAAAGTTGTGCTATTTAAACCTTAATCTCGGTTTTTTAATCAGTGCTTTTCATCGCAGGCTTGATTTTGTAGAAAAGTGAAGAAAGAGGAATAGAATGGTTTCAGTGCTGTTTTTTACTTCAAATTTGTTTTGTTATAATTTTATCTCAAAACTAATTCAAACTATTGAAACAGGTATGCGTTTTTTTAGTGTAACCAGAAAGCCACTTTATACCATAAAAAATAAAAATAGTTGAAAGAAAAGAAAGAAAACTTGCCTAAAGTAAACTGAGACTTGAAAGGCAAGGAGGGCATTACAAATTCCAACAAACTGTATCAGTTACAATTTTTTATATTTTATTACCTGTTTTGAAAATATTCATTTAATACTCGTTTGAAAATAATTGCCATCACCTTGATATTGAATTATTTAATAGAGTTTTATCGTGTGCATAGATTTTTTTTATAATTTATAGATGTAAATTTTTATGCATTTATGCAAAAATCAGGTTGTTTTTGCAACAAAAAAAAAAAAAATTGTTTTGATTTTAGTTGTTGTATTTAGCTTTCAACACTACGTCCCAAAAGTGGAATAAAAATTTAATTCTATCAGTAAAGCAGATATTTTTAGCTAAAATAAATTATTGTTAATTTAAATCAATTTAAGATTCAGTTAGAAAAAATATTTAAAAGAAATAAATAACCAAATGTCAAAGAAGAAAGATTAATAGTCAGAGACAACTTATTAAATGCAATTTATTTAAAAATTGTGATTCGTATGGAATTTGATCTGGTGAATTAAATCAAAAATTAACGATCACATTTTGGATATAAAATAACATTTCAAAATTACATGGTTATAACCCTAGTTTTTATAGAAATAGTAGACAATAGACCCAAGGGTGCCCACTGGTAACCAGGAGCAGTCAAAAGGCACATTGGGGGGTTGAATCAACATGAGGAAATTTTGTTTGTTTGTTGTTTGTTTCTTTGCTTTATTCTAACGCAATATAGATTGCAGGTCCTAATTTTTTTTTAAATTTCAACAAAAATTTTGAAAAAAAAATTCTAATTTCGCAAATATTTTCGATACCATTTTTAGAAAAAATTTTTGATAAAATTTTTACAAAAAAAATTCGATAAATTTTTAGAAATAACATTTTAGGAAAAAAATTTCTATAAAATTTTTATAAAAAATTTTTGAGAAAACTAAGAAATAATTTTCTATAAAATTTTTCCAAAAAACTTTCGATTATATTTTTACAAAAAAAATTTCGATTAAATTTTAACAAAAAATTTTCGGTAAAATTTTTACAAGGAATTTTCTATAAAATTTTTACAAAAAAATTTTGTTAAAATTTACATTTTACATCGGTAACCTTGAAAATTTACATTTTACAACCATTAACTGAAAATATTATAGAAAGTTTTTGGACAGATCAAATATCGATTTTAAGTAAAGACTAGATGAGGTCGTTGAGAAAAAATGCCTGTTCCACACGTGTATAATTACTATGAATTGGACTTTGAACTACTATCTATCTATTACCTTCTACTACCTTCATATATTCAGATTAAGCACCTTGTGACTATTATAAAGCCTTACACAAATTGAATGGATAAAGTTACCTTACATTATCTACCCAGGCAGATACCATGAGTTCCCATATACAAATTTCTTCATGAAAGCCAAGGCTAATAAGAAATTGTCAGTTACAACATAAATAATTTATGTTATAAATGGATTACAAAGCCACAAACCTTGTAGTAATATTTTCCAGTTATTAATTTTAAATATTAGTTTTACCTTAAAACTTTATTTCCTCTTATCGCTTATCTTCTTAAACAAACTTCAAAAACATTTTATCACCCTGCTAAACTTTCGCAATGAAACTGCTAAATGGGTGCTTGTGTAACAAGGAAGCAACTGTCAGTTTATTAATACATTTAAGTACATTTCAACTCAATTTAATTTAAAATATTTATAGAGTTAAAATGAATTACAAATCAAAGTCCATGTTAAACTACTCGTATTTCAAAGAAAATTTGGTAACCAGATGCTGATGAGTAAAACAGCAGCAGGTAGTCTATGACTGCGTCTGCCAAATAGAAATGTTTCATCCATCGCTTGTTGCACCATAAAAGGCACAGTATTACAAACTACTAAGATCGAAAGGTAGAAATGTATGTGTGAAAATAAAGAAATTAAAGAGAAGTTTGAACATCATTGAATGTAACTAGCAGCAACAAGGAAGCAAGAGTATACAAGCATTTTGTGTTTGCATGAATAAACTCCTTTGTTTAATTGAAACAAAAATAAAATGAATAAATACAAAATTAAGGAGTGAATTAATGTCAGAATTGTGTATGGTTTATTCTAGAGTAACTACGTACGAGTTTTGGTATAAAACCGAATAATTTTATTCGTAATGAATTATATAAAAAAATATCTGCGAAAAAAAAGGGTTTAGATTCAATTGATTATTTTGGCTCAGTATACCTTGACAGACAATTAGTCTCAGTATACTATAAGAGGTGCAGTTTATAACTCGTAGTGCGCACTAAATAAGTTATGTGGAAAGAAATAAACCTTGGAAACAATTACACAGAAAAAGATATTTTCACCAATTAAGTTTTCGTTAACTTGACCTTCATGGAGCACTGAGCAAATTGCAACCGAGTCTGATTAATTTATCTGGAATTCCTTTACATTGCATCGCTTTACATATGGCCGAGTGGTGAGTGAGTCACAAGCATGCAAAAAATCTATAAATATCAAATACAAATTCATTAGCCATTCGTCTGTCTACTCAGTAATTATGCGCAAACTATTGATGTAGTCTATGCATGAACTGTTTGCCTAAACCCTGCCTGTTCTATTCTTAATTCAGACCATGCCGCCACAGATATGCGATTAAATAAGATACGTACTATAATTTTGTTAACCATATTTAAAAGGGAGATGCCCCTCCAATTTTTGCACTCCATCTGGTTTCCTTTTTCTTGGAATGTTGATTATTAATGCTTCCTTAAGGGCACTCGGAAGCGTTTCATTTTGCCAAAAGTGTTCAACTAACAGTTGGATTATACCTGCCGAAAGGGATTTATCAGCTTTGAACAGTTTACAATTTTTAGCGATGTTATAGCTTCTATTATTTCTATGTAACTGGGTGCTCAGAAACAAATACACTCAACATTTGTTTTAATTTCAAGTTTAACTAATTTTTTAATTAATTCTTATATATATTTGTTGAAAACAAAACAAAAAAATCCTAATTAAACAAATAATTGAATCCATTAATTATTCAATTAAATTAATTAACCTTCTAATTTAACTTTTCTTCTAGCCTCAACAGGTTTGGTCCACAGAAAATATTTTTTCACCAATTAAAGATTTTAATTGTTTTCAGGTTAAAATTTAATTAAATGATTAATTGATTCAATTATTTGTTTAATTAGGATTTTTTTGTTCTGTTTAAAAAAAATATATATTTGAATCAATTAAAAAAATAATTGAACTTCAATTTAAAAATTATTAAAACCTTTAGTTGGTGAAAAAAAATTGTTCTGTGTATCCTCATCTGCAGCCCATAGTGGCTTAAAAAATGTTTATCTTAGAACTAATTTGATAGCTCGTGAACCACTAAAGATATCTTAATGCCGCACATATACAAAGCAAAGTTATTTTTGAGAGCAGCTGCTAAGGTAAAGATGTGTCAGTCCCCAAAGCTTAAATCGTCACCAAAAGTTTATTTATAATTTAAATGTAAGGATTTTTTTTAACTTAAATAGCTCTTAAAAATTTCTAGGAAACAAATTTTTTTTTTGATATCTGCATTACCTCTTTTAGTTTGGAAGAAAATTTAAATTGACAAAAAAATTCTATAAAATAATTTTTTGGAATTTCTGGCTGACCTTAATTTGGTGTTTTTGACGTGATGTACTTATGGTAGGGTAGGATTTCTATTTTAAAACATTGGCTGATCTTTTTATAAAATGTTAAATAACATAGAATCTAGCTTTATTCCGATATTTTGTTTCGTTAAAAAGTTACACGACTCTGACTACGGACAATGTGAAAACTGCAGTTTTTTCTTGGTTTTTCTTTTCCAGAAATATGGTAAAGTATTTTTTTTTGTATATAAATTAAATTTGCCTCGGTCGTACTAAGTTTTTTAAACTACCAATCTGAATAAGAGAAAGGATGAGAAAAATAGGTCATTACTTCCGCACTGTCGCAACTTAGCCAATTTCGAAACAAAATTTATGATATATTGTTAAATTCCTCCGAAGCAACTTTTATTAAAAATCCAAATTTTTTGGAATATATTTTTCCCGATTTATGAATTCCGATACTAAAATGTAAAGTTATAAGATTTTTTATAACCACTTGTTTAAAAGCTCTATTATCTATGTCAATTTAGAATTTTGTAACGATATCTCAGTTTAAATTTTATGTATATGCCACATGCCGTTTGACATATCAAAATGAAATTTAGTATGTGCCTTTGGTATATGAAGATGAAGAGCTATATAGTTATAATCGGGTGGGTCAAGGGGTAGTTTCCCTACCCCAAAATTTGTGATCGCTCTACAAGTCATACCGAATGACATATTAAAACGACATTTACTATGTGCTTTTGGTATATCGATATGAAGAGTTATGTAAATTTTGGGCATAATCGAAAAGGGACAAGGGGTAGTTTGCTCACTCCCAAATTTTGTAAACGCTCTATAGGTTATACCGTATGATATATCAAAATGAAAGTCGTTATGTGCCTTCGGTTAATGGAGATGAAGAGCTGTAATAATTTTTGGCATAATCGTGTGGGTCAAGGGGTAGTTTCCTTACCCCAAAATTTTCTGAACGCTCTACAGGTCATACCGTATGACGTATTAAAACGAAATTTAGTATGTGCTTTTGGTATATCGATATGAAGAGTTATGTAAATTTTGGGCATATTCGAAAAGGGGCAAGGGGTAGTTTACTCACTCCCACATTTTGCAAACGCTCTACAGGTCATACCGTATGATATATCAAAATGAAATTCGGTATGTGCCTTTGGTTAATGGAGATGGAGATGTAATAATTTTTGACATAATCGGGCAAGGGGTAGTTTACTTAATACCCCAAAAACAAAAATAATAAATTTTTCGATTCGAATATACTTTGAACTTATATTCGTTATGTAATATATCCATAAAAATATCTGCTTCCATTGGGTATGGTAAAGTTAAGTGTAGTCCACACCAGATTTATTAAACACTTCATAATGAAATTTCTAAATTTAAAGGTAAATAATATTTGAAAATCACAGGGTTATTGTAGAAGTTATACCTTTTTATCATACTATATGCATCGGTAACAAGTATATATTTAGGTTAAAGGAGATCCGAAATCCTTGCATATTTCAGTATTTGTTTTTTATTACCACAGTAAAAATTAAAAGTGTATATGTAACCGCGCACAGATAAAAACCTAAAGGTAGGTTGACCGGGAACCCGTCGAAGCCGAATTTGTATACAAAATTTGGGTGTTTCTGCATTTAAGTCGAGTACAACAAAAAAATCGTAAATTTGTATAAACTTCTTTTAGTAAACGTTTTCAAATGACACTATTGATGTTTAAAAACAAAGATAACAACATCCTCAAAACCACGCCTTGTATGGGGATGGTCTATAAAACAAATAATAAGATTTTGATAATTATATCGCTGGGAAAAAAATCATTTTTCAGAGTTTAATTTTAAAATTCTTTATAATATATTTTTTATAATATACTAGCTATCCCTGGTGCGCTTCGCTACACCCATCGACAAAAAATACAATAAAAATTTGGAAGAAAAGTATGGCCAACCTCGAACTCAAAAACGCACGCTATTGTCAAATCTAAAATGTTTTAGTTTATTTGCAAGGTACGACGCCTACTATTCCCAACTAATCTGTTTTTTGCTTGACTATACATATTAACACAACGATAATTTTTAACTTTTTATGGGAGGTACCACTATAGATAATGTAAATTAGTATGAGGGTTACTTGTGCAAAGTTTCAAAACTCTAGTTACTGTAGTTGTCTAGGTACACGATAATAATTTTTCACTTAATACGGAAGGTACCCCGTCCATTGTCTCAATCTAGTCAGTATTTTGCTACACATGAACGTTACTCTGAGGGTTACTTATCTATTGTAGTTCTCCAGGTACACGATAATAATTGTTCTCTTTGTATAGAAGGTACCACGCCGACTGCCCCATTTCAGTTATTGGTAGACTATTTGCATTAGCATAGGGGCTATTCGTGCAAAGCCTCAAGGCTCTATCAATTGCAGTTTTCTAGGTGCAAGATAATAATCTCTCACTATGTATAGGAGGTACCACACCCATCATTCCAATTCAATCTGTGTTACTCTAAACAATGTATTTTCGTATAAGGGTTACTGATGCAAAATTCTCAAATGCTACCTATTGCAGTTCTCTAGATACAGGATAATAATTTTTTACTTTGTATAGGAGGTACCACGCCCACTGTCAAAATTACTTTTTTAGTTATGTAGACTATGCACATTAGCATAAGGGTTACTCGCGCATAGATTCACGGCTCTGTGTGTTGTAGTTCGCCCGGAACACAATAATAAATTTTCACTTTGTATGGGAGGTACCACGACCACTATTCCAATTCAGTCTATACGATGATAAATATTGATATTTCGAATATCAAAAAAATAAGTTCCCTATTTTACCATCCGTATATCCAATAACAAACCGTGAAAATTTCAGAAAGATCGGTTCACTGGTGTAGGCAGCTATAGCTTTCCGACAAACAAACAAACAAACATACAAACAAACACACTTTGTGCTTTATATATATAGATTTGATATAAGATTTTTTATATTTGAATTTTAGAAAAATTGTTTATTGCCTTACCGATATATTTATCAAAATCTGAACTTTTTAATTTAAAGCCACTAAGATGCGATTTAATTTATGAAACCTTGACAATTTAAAGTTAGTGTTGTATCATTTGAAGCTTTCACCAATAATTAATTTTTTAGTTATAATGTACAAATTTGTTTGCAGATGTTGATTTGTTTTTCCTGTTTCTTAGCTTCTCATATAAATTACACATATGTATGTCTCTTTGTTATTTCTTATAAATTTTCAATATCTAAACTGTGTAGTTTTATTTAAATATAAATTTTATACTAAATTGAACCACTAACATTTTAAAATTAATTAACATTAAAATTTGAATTTAAAGCAAATTTCTCAACATCAAAAGCAATTAAGCAACATTTTATTTTTTGGTACCAAAATTGTCAATTTACTTTTTTTTCTATAAATACTTGTACATAGAGATTTATATGTATCATTTATCATTCAAATTTTTTTCAAGCTCTTTTCAGCAGTAAAATTTAAACCCTCAGCTGGAATAGAAATCAAGTTATTCCGCTTGAGTGGCTTGTTGCAATTGTAAATATTAAATTAAATAATTAACACATTCGTCGACACATTTATGACATAAAACATAAAACTTTTATTTAGCAACATTTATGTATTTTTTTATAGATCACTTTTTTATGCAATAATAATTGGTAGCTCAAACGATTGCGACATAAATTATCAATATGTCAAAATATGATCTTAAATATTCAATTATTTGTAAGTGCCATTAGGTTCTTTCAATTACACATTAAAAAATACAATTAAAATCGCATGTAAATAAATAAAAAAATTAAATGCGTTATTTTAGTTCAAATCAACACTTCAGATTTCATTGAAATTTTTTTTATATTACTTGACAACCTGACTGAATCCATATATAATTAAAAGAACTATTTCCAATTTTCTTAAACTGAAACTGATTAGTTTTGTAATGATAGTAATGAGTTTTAAATTCAGCAGATAAAATTACATAAAAATATGTATTTTTAACAATAGTCGTTTTTATTATTGTAGTACTAGTAGTATTATTTTACTATAAATCTAAAACTGTAACTCATTTCCCGTCTGTCTGTGTGCTGTACTGCACAATGGGGGTGTTGGTCAATACCTCATTTTCACCCAGTGGTAAGACCTTCGTCAGGTTAGGGCCAACATGGCTAGGTACTGACGTAACCCTTCATCACTAACTGTCTGTCTGTCTTTCAGTCTACGTTCGCATCACGTAAAAACTACTAGATGGACTTTAACAAAATTTTGGGAGGAGGTACCTTAGTATCCTAATTCCAATATATGATACTTTTTTCCGCCAAAATATCTTATTTCCAAGAGAAAGTAGAGAAAAAGCAGTAAAAGTATGCCGATTTTTTTACCAATTTAAAAGAACTGCATACTTTAAGGCGTCTTTTATTTTTAAAAGCAGGATATTTTAAACAAGGTTCCGCAACAGATGGCGCTGTTTTAAAATAATGATAAAATATGAATATCTTACTGCCAAATAGTCAATTGAATAAAATTTGTATCTGATTTATATTTTTATTTGTTATTAAAATATTGTAAACACCTTTTCACCAAATTAAATTATTCTTTCTTAGAGAGAATAAAACGAACTTAAGCTTGACTACAAATTTCACATGTATGTAACATTTTAAACACCTTTTACAGAGCTTTACAATAATATTTGGAATTTTAAAACTTTATATAAATTTTGGAATTTTATCCAGGGACGGGTACCTTTATATAAAGTGAATACGTATACGTGGAACACTATAAAAGTAAAAGTCTCTAAATTTGGTGCGGATTACTTTCAGAGCAAAATCAAATCAAATCAAAATCAAAGCGAACAAAATTTTTAAGCACTACTTTAGTAGTAGAGGCATTGATTTTTAAAAATTACTGTTGCTTCAAGCACAATATTGTGCCTTTATGACACATGTGATTCAGCAACCCAGACGAGTGTTAAAACAACTATCATTGTTTTAAGTCCATGTATGATCTATCCAAAATGTTTGCTAATTATGAACAAATGTTTGCACCATAATAACACACACAAACATTTAAAACTGAAATTGATTTTTAGGTATACAGCATTTAGAAATAATTTAGAATTTTACAATTTTGTACAACTATAATATTGATACATTATAATTTCTGATAGTTAACTACAAACTTAAAAATTAATTGTAAAAAAGTGATATCGAAAATTTTAATTAATTTAATAATTACTTTAATAATTAATTAATAATTAATTAATTTAATAATTACAATTAGGGTTTGGGATTTCCTGAACTTTTTGATTTCCCGAGAAACGGAAAAAAAAATATTCGCATTCCCGGAATTCCCGGAAAAAAACAGCTCTTAAAGAAAATAACTTTATTTACCGAAACAGTATTTAAAAATTCATTAAAAATTCTTAAAATTCCGGTTACAAAAACAACAAGATATAACAAATATTTATAAATACAGAAAAAATATTTCAATAATTGAATAAATTTAACGCGTTGCTCGATTGTGTATCTTTCCATGGTTCAAATTGAGTTAGTCTGAATTGACGTGAGGTTCACATTCAACATCGGCGCTTAAAATTTAACCACCCGATATATGCACTAAAAAGGAATTTAAACTAACGAGCTGAAGTGAGCTGAACTGTACTAGTGAGCTGAAGTGAACTATGAGCAGAAATGAAGTAAGGAGCTCATCTGAACTAACGAGCTAAATTGTACTAAGGAGCTGATATGAGCAGCTGAGTGTGGGGACCAGCTCACTAAGGTCAGTTGAATGATTAATTCATCTGAACTTGGTCGACAATATTTCCAATTTTTTTCCTTTAAAAAATTCATTGAAATAAAATAACGGAAACACAAGCTGTTATTTGCAATCCTTTTCTGAATTCTAAAATTCCAAGATTCAAAAGAAGTTTGCTAAATTTGTTGTATTGCTAAAAAAAGAAGTTAGAGAATTATTTAGCGTAGTTGGTTTTTAATAATTACAAAGAATTCTGGCTACATTGGAAGGCATAAAACAAAAAAAAAACATCTACTATAGTTATTTGACACAGTGTATCAATATTATCGTGCAATATTTTGGATATAACGGTTTATCTCAAAAAGCAAAATTAGCTCGCCCAAAAAATCTACGAAAAATTTGAACTAATTTTTTTGAAAGTGGTATAAATCCATTTTTTCCTATATTCAATCAATTTAAAAATATTGGCGAACTTTAATCAATTCCAGTAATGTTTTTTACACTATACACCGTTTAAATTGTATTTAAGATAATAAACGTTTTCTATAGCTCCACATGGACTTATACCACTTTCAAAAATATCATATTACAAGAAATAAAAACAGCAGCAAATTTAAGTCGATATAGACATAAGCTTTACTGAAGTAGATTTTTATATAAAAAGTAATGGTGAAAATGAGGACATTTAAATACACAAATAACCAACTTTATTAAGAAATTATTTCAGTTATACTAAATTCTAAAAATGAAAATTACTTCTTTGAGATCTTTAAATAAGATAAAGATATTTTAAACTTAATTTTCTTTTACAGTTAGCATATTAAAGTATTTATGGTGAATAGATGGTATAAACAGTTATGAACTTATCATATCGTTATATTTCTCTCTTCTTATCCTCCTTGAAGTTCTATAAAGTGGTAACATATTAATTTTGCAGAGGTTTTTTGGTCTACCCTTTTTCCAGATATAAAAATTACTTCAAATGGCACATTTTCTTCGATACTAATTTTGTAAAAAATTTTGTGAGGTTTATTCCTTCTGAACCTAAAAAAATATTTTATGCCAGTTTACAATTTTTCCGTTCGTATCAAATAGAGAAAACTTTAATATTGCCTCTTCTAGAGATTTAGTTGAGACAAAGTCTTCTCTTTTCATTTCATGTCATACGAAATGTAGGTGTTTTCTTCGACAAGGCTTTTTTTGCGTAATAATAAACTTGGGGGCAGTGTATTGTTGTTCCCTGTTCTTTAATGATGTTTCCACAATGGCAAAATCTCAGTATTATAATGTGAAAAGAGCAAACGAGTAGCATGCACTGAAGGAGGCAATAATCAATAATAATTGCAAAGTTGTTTTAATTATAATTATTAGGAATGGACTTATTACACTTTCAAAAGAAATATTTGTGCGATAGTATTGTACAGCAGGACTGTTTCTGTTTCTTTTATATCAAAAAAAAGCTATATTTAAATTGTGGAATTATAGGACTTATTCCACTTTCCCAAAAAAAAAAAAAAAAACACAGCTCAATTATCAATAATTGATATGGGTAATTCCATGTTAAATCAACCAAAAAAAAAATTGTTTTCAAATTTACCACTTCCGATTTTATTAAAACTTTTGTTGTTTGTATTCTTTGACTTTCTGAAGCCAAATATCATGTTCGAAAAATTCTATCTCTTACAGTTTTTTAGCTATACAGTTATCAAAATAGGAAAATATCGCTTTTTTGCATATAAGCTCGAGGAATAAATATATTCTAATTCCAGTTCTATAAGCCCTAGGAAGTTGAGTAATAGCTCATTTTAAAGGGGATTTCATATGCTTTAATTTGATATCAATCATGAAAAAAACAAATTTATAATAAATTTTTTTCTTATATTTAGAAAAAAAGTTTTATAAAAATCTCTGAGATAGTGTCTTCTATTTTTTTTTTTAAATTCATATATGTTTTTTAATGTGGCTTAGTGAGTACACCATAAAAATTTCAGAGTGGGACCATGGTGGAATCAGAAGTTATATTAAATATATATAAATTTAAAAAAAATCAAAAGACAGTTTTTTATAATTTTTTTTTTAAATATAAGAAAAAATTTTTTTAAAAATTAGTTTTTTTCATGATTGACATCAAATTAAAGCGTATGAAATCCCCTTTAAAATTAGCTATTATTCAGAACTGGAATTAGAATATATTTAATCCTCGAGCGCATATGTAAAAAAGCGATATTTTAAAATTATATTTGGATTCCGAGAGTCAAGGACTATAGATAACAAAAGTTTCAATAAAATCTGAAGTAGTCATTTTGAGTGGCTTGTTGATTTGACGTGGAATTACCCATATGTGATTTTATCATGTTTAATTATTATTTATTTTATTCTAAGAAGAAATTTGTTAGAGTTATATATTATTATTTTGTTATTTTACTCACGTTTAAACTTCTAATTTTCTTTAACCTTTTTAGGCAAATTGGTTTAAGGCTACACAATACTGTCGTTACCATGGCATGCACTTGGCCAGTATATCATCACAAGAGGAGAACGATAGACTGGAAAAACATATAAGAGATTTCGGTATGTATCACCATTAAAACAACTAGTTGTGTGAACTCGTATACAATATATTTTGTCGGAAATTAAAAAAACTTATTTAAAAGCAAAAGTTGATTGCACGTTAAACAGTGTGTTGCGGCATGCAACATTTGACAAATAATTTCAAAAATGTAAAACAGCAAACGTTGGTTGTTTGCACAATTTTACTTTCGCTTTAACTTTTTTTTTCTTGTGTTTTTTTTTTTCTACCAATCAGCATTTCAAAAAATGCAATATCAACATCGTTTTAGGAAAAACTAAATTAGGTTAGGAATGATACAAGGAGTAAAAAATAAAATTCACTTATGCATTCCCTTCCTCGCCAGTAGAGAGAAAAAGTGAAATGGCTGGAAATAAAAAAGAAAAAGATTTGCAACATTTTGCTAACAGCTACAATAAATGATGGTTATAGATATTAACAGGGTGTTGCAAACTTTGTTTAAACAAAGTTAAAATAATAAACATGAACTTAATAGTTTTAACATGGAGCCCAATTTTGAACAAAAGGTTTATAAAAAAAAATTCAGACAAATTTTCTTTTAGTGGGAGACAGTTTAAAAAAGTAAACAGGGGCCTAATCACAGCATTCGATATCGATTAAACTATCGTATCGAATACCATTTAGATACGAGTCGAGTAAGCAAATTATGCCATTCGATATGTATCGAATCGTAATTTATATTACGTCGTGGGCGTCCTGACAACATTTTGCACGATTTTGCTTTCAAATTATTCCACACCAATTGTAAGACACTTTTATAGTGCTTCGGTTCGGTTATGGTTTATATATTTCCTTTATATAAAGGTACCTATTCCTAGACAAAATTCAAAAAATTTATAAAAAATTTGAATTCAAGCTTAAGTTCGTTTTATTTTCTCTAAAAAAGAATAAATTAAATTACAAATTAGGTGATTATATTAAGGAAAAAATGGAAAAATTTAATTTTTAGACACCAGCAGAGCGTAATGCACATTTTCTAGACAGCTGCTTCTTCCGTCATCAGCACCCTTCATATATATCTCCTTTGGGTAAATTATTTTTATGTGAAAGGCTTTATTAACAGCTACCTACCTTAGTATCGTGTTTCAAATATAGCATATATTTTCCCCGTAAAAATATCTTCATTAACCAGAAAAAGTGGAGAACAAGTAGTGAAAGTACGCAATTTTACCGATTCAATGGTACTGCAAACTTGGCAGCAACTTTTATTTTTGTCAGCGGATAATTTAAAACACTATTTACCGTATTCTACAATAATTTTAGAATTTTATATAAACTTTAGAAATTTATATGAAGCTTATGTTTCTGAGTAATTACCCAGGGATGGGTACCTTTATATAAAGTAATTACATAAACCATATCTGAAGCACTATAAAATGAAGAGTCTTAAAGTGTATAACTTTCAAAGCAAAATAAGGACTGTGACGAAGTGGCGGGCACAGCTATTTATGAATAAATTAATTATTCTCAGATTAATTAAATATTGTAAAATAATAAACTGCAAACATGACTTTCATTAATATTCTTCTCTTCGACATAAAAGCTTAAAAATTAATATATTTTGGAAATTAGCAAAAAAAAAAACATTAATAAAAAATTCACGTAGACATTTCGGGGGTGTGATTGGAAGATACGGGAAAATTAAAAAAAAATTAATTTTTCAGAGGTAGGGTTAGTTCTTCTAAGGGGAACTTTTTTCTGCTTAGTCCGATATTTCTTATGTTATAGCTTATGACCATAAGAGATTTTTTTTGCCAAGTTTCATTAATCTAGGTGTACTGAGTAAATTTTCAGAGCTAACATAATCTAAAAAAAAGTAATGTCCGGCTAGATTGTGCAAAGTACCCGTATGTGTGTCGTTAGAAATCCAACCGGGAGTTCGATATAGAAACAATATTGGATTAATAATCTGAAGATAATTATGCATTCTTTGCTGCGACAAAATCGTTATTGATTTCAGGTATGTTGGTTGTCTATGCAACGGTATCTGTGACATTTAATAAAATTGAAAATCTCACGAATCGGTATTTTGGAATCGTGAAAAATTCAGTAATTCAGGCTACGGAATATGTTGTTCGGAGTCCCTGATAATACACTTTAATACTTTTTATTTACTTTTTGTTTAATAACTTGCTGTGTCATTGTTAACCTACATTGTTCTAAGGCAGTACAAGTTTTTCTACAACTGATTTGGCTAATTTTTTTTATTGAATTAATATATTGAAACCGGGCTCGTTAACTAAGCGTTTAAACAGAATGGCCATGTCAAAGAGGTGCAGCAAATGTATTGCTAAATTAACATTTCATTAGTTTTAAAAAATTTTCGTGTGAAAAATCGTTCGTAAGATTCAGAAAGTTATAATGACCAAAAGTATACATCTCGTAACTGGCTTAAAAGTGGATAAAAATCTAAATTTTTACAAAGAATTTGTACATAAAGGTGCGCTGTTGGTATTGGGATAGCAAATAAAATTCTGCGACCGGTTTATTTGGAATAATTTTTATAAAAAATTTAAAGATGAGATGTAGAAAATGTTTTTATGGAGTATTAACTAGGACTACTATCACAATAATAGGCACTTAAAAAACTCGTTAAAATATACGTGAAACCTATTGCAGAGTATGGTAATCATATCAGTTGACCCCATCCAATGACAATGCAATGTCAAATTAACAGTCCTCTTTACATAACATGTTAAAACTATTACCAGCTCCTAACCAGTGTGTTAGATCTTGGTTTGATAGAATAGTACTTTTGCACGCACTCTTCTGCACAATGGGCTTAATACCAATATTAGTATGATTAGTATGATAGATTATGATTAGTATGATTAGAATGATAGAGTCTTAGTATGATTTTGTTATAAAATTTATACTTTATTTTCTTAAACCAACAAATCAATGTTTATATTTTAAATTTCTATGTTTGAAATTTTTAAAATCACCTTTAGAAACCTCCTGTACAAAAATGCAGTTAAAGTCAACGCTCTTAAATAGGTTACACAGCTGTAAATTTATGTGTACAAACACATATATACATTCATGTCTATATTTATTTTTAACTGGGTTTATGTATGATTTTTTTAGCTTGAATGCATATCTGGTAATGCAGTTACAACGAACTTAAAATAGAGAAAAAAATGAAGCAAAACTCAACAGCAACAACAGCATTGTCACAGATAGAAACATTCATAAATACATAAAAATGTACGTATTAAAATGCTTGAAATGTATGTACATGACTAATACCCGGAAATATAATTTCATAGAGAAATAAATAACCAACTTATTTATTTAAAACATCTAAAATTACAACAAATACGGGATAAACATTGGCGTAGGAGGATATATTTTCTAGGGGGGGGGGGGGGGGGGGGGGGGGAATCAAAAAAACTTTTATTGAAAAATTGTGTTGTGAAATCAAAAATATACCACAATTTTCCAAAATACTGAGGGGCAACAGCATGTCTGGGGGTGGGGCTGTGCACAATGGCTTCCTACGCCAATGGGGATAAAACATATATTTACAGTCGTATGCCAAAATTGAAATAGTTTTTTTTAAACTCTTCTAAGCAAAATTTCTATGTGAGGTATACGAGCATAAACGGTATATGGCTGGAAATAAAGAGAAAAAAAGAATTTTCTGTGTAACAGAATTTATTTTAAACAAAAATCATGGTTGGCTGTGATTTGGAAAAACAGACAACACACTTAATTCAATTGTAGCCATGCCAATATTTTTCCTTTTTTATATACATACATACATATATATATAAATACATACATACATACATACATACATACATACATACATACATACATACATACACACATACATACATACATATACAGTGCTTGACAAAACAATGGAAACTTTTCTTAAAATTTACTTCCTTACTGTTGGAGGTCTTAAATCTAAATTATTTCTTGAAAAAAACTAACAAGTATTTCAGTATTTTAATTTATAGATTGTTTTTTTGATATATTTACTAAAATTAAATAACATAAAATATCATATATCGAAAATTATGAATAGAAAGTAAAAGTATTCAATATTTAGGTATTGACAAAACAATGGAATCTAAAATTTTACTTCAATAAAAATAGTTGACCAGTTATCAAAACTTAATATTTTGTTGGATATCCTTTATTTTTAATAACTGCATCACATCGACGATTCCTTGACCCAATCAGTTTGTCAACTGTTTCATTTGAAACCTTTTTCCATTCACTTAAAACTGCATTAGATAAATCCTCTTTTCGTGTGTAATTACGGGATCTTATTTGGCGATCTACAATTTCCCATAAATTTTTTATGGGATTGAGATCTGGGGATTGGGCGGGCCACTTCCTAACACGCACCTCATTGGATTGTAAACCATCCAGCTACAACTCTAGAGGTATGTTTTGGATCATTGTCCTGCTGAAATCGCCAAATTAGTGACATGTTCTCTTCTGCATATGGATACATTATGTCGTTTAAAATGTCTTTATAGCCTACACCAGTTAATGGGTCTCTTATGATGTGAATTGGGCCCATTCCTTGCCCAGAAAAACACCCCCAGACCACAATATTGCCACCTCCACACTTGACTGTCTTTCCCTTTGGCCGCCTCACAAAGGACCTTCCATCATTTACCCTTAAATTATATTTAGACTCGTCTGAGAAGAGGACAGTGTTCCATTTCTGTCTAGACCAATTAATATGCTCTTTAGAAAATTTTAAGGTTTTTCACAGGGCGAAAGCTTCCAAGACCAGCCTCGCGAGCTCGAGGGCTAACTGTTCGTGAGCTAATATTTAATCCGAGAACATTTTTAACCTCTGTCGATGTCAATTGTGGGTCTTTTTTAAACTCCCTTCCTATCAATTTATCCTGTCTTGCAGTAGTCTTGCGTGGTTGTTCTCCTGAATGCAGAGTCTTAACAGTACCCGTTTCACAAAATTTCCTAATTATCTTCGAAACTGCTGACTTATTCATTGTAAGTATATTTATCACAACTAGTTTTTTGTTTTAATTCGTAATTAAAGTCTTTTATTATGTTTACTTTAAGGTCTTCACTTATCTTGACTTTAGCCATTTTCACTAATGACGTACTATAAGTTTTTGTGTTTGAATTATTTAATAAAGAAGTAAAACTAATAATTTTAAAGATAACGGTTCATTTTTTACATTTTGCTTTGTTTTCTCATTAATGCGCTCTGTTTTAGTCATCTTTCGTGCAGAAGTGTAAAAGTTTCCATTGTTTTGTCAATACCCAAATATTGAAAACTGTTATTTTCGCTACATAATTTTCGATATATGATATTTTATGTTATTTAATTTAAGTAAATATATCAAAAATGATCTATAAAATGAAATACTGAAACACTTGTTAGTTTTTTTTTTAAGAAATAATTTATATTTGAGACCTCCAACAGTAAGGAAGTAAATTTTAAGAAAAGTTTCCATTATTTTGTCAAGCACTGTATGTATATTTTTTTCATTTTATGTAATTTATGCAATCAAAAAATATTTTTGCGCTACCTGCCACGCTCAGCTTCACCCTATATGTCTAGATAAGGACTGAGATCAAGATAAAAACTCCTATTCCATTTTCCTTTCAAACTTATGTACGACGTAAATGTTATTTCATCCTTTCCGAGTATGTTATCAATGAAATAGAGGAAAGTTGTGACAGGACAAAAACGGTTTTGCTAAATCCTACTTAAAATAATCCTAAAAAGGATTCCAAAACGCTAAAAAGTAATGCTAAGATTTTAAAATAATTGTTTAATTAATATATCCTTTACAAAGTATTTATCTGTCATAAAATCGCTTTAAATAAATCACTTAAAATAAAAATTCTATAACTATAAAACAAATATATTTTAGCAAGAGCACCCACGCAAACCCCTAAGGGTCTGTGAGCACATACACAATCTAAACCAGAATCTCACAAAGAGAACAAAACATGTAAAAATTTTAAATCAGTAGCATACCAGCTTTCAACAAGGTAGGTTTGTGTCACTTTGCTAAATATTTAGCAAACCAATGCATTTTCATTTTAACCACTTTTTTTGGTTGGGGGCCTTTGATTTTATTCTTTCAATACTAATAAGACCACCCATATATGCAAAGGGGGGTTTTTTTTGCTCCCCTCGCATTTTCAGCTGTGTTGTAGTAAAATAACAGATACGATATGTACCCAAATTAAGTGGTAACAACTAAGTGGTAAAAAGTACCCTAAAAAGCAGAAAAAACCGTGTGACTTTATTTATCAATAACTTTTAAATTTAAATTCCAATTATGTAATTATTTGAAAATCTAAGGAGCTCACACGTTATGAGCTTATTAAAAGTACTTCAGACCAGAGTCACTTTTTGTTCCACTAAGCCTGGTACTCTGTTTAGTTTTTCATGCGGAATACTGTCAAACTACATACATACATAAAAAATTTTATTAAAAAGTCATGAAAAAATGTTGCAGAAGTTGTACTCTGTTTTTACTGTGGAAAAACACTGAAATGTTTCTTAAAACATTTTATCAAAACAATGAAATAAAGCAAATGAGCATTATTTTATGTGGAATTATTTGTAAATTTTTTTTGTGGAAAATTTTTTAAAGCTATGTCGTATATTTAAAAGCAATAAATTCGTAAAATTCTTCCAAATCGCGAGATAGACACCACATTTTAAATGTCAAATTTTCTTTGTGAAATAATAAATGTTGCTCAACAATTTCCAGAAATTCGAACAGAGTACTAGGCTTTAATCGGTAAATAAATGTATTTCCCTACAGCTATAAATTAAATGAAGTTAAACACAACGTGAAAACTAATCGATTCGTCGATTAATTGTATACTTTTTAAGTTTTAATCGATTAATCGGTGAAATATTATATATTATGAAATATTATGAAATATTTGGAGGCGATAGCCCAGTTGGTTATTGTTTGCTCTCTTTCTTTTGCTAATATCCTATCAAAAATACATTGTTTTATATCTGCTAGTCTAATGTCAAAGTTGTTGTTTTGTTGTAGTTGTTGCCGTACTGCTCACACCTGGTATGAATTCGGCTTAGGTTCAAAAGTATATTTTAATTTTAAACATCATACACACGTTATAGCCAAGGTAATACATTATTAATGCATAACAGACAAAATATTGTGGTCGATGTCTTAAGATCAAAACTATTAAATGATTTTTCTAAAATTAAATAATCCCTAAAAAATGATAAGTAAGTTTTTTTAAAATTTGCGGCTAAACTAAAAAAAAAAATAATACAAAAAAGCCACACTGCTCATGAGTAATTTTTGTGAGACAGCATACATTGACGACAAATAGAAAATTATTTTTAGTCCAAGGCGAATTCATACCAGCAACTTTGAAATTAGACTAGTAGATAGTTATAACACAATGTATTTTGACAAGACATTAGCAAAAAAACATGAGCAAAAAACAATCAGCTGAGCTATCGCCTCCACCTGGTATGAATTCGCCTTGGTTTAGTTTAGTTCATGGAACATGCTCATCGATACATTCGTTTTCTCCACATAGAAGAAAATAAGCAAATTTTTGTTCCATATTCTGACAAAGTTTTGTTCATGTGCAAGCAACACAATGGCTCGTCAAGACGGCGCACAGTGAGACAGCCCTATAGTAACCGCCGAAAAAATGGTTTTTGGCGTGTAGTCCAATTTGGATGAAATTTTGACAGTATATTAATAGATATATATCAGCCTCATAACTTCATTACTTTTTGGTCTAGAACAAGTCAAATTTTAGGTATGCCAACGCTCTTGAAATATGTTAGTTCAATATGTAATATTCAAAAGCTTATTAATAAAAAAATACATAATGAATATAACTTTAAAGTATTTTTTTATTTAATTTAGTTGTTGTAGAATGAGTAGATGAAAAAATAAATTAAAAAAATTTTTCTTAACAACAGAATTGTGGTTTAAAAATTGAACATTTTGCATTTTCAATGGAAAATGCCGTAGGTGCAGACTTATATCAAATGAAAGATTGATGTGTCAGCTTTCATTTGAAGTAAAGGAAATATAGCAAAAGTTTGTAAAAGTACTTTAAACATACAAAAAATACGCAACGCGCACATTCTGTCTGTATACGTATGTTCGCATGCAATAGCATGTTTACAACTTTTTACTTTTATTTATTTTTTATTGTTTACAACTATTCACTTATTGTTTATTATTATTTTATTTACATTATTCATTTGATTGATAATTTTTTTGAAGGTCGTTGACTTTGGGTTAGATAGTTGCATAATTTTTTTTTTTTATAATTGATAGTGCAAGCTGTTGTTCTTATCTAAGTTGTGTTATGCTTACTTTTTAATGTGGTTAGTTTAATTGTTATACAATTGAATTTAGTTGTTGCATTATTTATTGATGATGGTAATGTCTCTAGAAGATTTTTTGAAAAAAATTTGTTCTTTTTTATTGCATTTCAATGGGAGGTGGGCGTAATAGTGGGCGTGTTATTGTAATTTTTGCATGAAACATTTTAAATGATATAAATTACAGTAATATCAAATTTGAATTTTGTTGTACCTTAAATATTTTAGAAAAATATGGAACTTTTTATGTTGCGGTTGTATGGGTGGTGGGGGTAAAAGTGGGCCAAAGTTCAAAATTTTTTTCCGATAATGTTTGTAACCATATAACATTCAAGTATACCAAAATTGAAAGTTATACCTAAAGTATTACGGACAATACGGTATTTTACAAATTTCGATTGTATGGGAGGTGGGCGTAAAAGTGGGCGAATTTTTTTATTTTTTTTTTTTTTTTAACTGGAATTATCTCAAAAATAACCTGTCCAAAATTTCAGAGCTCTACAATGACTCCTTATAAAATAATAAATTAAATAAATAAATAAATAAATAAATAAATAAAACGAATTAAACAATTTTTTTCCTCTTGAAATTATAAAAAGACTCGACTTTAAAGTATTTAGAATATGTGTTTATAAGAATTTTTATACAGTTTTAAAATTTTCTCAATCCCACTGCCACTCCTTACTTATCGACGTGTTCACAAACAGTACATGTTTTTGTAAGTATAACATGGAAGTGTTTGAAGCAGCAAAGATTACAAATAAATTGAAAAAGTAAATGTGTTTATTTTTTCAATATTAATTTACAACAATGAAATTTTCGGTTTTTGTCTTTTCGTCTCAAAACTTTTTTCTCATTTTTGGTTTGTACTTTTAGGTTTGGGTCATGAACACTTTTGGACTTCTGGCACTGATTTGGCTGATGAAGGCAACTTCTTTTGGATGTCTACTGGTCGTCCAATCACCTTTACCAATTGGAATGCTGGCGAACCTAATAATTTCCGTTATGAAAATGGCGAAGAAGAAAATTGTCTAGAACTATGGAATCGTGATGGCAAAGGCCTAAAATGGAATGATTCACCGTGCAGTTTTGAGACATATTTTGTGTGTGAAGTGCAACCGAATTGATTGTTAATGGAAGCGAAACAAATGTATAGAATAACAAATTATAAAAAATTAAAAAAGAAAGACAACATACGCAAAATAACCGAAAAATGGAACAACAAATTATTTGGCAATTATTCGTATCTAGATTTTTAAAGTTTTCTTTTTTTTATTTTTATTTTTAAATTTTAATTTTTAATTTTAAACTTTTACATTTACTTACTTTTTACTTTAAAAATTATTTTAATTTTTAACTGTCGTATGCAAAAAATATTAACACAACCATTTTCAAGTAAAATGCTTATGGGCTGCATTACGTTTTTTTGCGCACAGCTGCAAATCATTCAGCCATAAAACTTTATAAGAGAAGGCTTGACTTTTTTCACATGTGGATGCTATAATCATATGATATTCGTATAACGGGATGAAAGTCATCTGTTAAACTCTAACACATGTATTTAAATGTTGTATATTTACAGCATAAGAATATGAAATAAGGAGCATAAGGATATTTTTGTTGCTGATAATGGGAAGAAATTAAAAAAAAACAAACAAACAAAAAAGGGTTAATAACTACACAAGTTTAAAAATTTAGGTAACCTTTTGGACTGGAACTAATAAAACTTGTATGTAAAATTATTTGGGGAGCTAAACTGAAATCTGTTATTAAATTGATTCTAGTTTTAGAGATACTGGCAAAAAGGAGCAGGATATTTTTATTTTTCTTTTTTTAACTTAAAATAAAAATATGCAAAATTTAGCATGAAAATAATTTTTTTCGCCACAACTTTATCGATATCTCTGAAACTAAGAAACAGATTCAAAAATAATTAAGATAACTTTACAGCGGATTTTCGTATTTTTTATTTTACGAAATATTGTAAACCTTTGACCTCTTATGCTAATATATGTCGTGCTAATGCCTTCATCTTGGAAATAGCGTTATATCTCGAAAATTCGAATTCCTTGAACAAAACGGAGTACAGACTTAAACTAAGTGTTCTAAAATCCTAAGAAGCAACTTTCCGTTCATCCAAAATTCCAGCCAGAGTTAGACTTTCCATGTTCGCTGCTACAGTTTGACATTAATCTGTCTTAGGCAAATGAGATGTTATGCCCTAGTAGGTACAGATGTATGTTACCACAATCTTTTAGATTAGTTTTTAGTCGACTTGTATATGTATGTTATACTTATGTGAGTATTTTTCAATCTGGAATATATGATGTTATTGGTACCTAGGTAAAGGGATATTTCTTGGTAGTTTTTGTTTTTACCAAGAAAGTACAATTTTATATTGGCAAGTGAACAAGAGTAAATAGGAGATTATTTTTTCTTTATTTTAAACTAAGTGATTTTAACATATTAAAAATCCACGAAAATAAAATGAAGATTGTAGCTTTATAACATTCACTGAATCATAAAATATAATTATAGAATCAGATTTTTAACGCTAACAACCAGTTTTCTGTATTGAACGTTACCATAGCCTTATAAATAAACATATCGAAAATTTTAAAATAAGATAACAAAAATTCTTAATTAATGGCACCAAATTTGACTGTATTACTTTAGTTTTTCTTTCCGATCACACTCAACAATTTGTCCATTTCAAATTTCAAATATTTTAGAAACACTTAGGTTAACGTTCAATACATTTTTACTTCGAATAAAAACCACGATCTAATGATGACTAAACTTACTTAAATATAATAATTGTTTATAAAATTTTAAATTTAAATATTAAGTCCCAAATTCATTGCTATTCATTTATAAATCTTTTTTTAATAAACAAAGTTTATATGTAAAATAATTGCATAAAACTTTTTAAAAATCAAAAATATTTTTTATAAAGAAGACCTTAAATAGTTTGATACATATTCATAAAAAATAATTTTTGCTTCTAAAAGATATATAAATCTGACTTGTATGCTAGTGCTTTTAAGCTTATTTACATCCTAACCTAAAATTACTCTGCACTTTATATATGGTATGGGATGTATCTCTTAAATCATATGTTTTACTAGCTGTGTGTGACCTGACAATATTTTGCTTTCAAAGTAATCCACACCAAATTTAAAGACCCATACGTATTAACTTTATATAAAGGTACCCATCCCTGGATAAAATTCTAATATTTATATAAAATTCTAAAGCTCTGTAAAAGTCAGACAGGAAATTAGTTATTCATTATTTTAAAACAGCGCCATCTGTTGCGCGACATTCCTGAAAATATCTCGCTTTCAAAAATAGGAGATGCCTTAAAGTATACAGTACCATTAAATCGGTAAATAAATCGGCGTACTTTCATTACTTTTTTTTCACCTTCTCTTGGAAATAAGAAAGTTTCCTATATTGGAACCAGGATACTTAGGTACCTACTCACAAAATTTTTTTAAAATCCATCCAGTAGTTCTTACGTGATGCGAACAGCAGCTGTGTTAGATTTCTAAATCAAGTCTTCGTATCTTTTATTTATTATAAAAACCTGTCAATCTCCTTAATTTTATTTTATTTAATTTAATTTTTTATTTTTTTGTTTTAACTAATCTTGTTATTCATTAAGTACTCGTATGTTATAATTAAATCGATACTAGTTTTTATAAGTTTTAAAAGATAAACTAACAATATTTTTAGCTAGAAAAGGTATGAAATATCGCACACGAATTACAAATCACTCATGTGTCACATTGAATCTATAGATTCATTTTTAAATTTATAAAAAAAAAATTAAAAAAATAGGCTTAAGTTTATTGCAGGTTTTAAACCATTTTGGAAAAATAAAAAAAAAATTACTTAAAATCTTAAATTCATTGCGCAACGTACTTTCTTGCAAAATACTTTTCCGTTGCAACATTGATTTGTGAAGTAAATCGTTCACAATTTTATTTTCAATATATTTTTATATATAATTTACTTTCAATATATTAACTAAATCATTTTTAAATAACGAAAATACTTAACATCCCCAAGCAAAAGGAGCACTGAATTTTTTTGTTTTTATTTTTATTTTTATTTTTATTTTTATTTTATGTTCATTTAACATTAAGTGTGTATGTTTGTATTTAAGAAACCAATAATAATGTAAAAAATATAACACTTATTAATAGTTTGTATTTAGTTTTATTTATTTATAAACATTGTTTATGTACATATGCAGAAACATATATTAGAATTTTGTCGATAAACAATAATAATATTTGTATAAAAAATAAAAAAAGTATAAGAAAAAATAAAAATAAAAAATGTTTAAGAACGCAAATTAAAAATTTATATTTTCTTTTAATTACAAAAAATAGTTTATTGTTGCGACCAGTAATGGTTATAGGATGACTTTTATTATTTCATTTTTTAGGGTTTGGTTTTTCCCGGAATTTTTCACTTCCCGGCAAACGGGGAAAAAATATTCGCATTCCCGGGATTCCCGGGAAAAACAGCTCTCAAAGAAAATAACTTTATTTACCGAAACAGTATTTAAAAATTCATAGATTTATTAGTATTAACAGTTTATAAAATTAAAAAAAAAAAACAAATCAGGTGACAAAAATAACAAGATATGTATAACAAATATTTATTAATAAAGAAAAAAATATTTCAATAATTGTTTTGTTGCAAAATAAGATTTTAGAACTGTTAGTGCGTTTAACAAATCACTGGACATTATTTTTCTTGCTTTTGTTGTGAAAGTCTCTCTTTAAAAGTTGGTTCCATTTCGTTAACAACACAACTGCTAGTTGACGGTTCTACTGATTCGAGTGGCCTTAAAAATCTGTTGAACAATTGTGCTGAACAAAGTTTTGTGACATTTTTCTGGCACATTAGCAATTTCACCACATTCTAAATACTTAAGTATCGCAAACGTTTTATCATCCCTTTGTTCATTTATATTTCTTTTCAACCATCGTTTTTGAAAGAGTCAAATTAATAGCCAAAAGCTGATGTTAGAAAGTGTATTACGAGAGTGTAAACAATATACAGAGTGTGTAAATTTATGTCCGCTATAGCAAAAAATATAAAAAATAAAAATTTACAAATATTTACGTATGTATGTAGCCTAATTTTTAAACCGGTTCCAAGTTCCGGTACCAAGAACAAATAATAAAACCAAAATTTATAGGGTGTTTCGATAATTACAAGATTTTGAATATATAACCTTCACAGTGACAGATTTACACTTAACATTTACACAAAATAAAAGAGTGTTCCCTAGAGTTTGCGAATTTAAGTAATTTGGCTTTCTCTTCTAAACCATATAGGCAGACAAATATTTACACAAGGTACTTAGTACTAAGATCTCGTGTAATAATAATTAAAAATTAAAGGGTGTCCCTTAAGACATAAAAATATTAACAACTTGAATTTTTAAAGTTGTACTAGACATAGTGCGGAACCCTACGTGTGTGAGGTGAACTCGCACTTGACGGATTTTTTTTATTTTGTTTGTTTCTTTGAATTTTTGCTAGCAATGTAGAAAAAATTCAAAGGCGTCAAAATAAGATTCTACGTATGATTACAGTTGCTCCCTGGTTTATAAATAAATCAGTCAAGTGCCAGTTAGACTCACGCACGTAGGGTTCCGTACTATGTTCATTAAAACCTAAAAATTTAAGTTGTTAATATTTCTATGTCTTATGGGGACCCTTTAATATTAAAATTAAAGTCAATTTTGCGAAAATTGAAAATTTAATTTACAGGAACACCCTTTAAATTTTAGTAATTGTTGTTATTGCGGCCATTGTAATACACTCTCTATAAAAATATCAGGAGCCTACGTATTGTGGTTCAAAAAATAAGGTAATATTCGTGATAAGCATGTCACTGTCGGAACACCCTTTAATTTTTAGTAATTGTCATATCGGCCATGGTAACACATCTGCTGTACAAAATTTCAAGAGTCTACCTATTACGGTTCAAGAAACAAGGCGTTATGCATGCAAATCACATCACTGCCTGAAAACCCTTTAATTTTTATTGTTTTTTATAGGGGTCATAGTAAAACACTATCTGTGAAAATATCAAGAGTCTATCTGTTATGGTTAAAAAAATTAAGTCATATTCAAGCAAATCACGTCACTGTCGGAACATCCTTTAATTTTTACTATTTGCTTAAATGGCCATAGTAATACACATCCTGCAAAAAATTTCAAGATTCTACCTATTATCGTTCAAAACTTAGGCCATAGACATACAAATTACATCAATATTGGAATACCCTTAAATATTTAGGTTCAATTTTGCATACTTGTTTATAAAGCGAACATAGATTTAATTACTGTCTGCAAATTTTAAGTGATTGCCTCCTACAGCTCAAGATATAAAGATATAATAGTAAATAACACGTCACTTTCGGAACTCCCTAAAAGTTTTTTTAGTTTTAGTATTTGTTGTTATAGCGGCCAAGTTCAAGAATCTACCAATTATCGTTCAAAACTTAGGTCATATGCATGCCAAACACGGCACTATCGGAACACCCTTTAACTTTTAAGTTTATTTTTTTATACTTATTTATATAGCGAACTAAGTTTTAATGAAGGTTTGTAAATTGTAAGTGTATTCCTCCTACAGTTAAAGAAAGAAACACATATACGTGAAAAACACTTCTCTATTGCAACAGTTTACATCTTCTGTGAAAATTGCAAGAGTCTACCTTTTATTTTCCCTAAGATAAAAGGCGCTGACAGACGTATAGACGTTGTAGCGAAAACAATAGGATTACGTTTTTACCCTTTGAGTACGGAACCCTAAAAACTCGAACATTCACAAAGATCTAAATATTCCATTAGTCAAAACAGAAATAGCAAAACATGCAGTAACGTGTCTAAAGAAGCTTGAAACGCATCCAAATCCGCTAGCCCGTAACATATTAAATGAAGGTGGTTATATTCTACTAAAAAGGAGTAATATTGCCTCTGTCGTCCGAACATTAGACGAGACCGTGAGTAATTATTGTTAATTCAAACACATTGAAAATACAATAACTAAAATTATGAAAAAAATGTCTCCGGTAAGTTGACTCAGGTGTACTTGTTGAGCCCAGCCAGTTCTAGACAAAAAAATTATGTTTCACGCTTTCTGTTACCAATTGCTGGTCACCCTTGTCATGTTTGGCCAAATGAAGCAATATCCTTACAACTTCGCAATTAGATTAAATAATGTTATCATTTAGTACTTTACTCTATAAGTTTTTTCTAATTTTTTTTTTAAATTTACTAACAGTAATGAAGCCCCTATTACAAAAGTAAATACCCTAAAACTTAATTAAGCTTAAAAGAAGAGTTCCGAATTTTTCATTTATGAGCGTTGAAATTTCAACATTTATGATATTTCTCATAAATGAGATTTCTTAATTTTCATGAGGGTAACTGTTTGTGTTTTTTTTTTTAGCATACATATATGAACCGACCGTGAAAAGCGAAGAATAGCTTAGCTCATTCTCATTAATGATCATTTACATAAATGTTTTGTATTTTTTTTTTCTTTTATGACCGTTTCCATTTATGGGTGTTGATTTATGAAAATTCTCATAAATAAATTTTCTAAAACACTTTGTTACTTTGTTACGGCGGCAGTTGCACATTATAAAATATGTGAATATACATACACACAAGTATACATTCATATATTTATGCGAATGATTACAGCGAACATTTTTCATTTATGAAAAATTAACAAAATTGTAAATTCTCATATATGAGTACTTGCGTGAAAAACAAAATAATTTTTTCATTTATTCACTTTTGAATAGGAAGGAAAAAAAATCATCTATCTCACCCATAAATGAACGAACACAAAATATTTTCTAGTCTCTTACACATGAATGCAAAGAAGCAGACAAAAACTAAAATGTATATACTCACACATGATGTAGCAGTGAGTGAGCATTTCGGTACTCTGCTTAAAAGTATATCAAATTTGATTATGTACATGTTTTCAAGTAATGCTATAAACACAACGACGAATTTATTGTTCGAAATATTCGTTAAAAAAAATAAATACATTTAAATTCAATCAGTAGGTTGCCGAAATTCATCGTGCGTAACGAACACTGCGATAGGTTTATTTCTATTTTATACACCGACAATGGACGATTAAATTGGTATAGAGTGCACGTTTTTCGTTTCAAATTTTTCAGTTTTATTAAAGAATTGATTTCTTCTTTATTTATAGGATAAAATTCATATGTATTTTTTTTTGAATAATTTAGTTTTAAATTTATTTTTTGTTAATATTTCTTCTCTTTTGGATTAATATTTTTTCTTTTGAAATATAGCCACACTATCTGCTAAATGTAAACAAAAATATATTTATAAATTAAATAATTTATGTAATTTGGTGCAATTTTATCATAATTTATATAAAAATAGATAGAAGTTATGAGGAAGTGAAAAACAATGAATGTTGATGAAAAGAATATGCAAAAGTCCAGAGAAAATCAAAGTTTAGCCACTACTTTAAATTTTGTTAATACTCATTGCGTTACAGTCGACGAATTTACGCAACGAATTTATGTTGACGAATTCGTTGTAGTGTGCGAAGTTCGTCGTTCGTCCCAGTTGTGTTTATACCATACAAATTTGTCTTTCTCTCTCAAAATTTTTATTGTTTTAATATTTTTAAATCAACTCTGTAAGCGCATTATGAAATAAATATAAATATTATTTAAAAGGCTTAATAATAATATTTTTTTTTTATTAACAAATATCTTGTTAACTTTTTCTTTTTTGCTGTCTGTATCATAAATCGATTGAACAACTTTTCAAATTTACAACAAGAAAATAATTTTAGAAGAAAACTTCAATCTGTGATATAATTGGCAATATATTTTCAATTCCCTTCTAATTTTATTGAAGAATGTTTAACCCACATAAAAATTGCCGCAAGTAAATCCCGCAAATGATATTAAAGTGAATACATGAAAAAATATCTGCATGTAAATCCAGCATGTATTTTTTTTAGTTTTATTTTCTTAAACGAAATAAATGGATGATTTGCCTTTGGCTCAAAAAATAATTCAGTTTTAGATTTAATGCAAAACTTAGCAAGAAATTAGTAAAAACATTAAAATTTCTGCTTGATATTTACAGGTATGGTAAAATGTGACACCCCATGTATCAGTGTTGGGATCTGACAATGTTTAAGTTGTACCATGCCAGTGATAAAATTGTACCAAATCAGCATGAATTGTACCAACATTTGACACTAACTAAAAAAACATGCAAAACATACATACAGTAGCTCGAAATTAAAAGATTCTAATGAAAACGTTAATACTACGGTATTTTAAGGTGATGATAATCGGCTTTGATTCCTTGAATTTCTTTTCTGTGGATATTAGTCAACGAAAATCAAAGCGTATACAAATTTTAAGGATTAAGGTGAAGAAAATCTCGTAATATCTAAAATAATTACCAAAAATCCCAAATTGGAATTTTTAGGCTTTGGCCCATAAAGTCCACTAGGGTTCATGAAATACTTTCAGTAATTCAGCAATATTTGGGAATATCTTCATTTTCTGATACCTTTCGTATTTCAGAACATATAGGGTGATGTAAAATAGATCAAATTGAAGGATCTCCATGTATTACAAGGATCATCTCTTTTACAAGAAATTTGGTTTAAAACATAAAATTTTTATATGTTCCTTAAGAATTTATTTTATTAAAATAAAACTGGAGTGGCCTACACTCAACTTTACCATACCCAATGGAAACAGATATTTGTATGGATATATTACATAAAGAATATAAGTTCAAAGTATATTCGAATAGAAAAAATAATTATTTTCGGTTTGGGGTGTTAAGCAAACTACCCCTTGCCCCATCCCGATTAGGCCCATAATTTATACAACTCTGCATCTCCATAAACCAAAGGCACATACTGAATTTCATTTTGTCATATCATACGGTATGACCTGTAGAACGTTTACAAAATTTGGGAGTAAGTAAACTACCCCTTGCCCCTTTCCGATTATGTCAAACGTTTATACAGCTCTTCATCTCGATATACCAAAGGCACATAATAAATTTCACTTTGATATGTCAAACGGTATGACCTGTACAAAGCCCTCAAAAATAGTGGCATATAACAAACCACCCACCCACCCACAGACATCATCGCGAAAATAGCCAAAATGGATTCAGGAGATCTCAAAACGTATACATCTGTCGCAATCCCAACCTAGATTTTTTTCATGATTACTATACTTTACCTTATACTACGTATGATAAAGTAAGAAGATTAATGGCCCTTTACACAAAAAGGCAATAATTTTGAAGTTTTTAAATTGAAAATCATCTAGTTGCTAACTCAGAAAATATATCATTTTGAAATTGTACCACAATATCTTAAATTTGCTCGCTAACTACGAAAAAAAATGTACTAATACCAAATAGATCTTTAAGGCGATGTAAAATTTTGAAAAATCGAGCAAAAAATTATGAAATGCCAAGCCCTAAAAAATTTGAAGGTTTAAGGTTCTCACATTTGAAGGCACTTAGCGCCACCACAACACATAAGTGAATGATCCCCTGCTTTAAAACTTAAGCTCAGGTAATCCACTTTTATATCCATGTCAAATTTTGAATGAATTGGACTAGCCCTTTACAGATGGCCCTTTACACTGTGCAATGTTAGGAGCTGGCTACACTACAATTGCCATCAAGTGCTTGAAACTTCACCAAAGTCACCGGATCTTAATCAGATTAAGTATGCCGGGAGCTATTTGGAAGAACAATTAAAAAATCATGGAATTACCAAAAAGACCTTGCGATTTGTCACTAGAGAGAATGGAAAACAATATCAGCCGAATAATGCCGGAAATCAGTTTCCGATGCAAACACGTATCTAAATTACCTATGACTTATACATAGTAGGGCTAGCAGATTAAGTAATAAAAATCCTGAACATAAATTAAGAATGGTGCAATTTAGTCAGTTCTATACAGGGTTGGAAAACTATGAAGTTAGAAATGTAAAAAAAATACAATTTTTTGATTAAATAACAAAATTTATTGTGTAAATTTTATACGAAATTGTACGAGAAAAGCATGAAGTGTACCAGTGTACCACTGATGTGTCGATTGTACCAAAATTAGTACAATTGTACCACAAATCCCAACACTGCTATGCATGTATATGTATGATTGATATTTGACATGTCAGATATATTCAAAAAAACATATCGTGTATTAGAGGCTTTAGTTGATGCTATACAAGCGACCCTAGCAACATTTTGCCATTGCATTATAGTTTAAATAGCCTCTTTTTCTGTGCAAAATTAATAACAGCTATAGAATATTAATATAAGAATAAATCTGATAAAAAAAATTAATTTAACCCTTTAACGCCAAAAACTCTAAATTAACCCTTTGATAACTTTTTAGGCAAACGTAATACACTTTGATCTTTTATTCATTTTTATTACACTACTAACTTATGTATATCTAAATCATTTTCTAAATTTAAATCCTCTTCACTTTCTTTAATTTCTTTACTTTTTTCAATTTCTCCAGTTTCATAATTTTTTTGAATTTCATCAATTTCATCCTGGTTAAAATTCTTTTATGGTTTCGATTAAACATAATAGTTCAATTAAATCAGGTGGAAATGTGAATGTTTCTGATTTTGTAACTTTACTCAGCCCTATTAAATACGTCTAACAGGTTTCTGCGGGCGTGATGAAATCTCATGGTAGATAATTATCGCTTCTTAACGTGTTTTCGTAGAGTATTGCATTATGCTGCTCTTTTGAAGATTTATTTACCAGAGGAAAAGCCTCTAAAGCCTCATGCGCAGAAAGTGGAATTGGCTTTTGCGGATTTTGATTACAAATTTTCCGCCTTTTTGGAAGGCCTTGTTGGGCATTTTGTACTTTTTTTTTTAGGACTGCAGCCAAATCGGCATCACTTGCTTACAAGCCGATGTTGCTGATGCACGAAGAGAGATGAGTACCAGCTTTCTCAGTTAAAAGATCTGAGGCTTCTTTTCTTTTACCATATTCAAGTTTTGAGCTTAATGGTAAACATAGGCGTCTAACAAAGGTAAAAGTTTTTTTTTGAAAAGATGCTAACCACAAAATTTAAATCAGAAATGCGCCACGTATGATTTTGGTTCTTAAAGAAATTTATGATTCTATGACTTTTCTAAAAGAGGCATTATTCCAAAAGTGCAAAAAATTGCAACGTAAAATAAATTAATAATTACTGATTAAATAATAATTAATCTATGTTTTTTATTTCAAAGAGGCCAAATGGTGCCATTTTTAGTGTTTCGTACCGCAAGGGTAAAAATGTAACCCTATTGTTTTCGCTACAATGGCTGTCCCTCCGCCTCTCAGCGCCTTTTATCACTGGATCCGTAATAGGTAGATTCTTGAAATTTTCTCAGAAGATATATAACTGTTGCCGCTATAGCAACAAATGCTGCAACTTATAGGGTTTTCCGAAAGTGACGTGTCATTTGCGTTTATGTATTTATTTCGTGAGCTGTAGGAGGCAACCACTTAAAATTTACACACTGTAATTAAATTAAGTTCGCTATATAAACAAGTATACAAAATTAAACATGAAAATTAAAGGGTGTTCCTATAGTGTGGTGATTTGCATGTATATGACCTAAGTTTTGAATGATAATAAGTAGACTCTTGAAATTTTTACAGCAGGTGTATAACTATGGCCACTATAAAAAATAGTAAAAATTAAAGGGTGTTCCAACAGTAACTTGATTTGCATAAATATTGCCTAATTTTTGAACCATCATAGATAGACTCATTCAATTTTCTCAGATGGTATATTACTATGAACTCTATAACAAAAATAAAAATTAAAGGGTTTTCCAACAGTGACGTGATTTGCATTTATATGACCTTGTTTTTGAACTATAATAGGTAGACTCTTGAAATTTGTATTAGTATGGCCTTTATAACAAATAGTAAAAATTATAAGGTATTCCGACATTGACGTATGTACATATATAACCTAATTTATATAATATAATCTAATAAGTAGACTGTTGAAATTTGTACAGATAGTACGGAACCATACGAGTGTGAGTCTGACTCGCACTTGACTGATTTATTTTAAAGTCTTACAGAAAGTCAAAGTTTAACATGAATCGTACCGTTTTAAAGTTATTTAGACTAATGTGTAATTTTCAAGTATAGCAACATATTTAGAAAGCTGTTTTCATTAAATACATACATATGTAATTCAATACATATGTACATATGTATATACTAACATTTGTCTTTATGTTTCATTTTACACAAATTAATTACAACTTACACAGTGTGAGAAACACTTAAAGTTCTCCAAGTACTAATGAACTCGCAAGTTCATTGGTAGAAAAAAATTGCATCGATTGTCTTTGACTCACATACATATGTATGTATGTACATATGTGTAACGGTGCTTTACAAGACGAATTCTTAACAGACAAACTCGATATCTCAGGTAACTATTTTTTCTCCATCTTCCAGTGTCAAAATGTACTAACATTTTTTTTGACAGCCGAAAATGGTTTATACAAAAACAAAATGTACATATGTACATATTTTTATAAAGAGTTGTACTTTTTATTGCGGCGAATCTACCTGTAATGAATATGCCTTGGTTGCTTTATATTTAGAAAAAACAAAAATCACGCATCTTTGTTTTGAAGCATTTCCTATTAAAAAACCACAACTAGGGTAAAACGGTACTTTGATTTTTATCACTTTTGCACAGAAAAAGCAATCATTTGGGCTATAGTGCATTGACAAAAAAAAAAAAAACATGTGATGGAAAAGAAACATTTTGCGGTTATTAGGTATTTGTTTTGTGGAGTTGCTTATGTTATGTAAAAGAAAACAAAACCTTAACACTTTAAAGTATGTATAAATATTTTATTTATTGCTTTCAGTTAAAATTGTTAAAATGTTACTTATTTTAACAGACTCAATTATATTTTAACAGCTCTTAAATAACCAAAATTAAGTTTATCTTAAATCTCGAAATACTTTTTTTTTTGGTAAATTATAATAGAAAGGAAAAATGAAAGTATTTACAAAAACGTTTCACTTTTATGTGCAGCATTTTGTGTGTGAATGTGTGCGAACAAGGCATTACGTAGGTACGTTGAAAGTATATTTACACACAAACAAACAGCTGCAGCTACAATTATTTACCATGGTATTTAATTTTTTTTTTTTTAAAGTAGAGCAACCAAAACTTGAATCATGCCAATTTTCTCAACTCCAACTAAGAGGAAAATAATCAAACACCACAAACAACAATAACAACAAGAAAAAATTTCTATAAAAGTGAACGAAAAACACATCTATGTACTCATACTTGCAAGGAGCAGGAAAACTAAGCAACATACAATTGCTATAAATGTAATAATTATTGATAGCGGCCTGAACAAAACAATAAACCTAACAGCCAGCCAGGTCAAACTCTCATAGTTTTAAATAGCATTTAAGCTTTTAACAGGCATTACCATTTTGAGTCCATGGCAATTTACTGTAGTTTCTTTCAACTCGAAACAATTTTTTTTTCTTAAAGTTTTTAGTTTATTATTATTATAAATTATACATTATTGAGAAGGTATTTCTTTATGTAATTATTATTAATGTAGGGGAGATATCGAAGCATACTACTCTCTTTTTGACCTTCCGTCCCTAATGATTCACGGCAACATTACTTTCATTAAGTCACGTCCTATCACCAGCCTTTACTCTTGACTTCAGTAATTAATGACGGCCTTGTTTCTCATCACTGTTTCTCTAGTAATTGATAGCATTTCTCTCAGGCTTAATATCAACATTTAACAATTTTCTCCCCGTGGTTTTAAGTCATACTAGCTAGTGCTGGATACACAATGTTCCCTACCATCTCAACCTCTATCTGTCACTACCTCAATTATTCAGTTGAAGGTAGTTCTATTATAATTTCGCTCCTTACTGTCCTTCCTGACAAGGGGCTCTTTGAGCACAATTCGAGAATGTGAACAGCTAGTAGCCTCCGTCCACTTTTCCAGATTTAGTGAGTTCACCCAATGTACGACTTTCGCTTGCATAGGCCTTTTCCCAGTGCTTCTCTGGGTTGTGGTAAACAGAAATTCACAGCAGATCTCATTTTTGCTACTTGGTCTGCTTCTTGATTCCGAGCTGAGTCTGTGTATCCTTTAACCCACGTCGATGTTACCTCATTAACCGAAGTACAACTGTTAAAGCCCCTTTCACACTATAATACTGATTATTAAGATTTTGATAGCCAAAAAATCTAACGTAACATAACATTTCGTTTTTACATTATCACATTTCAAATAAAACATTGAACGGCGTCGGCTGAACATTTTTATGTGGACGGCAGAGGTGCTGGGTCTTGAGTTTGTTTGGCTGTTCAAGTTTTCGGTTAATAAAAAAAAAAGTAATACGTCCATTCAACAATTTCTAGGCGTACATACGTAGGCGTTAAGATTGATGGCAATTTAAGGCAGGTGCAGGACAAAGGAAAAATATCATCGGCGGCGGCGAACTATCGGCTGCGACTCACACGTTCAGTTGCCTCATGCGTTTTACAATCGAAGCGTTGTCAAGGGCAATACTCGTAACAACATTTCTTCCATGCACCCGAGTTTCGAGCAGGTCATCCAACACATTCAGTAAAACAAGTAATTCTGCTTCCTGATAAACGGAGACGTACTCCCCCAAACGCAGACTACGGGACAGGTCCAGCCCGAGTATACACGAGCTCCTGTTCTACCGTTTATAAGATAATCATCTGTAAAAGTGCTGATGACGTTCTTCATACACACATTGCACACAATGAGTGCTCGATAAAGTCTTGCGACTATTTTTCTTCTAGATACTAATGCTTTCCATACGCATTTGAACATCCCTAACCTCCCCACTAACTAGGTCCAGAATACTCTTATGCACGATGTTCGCCCAGCTCTTTACATAAACAAAGCTTAGAAAAATATATAAAAGAATATAGTTGTACCGTTTGTTGACTTTTTTGACCGCCTATTTAGAGTTATTTTTTGCAAATAGTAAAATTTTATGTTAATGTTTTGATCAAATATCGTAAATAGTGAACTGGATAATATTTATAATTGGTACCTCAGATTGTTCATGTAAACATTTAAAGTAATATACGTTTTGTGATATACCATGTTAGCCAATCGATCTTCCAACCAGAATACTCGATGTTACTATAGTCAAAGAATCTCAACCAGGGAATTTTTTAAAACGATTATTAGTAGTTTTTTTGCAATGAAAAATATCTATGCAGTGAATATGTTCAAATTTGTTGTTTTATGACTTATTATAAATATATCTATACATATAATAAAATAGTAAATAATTTTAGTCTGTCTGCTTTTCTTTTGAGTTCGCATCACGTAGAAACTGCTGGATGGATTTTAACAAAATTTTGTGAGGAGGTACCTTAGCACCCTGATCCCAATATAGGATACTTTTTTCTGCAAAAATATCTTATTTACAAGTAAAAGTAGAGAAACAGCAGTGAAGCTAGTAATTTCCGGTTTAAATGTACTGAAATTTTCGGTTTAAAACTGAGATATTTTTAACACGGTTTCGCAGCAGATGGCGCTGTTTTGAAATAATTACAAAATAATAATGAATAAAATTTGTAATTGATTTCTATTTTTACTTTGTTGAATTTCATTGTTATTAAAATATTTTAAACACCTTCTACAGAGATTTACAATAATTTTTAGAATTTTATATAAATTTTGGAATATTATCCGGGGACAGGTACCTTTATATAAAGTGAATACATACACGTGAATTATTATGAAAGTAAAAGTCCTTAAATTTGATGTGGTTTACTTGCAAAGCAAAATCGAACAAAATATTGTCAATCAGAAGCCAACATTCCTAACATAGTCACATATTGTAACTGATATTATACCATTGGTGCGACTCCTTTAATGTCCTGCCATTAAGGACTGGGAGTAGTTAGTCACCTTGCAAAATAACATTCGAGTCGGTTCGATCTTACGGCAAGTCTTACCAATGAAGACGAGTATATTCGTCTAAGATTCCAGCGGAAATCTTAGATGACTCATTGTGGATAACGTGGACACCGCTGGTTGAGCGCCCAAATGATGATGATTATTATATTGAACAGCAATAGAATAATGTGCACAGAAAAGAAAAAAAAATACGAAGCGCGATAGATTGAAAATAATGTAGAAGAAAGTAACTTAAAATTTATCTAAAATTTTTTTGTACAAATTTTTTGTAAAAATTTTTTGTTAAAACTTTTTCGAAAATTTTTTGTGAAAATTTTAAAGAAAATCAATTGATTTGATCAAAATTTATCAAAAATGTTTGCAAAAATTTTATTGCAATTTTTTTGTAAAGTTTTATTTTATTGTAAAAATGTTTTGTTAAAATTTTATTGAAAATTTTGTTGTATTATTGGTAAAAATTTAATGGAAAATTCTCTTTAACAATTTTGCATCTCCTCGCCTTGTCCTTTGAATCAATAGTAAATACTTTGTTATAACCGCTATAAGAAATCATACAAATAAAAACATATAGGGAGACCCCGTACAAAGCGGGAATTTTATTTTTTTTTTTTATATTTATGGTTTGATTCCTTTTATATGATGCTTTCATCATACGACATATGACTTTATGACACCTTGTGAACCCCCCAAATATTTTTTTTAGTTATAAAATCTAAGTAGTGCTTAAAAATATCGATACATTCTCATATGTTTTATTTTTTTATTTTGAGAAATTTCTATTTGAGAATTTTTTATAATTTTGGCAGATCTGAATTTCTTTTTTGGTACACGAAGTATATTATGAGGAGTTGGAGATTAGACACAGTTCCGTGGATGAATGTGCTGGATTGCTTTATTCGAGACGGATACTCTCAAGTGATACAATCACTTGCATAGATAACACAGTGAAACAAATAAAAACTTTTTGAAAAATACATTATACATTATATATTATATAATGTATAAAATAAGAAGGCCCTTCAAAAAAGGTCTCATCAGATTTTGTCTAATATCTCATTCAAACTAGGTGATAGCGCTTAGCTTTAATCGGCAACAATGTGGCCGACTAAAATAACCAGTTCTTCAGAATTGATTACGTAATGTACATTATGCAATAAAATGTAATGCATAAATAATTAAGAAGGAAATTTTGTAAAAATAAAAATTATTTTTTTTTTGAATGTTAATGTAATGTATTTTACAATCGAGTAACAGGATTTGGCAATCCCAAAAGTAGGTTATTATATGGGAAGTCCTCCTTTGGTAATGCCTAATTTTAGCTATGTAACGAAACTTTAAAAAGGATGGAAATCTTGTTTTCGACTGATTGCTTTACATTAAAAAAAGATAGAAACAGGTGAGTGAAATATAAAAACAACAAATATTGTCATGTGCTTCGTCCATTAAAGTAAGTTTTAACTGATTCTACCTTTAAATATGAGTAAGTCAGAATTGAGAATGTTTGTAGGTTTTATTACAGGACATAATGATCTTTAATATTTTTTCAAACAAGATTAGAATTTGTGGTGACGATATCAGCAGTTGGTGTATTATATCACTGTCGCACAGAATGCCTTTTCCGCGGATTAATTAATATCTCCACAACTACAATATGGAAGCTAACAAAATTTGATGTGGGTAGCTCTGAGAACAAACTGCATGTTTGAAGAAAATCATGGTGGTATACTAGGGGGGAAGCAAGTACCCCCTATACAAAAAAATTTATAATATTCCTATATATACGGAACTGCAATAGCTAGTCACACTAAATTAAATGTAAATAGCTCTTAGAACAAACTGCATGTTCGAACAGAATCTTGGCGAAGGCGAAACTATAACCTCAATATAAAAAGGTAATAATTTTCCTATATATACAGAACTACTCTAGCCAGGCACACTGCAGAAAAAACTGCATATCCGAACAAAATCTTCAAGGTATATGAGGGGGGAAATGGTTACCTCCCATACAAAAAAAATAAAATTTTCTTATATCTGCGGAACTACAAAAACGAGGCATGAATTAGGGTAACTATTAGAGCTTACTATGTGTTCCGAGAAAACCTTGGCGGTGTAAAAGGCGGTACATTAGTACCCCATACAAAAAAAAATAATATAAAATTTTTCTACATCGGAAGAATTTTTTCACAAACTTTTCCAAACTTGTCGGCATAGCGTTCGATTTTTTTACGCAACTAGTCGTTCTTAACTAGATGTGTGCATCATGTAATAAAACTGGTAACTCTATAGAGTCATTTTAGAACTTCGATTTTTTTAATTCATTAAAGGAAATATCTTTCCAACTACGCTTAACTGCTTTATTGACAACTTGAGAGTTGGCTCTCGATAAACCAGGGCGTTTCCTTATTCCTTCCTTTAAATTGTTATTTTTTTAACAGTTGCATCTCCATTAGAATTTTTAAAAATATCATACAAGCTTTGTGTTTCGTCTCTGGAACCAATCAGGATTGACTCCTTTTTAAGGAACTGTGGTTGGTTTTCCAACCCTCTCCCAACTGAAGTGACATAGTTGCTCATCAACATATGTCACGTCCAATAGTGCCTTCACGGCTAGCACCTTCCCACCTTCTACCCACTTTTTTCTCTAATTTCGCACTTCTTTCACTTCTTTCTCTAATTTCTCAGTCTAATTTTGTTTTCTATTTTCTCTGTCTATCCCTCCTCTTATCTGCAGGTATCACAAAGGGACCAACATAATGGACCCAAGTGAGCGATTTCATTCTCTTTCTCCTCCTCTATACAAGCTGCCTGCTTAACCTAACCTAACCTAACAAGCTTTAGCTTGAGATGCGACAAAGGGCTGTTACTAATTCGCACATAATTTTTAAGGCATAACGATGCCCAAAGGGTAAAAACGTAACCCTATTATTTTCGCTACAATGTCTGTCCGTCCGTCTGTCCGTCTGTCAGCGCCTTTTATCTCTGGAGCCGTAATAGGTAGACTCTTGAAATTACAGAAGATGTATAACTGTTGCCGCTATAGCAACAAATAATGAAACTTATAGGGTGTTCTGAAAGTGACGTGGTATTTGCGTATTGCGTATGTATTTATTTCGTGAGCTGTAGATGGCAACCACTTAAAATTTACACACGGTAATTAAATTAAGTTCGCTATATAAACAAGTATACAAAATTAAACCTGAAAATTAAAGGGTGTTCCTCTAGTGTCGTGATTTGCATGTATATGGCCTAAGTTTTGAACGATAATAGGTGGACTCTTGAAATTTTTACAGAAAGTGCATAACTGTGGCTGCTATAGCAACAAATATTTAAACTTATAGGATTTTCAGATAGAGACGTGTTTTTCACGTATATGTGTTTATTTCTTGAGCTGTAGGAGGCAACCACTTAAAATTTGCAGACAGAAATTAAAACTATATTTGATTTATAAACAAGTATAAAAAATAAAACTTAAAAGTTAAAGGGTGTTTCGATAGTGCATGTATATAGCATAAGTTTTGAACGATAATATTTAGACACTTGAAATGTTTACAGGAAGTGTATTACTATGACCTCTATAACAAATAGTAAAAATTACGGGCCGTTCCGACTGAGTCGTAATTTGCATGAATATGGAATAATTTTTGAACCATAATAAATAGACTCATAAAATTTTCACAGAATGTGTAATTATATACCCTTTATAACAAATAGTAAAAATTAAAGGGTAGTCCGACAGTGTCGTGATTTGCACGTATATAGCCTAATTTTTTAACGCTTAAAACAAGGTACAGACGATACAATCTGTTGTACAACCAGTTCTAGGACTCGGTTGTATGCTTGTCTACAAACGATACCATTTAGTGTACGATTTCATGTACGACTTCATTTAACAACCCAGATGGCGTTTAATATGCTGTAATTGACATCGTCCGCAAATAATACTTAACATTCAATGTTAACTGCAAGGTGGTCAAAACATTACTAAATTACAAATACTACATAAAATCGTGCACGAGAGGGAGACAAATGATGTGACCTGTGGATACAACTTGACAATAATTCTTGCAAAAAAAAACCGACTTCAAAACAGACAAACTTAAACTCATGTTTCTTTAAGACGGTAACTATTGCGACACCCTGTAATTTCCGAATTCAAATTTTATACTAGTTATAGCGGTCGTAGCAATACAGGTTCATTGTAAATTTCAACCGTCTGTATGTAACTGTTTAAAAGTTTGGTCATATACATCAAATTACATAAACTATTGCGACACCCTGTAATTTATAATTTTAAATTTTTATACTTATTATAACAGATATAGTAATGGACATTCTGTCTAATTGTTAAGTGTTTATCAATAACTGTTTAAAAGATAGGGTCGTATATATAAATGACGTCACCTATCGGGACACCCTTTAAATTCAAATTTTAATAAAAATACTTTTTAAAGAGGATTTTGTCATACAGATTCTTTTTAAATTTTAACTTTGTGTCCATATATATCAAATTACATCAACTATTGGGACACCCTTTAATTTCCAATTTTAAATATTTATACTTGTTGTTATACCAGACATAGTAGTGAACATTCTGTCTATTTTTCAAGTGTTTGTCTATAACGGTTCCAAAGATGAGGACATAATGGTCAAATTGCATCAATAATGGGGACACCCTTTAATTTATAGATCCAAATTTTATACTTGTTGTAATAGCGGACTAAGCAATATAGGTTCTTTGTAGATTTCAACTGTCTATCTATAACAGTTGAAAAGTTTGGCCATATATATTACTTTTACATTAACTATTGGGACACCCTTTAATTTCCAAATTCATATTTTACAGTTGTTATTTTAGCGGACTTAGCAATACAAGTTCTTTGTAAATTTTAACTGTCTGTCTATAACGGTTCAAAAGTTTGGCCACATATATATCAAAATAAACCAACTAATGGGACACCCTTTAATTTATAATTTTAAATATTTATACTTATTATAACAGATATTAACGAACATTCTGTGCAACTTTCAAGTGTTTGCCTATAACGGTTCAAAAGATAGGAGAGTAAAGGTAAAATTAAGTCACCTATGGGGTCACCCTTTAATTTTTAATTTTATTTTTTAATTACTTTTTGTTATTGGCAGCTACAGTGATACGCACTTTTTTTATTTTAAATTGGTGACCTATAAAGTTCATAATACACGTAAAAAACATGTATGTTGTATGGGGACATCCTTTAATTTTTAATATTTTGAAATTATTTTAAAATGGGACCAATCTGTAGCCATAACCATTCTAATAGTGCAAACATTTTTAAAATCGGTTCAGAAATGACCGAGTTCTGAAGGCACAAACATACAAAAAAAGCAACACACAGACGAATTGATAACCTCCTTCTTCTTTTGAAGTCGGTTAAAAAATCTAAATTTTTAGATCTTTCGTACAACCGGCATACAACTTGAATACAATCAGCCCACAGACGTTACAATTCGTGTACAACTCGCGTTCAAGCTTTGAATTCTTTTCCTTTCCTTTTCTTGAATTGGTTGTACAACAGATTGTATCGTCTGTACCTTGCTTAATAAGTAGACTCTCGAAATTTGTACAGAAGATATGTTGCCACGGCCACTATAATAATTAAAGGGTGTTCCGCCATAAAATATTGTTCACTTATATTGTATTATTTTTTGAACTACAATAGGTAGGCTCCTGATATTATCATAGAAAGTCTTTATATTCCGTAAAAACAAGAACGAAAATAAATTTAATAAAAATAAAAGGGTGTTCCCTAGATGTTGCGAATTTGAGGAATTTGACTATTTCCTCTAAATGTTATAGACAGACACTTGGTATTTATACAGGGCATTTAGTACTATGCTCTGTGTATATATAAATTAAAGGATGCCTCATAAGACTTGAAAAAAATTAACAAATTGTATTTGTAAAGTTATACTGAACATATTACGGAATCCTACGTGTATGAGTCTGACTCGTACTTGACTTATTTATTTCAAAATTACTTGCGTTCAATAATATTTTACTACACAAAGATTTACGGTTTTTTTTACCTATTTTTTTACATTTTTTTTTAAACGCGTCACTACAAAAGCTCCTTTGTCCGCCTAGTAATGTAGAATGCTCTGTAAGCGAGTACTTCTAGTTTTCTCGGTTCTTATACTTTTTTAATTAATCCGCGAAAAAGACTTTTGGACCTTCTGTTTGCCGTAATAAATACTTTAGTTCTTTTTCTTTTAGAATATAGCGGAATAAAAGCTTACAAAACTACTTACTAAATTTAATTAAAACCAGCCCTATGGCTAGGGAAGAAAATAAAAGGATTCCATATGCATCAAAGATAATGGTGTTGTAAAATTACTCTCATTAAATGTGTGCCCCTCTTATAAATTAATACATCCTAACCAGCGACTAAAGTCTTCTAACAGTCAGGAATTATTTCCAAAATTAAAAGTTTCTAAAGCACTGTGTAACGCGCTATGAAGTCTTTTTATTAGAACTTTTGTTTTCTGGTGTTTTAACACAAACGTACCACAAGAATCTGCAGGCAAAATGTTTTGTTTTTGTTTGTATTGCGACTGCCTCAACGTTACACACACTAGAGAATACCCAAAGTGACAACGTGCAGTTTCTTTAATGTTTAAAAATTGTTTTTGCCACACGCTCGCACACATTTTTGTAGGCTCGCTCTTCTTCTATTTGAAAAATATTTTCAGTGCGCAAGTTCTAAAATTGTTTATAGGCATTTTTGGAAACTAAGAGAAATTTACAAAAGAGTAAAAGTGGTTGCCATTTTGCTGGTGAGTTGGGAATCCCTAGAATGGATTCACATAAAAAAGTTTAAAGATAAAAGGACCTGCTAGTTATATGACAATCTTAAATAACATCGACACAGTGATATCGCCAGCCACTTATCGCAAGACTTAATTTTTCTAGATTTTTATATCGGTTAGAAATCTGACATCTGACTATATAGGTTCTATCTAAGTACCTTATTCGCTTTTCTCGCTTAAAATTTCTTAAGCATCTTTTAAGCTAACCCACAAGCAGAAGGTTTAAACGATGCCAAGAGCTTAGTTCCTACTAAATCATTACACAGAGTTAGCTGGAGATCAGTCCCACTTTCTGGTGTTTCACCTATCAGACGCGAGGAATATTTTTATGACATGGTTGGATTTTTTTAACACAAATCTCCTTCCGATTCTTTACTTTTGAAGTATTTTCCCGGAATTATCTTGTTCTTATTAATTGCGCCTTTCAAGCGTCGTTGTTCTGCTCGTGGGGGTTTTTTCTCTTATATTTTTTCATTGCCATATTACTTATTGTATCTATACATATTTATAATAAAATAGTAACTCATTTCCTGCCTGCCTCTTCTGTCTTTCTTTTTTGTTGTGTTCGCATTACGTAAAAACTACTGGATCGATTTAAACAAAATTTAGTGAGGAGGTACCTTAGTATTCTGAAAAATATCTTATTTCCAAGAGAAAGTGGAGAAAATACGCCAACTTTTTACCGATTTAACGGTACTGCATACTGTAAGGCATCTTTTATTTTTGAAAGTGGGATTTTTCAAAAACGGTTGCGCAATAGATGGCGCTGTTTTAACATAATCACAAAATATGAATTACTTACTGCCAAATAGCCAATAGAATAAAATTTGTATTTGATTTGTATTTTTACTTTGTAGAATTGAGTTGTTATTAAAATATTTTAAAGACCTTTCACGAAGCTTTACAATAATTTTTAGAATTGTATCTAGGGATGGGTATCTTAATATAAAGTAAATACATAAGAGTCTTAACATTTGTTGTGGATTACTTTCAAAGCAAAATCGAACAAAATATTGTCAGGACGCATACAACGTGTGTGGGCACAGCAAGTCTTAAAAATATTTGACCTAAAAATAAGTACCCATATCTTAAAACTAAAAGTAAAACCTAAAAATTTAAGGAAAAAAATTAAAAAATAATACAACTTTTTTACTTTTCTAGTACATGCAAGGAGTTCGACCATCTTTGGGTTTAACAGCCTTCCTTACTGGTGTTGCCACTTCTCCGCACAACTTTTTAGTTAAGTGAATAACCTTTCCGCTTACTACATAGCTTGTTAGTTAGTGTGCACAGTGGTTTAAAACATTTTTATTTTAAAAATAAATCTAAAGCTTGTCAACCACTAAAGTTAACATATTTGACATTTAAGTTATTTATGGAAACAGCTGATAATGGTTAGTTAAATTTGTAAAATTTTATTCTTTTGGAAAAAGCTTTTGCATGACAGTTAACTTTTAAAGTTAAAAAGATACGCGAATATTTAAATGGCTAACACCAGTAGGTTATATTGCCAGTGTCTGTACCCTTGCGCAGGCAGCAGACTAACCAGAGTACACTCCTTGAGTATTATTGGTCTCCACAAGTATCAATCTTAGTTATTTTTATTGGTACTACACCACGTCGAAAAGTGAGATTACAATCCTCACTTGTGAGTTTTTATTTGGTTCTCCACCACGTTTTTTCATTCAACTGAGTATTTTTCTTATTATGTTTCTTGTATTTCGAAGCTTTTATTGGTCTTCATCAGGTTCTTTCTACCATTTTTTTTAAAATGTTTATCCTCTCATCAAGTTGTGTTTTTTAAATCTTACTGTGTGTTGTTTTGTAAAAGCTTTTGTATAACAGTTTACTATTAAAGTAAAAAAAAATAAAACGCGAATATTCAAATGGCCAACACCAGCAAGTTTTATTGCCAGTGTCTGTACTTTTGAACAGGAAGCAGGCTCATCAGAGTCCACTCCTTGAGTATTATTGGCCTCCACCAGCATCAATCTTAGTTTTTTTTATTGGTACTACACCACGTCGAAAAGTGAGGTTACAATCCTCACTTGTGAGTTTTGTAAGTTTTTATTGGTCTTCACCAGGTTCTTTCATCCATTTTTTTTAAATGTTGTTTTTGTTGTTGTGTTTTTTTCAATTTTATTGTTTGTTGCTTTATAGTTAGATCCATCAAAATGTGTTTTCATTTCTTTAAGTTTATCTTCTTTTAGTATGATTTTAACATTTTTACATAAAACAGACAGTGCAATTTAATACATATTTACAGTTAACAGTTATATACGAATGTATGTGGTTAATCGGAAAAAAAACCACCAAAAACTGTAACTTGATACAGTTAGTCGAGGATAACCATTAGCCAATGCAAAAGTGAGACGTAAAACTCTCGAGGTGAGAGAAATAGAATCAGGCTTGATCGCCCTTAAACAATAATGACGACGACGCGCGAGTTGTTTATCAAACCGTAGCTGCTTTACGACTGATTATTTAATTTGGCTTTTAAATTACGTAATTTTAAATAGATTTCGGCCGAAATGATTTAATTTCTTTGCCGTCTGAGTGGGCTATTACAGAGGAAGAGCAGAGATGGTTTTGTGTGGTCTCTCTAGAAAGTAGGGGCTCATAGGGGTATATATTTTTGTAAATGTCAGCAAAAGTTTGTTGATAATTCCACTGACCATTTGTCCTGTTCTTCACTAAACTGCACTGTATTTAAGAGCATTATTAAAATGTTATTTTATATTACATGTATCTTCTAACGTTACATATCACAAGGTTTTATGTATGTATGTGAGTAAAAGTGAATTTGTTGCTCAAATTGTGTTAACATGTGGACCAAGTAGGCGAAAATCAGAGAAATTCAGAGCAGAAGTTGCTAAAATAGAACTCTAGGATTTTATGTTCGTGTTTTAAAACATTATAGTAAAAGGCTGAGAGCACTAATGGTAGCAGTACAACCTTCTGCACTTAAAACACCAATTTTGTTTTTTTTTTGTTAGGCTCATTTTTTTATAATTAAAAAAAGTTACTTATACATCTCGTGTTCTTATTCGCTTATATAAAACTAGCCGTGCCCGCCACGTCACGGACGTCCTGACAATATTTTGCTCGATTTTGCTTTGAAAGTATTCCACACCAATTGTAAGACTCTTACTTTTATAGTATTTACTTTATATTTATATATGGTTTATGTATTTACTTTATATAAAGGTAACCATCCCAGGATAATATTGTAAAGTTCTGTAAGAGGTGTTTAAAATATTTTAAAAACAATGTAATTCTACAAAGTAAAAATACAAATTTTATTCAATCGGCGCCATCTGTTGCCCAATAGTGTTTAAAATATCACAGTTTTGAGCAGAAAATTTCAGTACCTTTAAACCGGAAATTGCGCAAAAAAAGTATCCTCAGAAAATTTTGTTAAAATCCAACGCAAAAGAAAAGCAGACAAACGTACAGACAGACAAACAGACGGAAATGAGTTGCTATTTTTTTATGTATATGTATAGATGTGAAACAGTTTAAATGATCACCGCACATTTGGACGGTACTGTGGTTCTGAGTAATTTTCTATGAATCTGTTGCATAAATCCAGTTAAATTGGAACTAAAGAATGTGTAAACTTTGAAAACATTATCAATCATAGCTTCTGGATACAGATATGGCGCTTTATAAAACTTCACAATAAAAAGTCTAGCAGGGTCAAATCCTTCGATCTTAATGGTTATTGACGTCATTTCCGCATAAGATAACCGTTCTCTAAAACTGCGCATAATAACCCTTATGACATTCATTGTGTCACGCAGTGCCGTCATAATAGAACCATATGAACTTGGGCCAAAAAAATCGAAAAGCGACAACTTAAAAAATCATAAAATTTACCATCACCCGGTTCAATGGATAGCAACAAACGCCAATACAAGAGGAATTCAAAAAGGCATATTTTTCAAACTTATCTCGGGAAACAAGAGGCATCTTGTTTACTACGAAACTGCAAACTAATTCTTTAAAAATTGCAAACGGAATGCCCTTTTTCACCTCTGCTTAAGCCTGTAAAACAAAAAATTACATAATAAAAATTTAAATTCTTCACATTTCACATCTCCCTTTCTTAAGCATTGACCCCATTGCATTTGTAATTTGCCACCTCTTTATACTCAGAAAGGAAAACAAAGTAATTTTTTTTTTTACTTTTAGTTTATTTTGAAAAGGAAAAAAAATCAAACAAAATCACCTGTTAACCCAAAATGATTTCAAAGACACCATCACCAACATCCACCAGACAGTCAGCCTTCTTAAACCTATTAAACCAAATTTAAGAGAATCTGGCCAGCTGAATACACTCTTTTTACGCAAAACTGCACACATGTTAAAACTCTCACAACGAAATCGAGAACGAATATAAATGTCAAGTGTACAATAGAGAAAGAGGACAAACTGATGAAAAAACAACAACGACATTTGGCAAATGGAAATTGTACGGAAATTTGTTTGTTCTCAAGCGAAAAAACAGAACAAGAAGACCAGTTTTTTATAGACATTTTACGGTTACGGATGTGTTTGGTGCAAAATCACGGGAAAAATTAGAACAGTGAATTTGACAAAGAAAAAATCAAAGAAAAAAATCTTCAACAGAGTGGAAAATCTAAAAAAGGAATAAAAGTGATAAATAATAAAATGATTTAATTATATAAATAATATATAAATTAAAAATAAATAAAAGAAGAAAAAGGAAAATAATAAAAATAAAAAAAATAAAAAAATTCATATAAATGTGTATGTGTATTTGTATAACAAAAATCTTCGACCAAACCCTAAACATTCATCATCAACATCATCCGCTTTTAATTGTTGCTACTGAATGGAATATAAAAAAAAATATTTGGATTATGAGCTGCAAATTTTCTCTTCATGAGTTTAATTGTTGATAATTTAATTAAATTTAATATGAAAAACAGCGGTAATTTTATAAATTTTATAAAAATAAAAATAAGCCATTTGTGTATGTGTGTTAGAAAACCGATTTATCAAATTTAAAATCTCTTGCCAATTTTTGTTCTTTTTTTTTTTTGAATTTGTTTGTGTTTTAGTCAAACATGAGAACAATATTATGGGTGACGATCAAATGTTAAAAATTTTGAGAGCGGGCACGTCGCCCAAGTACAAAAACCAATAATTAATTTTTTTTTAATAAATTAAATATTTTCTAGAATTAATATTTTTTAGGTTTGAGTTCATTATTACATGGAAAATAATATTTTTCCATCAATTAAAGGTTTTAATTAGTATTAAATTAAAATGCGATTAATATTTTAATTGATTCCAACATATATTTTTTTGAAAATAGATGGCACATATTTAATTTTAAAGAAATTGTCCATAATTGCTGATGTTATACCTAATCTCCTTTTTCAATGCACTGGTGGCTGTGGAATTAAAGTGGACGTGGTACCTTGTATTCAAATAACTCGATAAAAACGCCTTGTAATAGTGTTAAATCATGGGTTTACTCTAATCACCGAAATAAGAAATTAACGAAATCGACATATTCGAAGATAATTATCAGTCATTATTTCACCACTTTATCTGCCAAGAAGAAAGGTCCATTGATGTCTTAAGATTTAAAAGGGTTTTTCATAAAAAGGACAAGAAAAATAAATAATTTATGTCTACATTAGTCCTTAAAAATTTTGCAAGTAGTCGCAGTTGGCTTATATACTCGTTTATAAAATTATTAGCTTTCCCTAAAGCAAAAGACATTTTTAGCACTACACCATGCCAATACGAAATGACAAAGTTTTGGTTTTTAAATAATTTATTTCAACCAAAAAAAAAAAAACACGTCTTCTTAATTGGCCACCATATTCCCCCCACGCACAGACGGGTATTTTGCCAATATAGCCAGACATTAGGCCAAACATTAATTTTGAGAAATGCAAACATTTAATTACGTAGCTCTGCAGCGTATAGTAAAATTTTAAGGCTATTGCTTGAGATTTGTCGTTTTGGGACACTGCACAGTGGGGCAGAATCAAAATATTTTGGAAATAACCTAATGATTTATAAACGGCTAGGCCGATTGATCCAAAATTTGGCATGAGCATAAAAAAGGTCTATCTGAACTTAAGTTTTAATAGTGGATACCATATACCGTTCAGGGGTGGTGTTATAGGGTCTCAAAGTTGAGAACTTCGCACCTAAAATTCTTTTACATCTTGCCATTTCTTTAGATTTACTCTGATTTTTTAAAACTATACATTGTCTTAAGGGTATTCTCAATACCTACAAAATGGTATCTAAAATTACAAATAATAATTTAAAATGAATGCGTTATAAGCATTTTAAGAAATACAATTTTTGATTTTTCGCTACCCTGATCAAATTTTTTCAAAATATTGGGTACAAAATAACCAAATTTTTTAAAATTTTTTGTCGTTATTAGCGAGCCAAATGAAGACTGTATCTTTACTGAGTTAAAAACTAGACGATTTTCAATTTAAAAAATCCAAAATTATTGCATTTTTGTGAACTTTAGACCGAAAAGGCCATTCACGCTTTTTTATAGAAAAAATTTTGTTTAAAATCTCGTATAAAATTGATCATTGATATGATTGATCCGTGTAGAAGATGGAGGTCCCACAAGATGACCTTTTTTTCATTGAATTTTGACTTTAGCCTATATATTCTAAAATGCCAAAGCTGGGATCGAAAAGAGAAGACTGCTGTTATATATGCTATATATGCTGCAAATTGTTTTTGAAAGTATTTTATGAGCCCCAGTCCGTATGTAGACTTTATGGGCAAAAGTGTAATAAATCCCAATTTTGGGATTTTTGGTCCATATTTTGGGAATTGTGGAATTTCCTTTTGTTTAAAATTGCAGATTTTTTGCCATTTAATTTTACTTGATTTATAAAAAAAATTTGTTGTATATTTTTCCTTCCCTCAAATTTGTCCGTTTTGAACCGACTTCAAAAAAGAAGGAGGTTATCAATTCGTCTGAATGTTGCTTTTTTATTTTATGTATGTAACCGCAGAACTCAGCCATTTCTGAACCGATTTTAAAATTTTTCCCTTTATTTGAAAGATTATGCTTTCAGGTTGGTCCCGTTTTCACAGTTCATTATATTAAAAATTAAAGGGTGTCCCTATACAACATACATGTTTTTTATAAGTATTAAGAACTGTAAAGGGCACCAAAATAAAATTTTAAAAAATTGCGTGTCGCTATAGCTCCCAACGGCAGAAATTAATAAAAAAAAAAAAAACATTTTAAATTTAAAGGGTGTCCCCATAGGTGCCGTAATTTGCCCTATATAGGCTTATCTTTTGAACCATTATAGACAAAACCTTGCAAATTTTACAGAATGTCGATTACTATGACCGTTATAATAAAATGTATAAATATTCAAAATTTTAAATTAAAGGGTGCTCCAATAGTTCATTTAATTTGATGTATATGGCCATACTTTTAAACAGTTGTACACAGACCGCTGAAATTTACAAGTAGCCTGTATTGCTAAGTCAGCTATAACAAAAAGTATAAAATTTGAATTTGGAAATAAAAGGGTGTCCCAATAGTTAATGTAATTCTATGTATGTGGCTAAACTTTTTAACTGTTATAGACAGACAGCTGAAATTTTCAAGGAACCTGTATTCCAAAGTCCACTATAGCAAATATACAATTTTAATTTAGAAATTAAAGGGTGTCCCCATAATTTATGTAATTTGATCTATATGGCCCTATCTCTTGAACTGTAAAACACAAACACTTGAAAATTAGGCAGAACGTCCACTACTTTCTCTGGTATTATAATGTAAAGGTTGTCCCAATAGTTCATGTAATTTGATATATATGGCCAAACTTTTGAACCGTAATAGACAGACATTTGATATTTACAAAGAATCTTTGTGACCAAGTCCTTTATAACTACAGGTCTTTAATTTAAAATTGTAAATTAAAGGGTGTTCCAATAGGAGATGTTATTTGATCTATGTGACCCTATCTTTGAAACCGTTATACACAGAGACTTGAATGTTGTGCCCATAAAAGACGGATGCTGGTGAAAATAGCTTTACTTTTGAACAGTAATAGGGAGAGGCTTGACATTCAATAGTCTTAATTTTTTTCCCTCTAATTTTGGCGTATATTTTATTTGGTTTAAATCTAATTCTTACAGATTACTTCTTACATTTTTAGTTTAGAATTGGGGCCCGCCCTTCTATCTGTTTTGAAGTCGGTTTTTTTGCAAGAATTATTACCATAATTTTTCGAAATTTTCAGATATAATATTTAATAATATTTAATATTTAATTTTTTTATATATACGAATATAAATGATGCAATTTCCTATCAAACTAAAAGAGACTCAACTCAATATCATTTTTCCGTTCAAAACTACACAAGGCGAATCTTTTTTACTAGGTGGCATCAAAAATTCGTTTATTTTTTTTTCTAATTTAAAAAAAGGAATAAAAATGTAATTATTAAAAATTTCAAAATAAAAAAATATATATATAAAATACCACCAGAAAAGGAAAGGAATAAGTATTTTTAGTTGTTGGATGTGATATTTTAATTAGAGCTTTTGGCGTCTCTCGTACATGAAACCAACAACAAAATGCATGTTGGTGTTTTATTTATTGCTGCGGCGATGCCACCTTATATAAATTCGCCTTGAAACTACATATGTATATGCTTTTAAGTATGAGTATTCCCATATATATTACGCGTTTATCGGTTTATGTTACTGATTTATGTTATGTTATGGTACTGTTATGGTCGGTCATAAAATGTTTTTGGTTTCTAAGTGGTTTTAAATAAATTAATTGTTATTGTTTTAAATTAAATTTATTGTTACTAGTGTAAAATAGTATTAGTGTAAAATATTATTATAATAAAACTATGATTTTCCTCTTGTCTGTCTACTAATTACTGGATGAATTATAATAAAATTTTATGGAGAGGTACCTTAGTATCGTATTTCAAATATAGGATATTTTAATCCGGTAAAAATATCTCATTATCAAGAAAGAGGGAGAACTAGTAGTGAAAGTAAGCAACTTTACCAATTCATTAAAAAATCAAAAAAATTTTGAATTTTATATACCGCTTATGTTTCTGAGTATTTACCTACATAAACCATATCTGGAGCACTATAAAATTAAGAGTCTTAAAGTGCATTACTTTCAAAGCAAAATAATGATGCTGACGAATTGGCGGGAATGAATAAAATAATTATTTTCAGATTAGTTAAATATTGTGAAATAATAAACTAGAAAAATGACTTTTATTAATATGCTCGACAATTTAAGTTATAATATAATTTGTAATTGTATTGTAACATTTAATAAAAAAAAAAATATTCCTCTCTTCGACATAAAAGCTTAAAAGGAATATTTTTTGGAAATTAGCAAAAAAAACTTCACATGGACGATTCGGAGAATGTGATTGGAGGGATACCCCCTGTTCAAAAAAACTTTAAAAATTATTTTTTTTTTTTTTGGTATTAAGGCGTATTTAATGTATTTCTTTTAACAATTACATTATTTTAGCAAATAATATTTTATGTCACCACCCACAAAAAGGGGAGGGGCAAAAAATGTCATTTTATAATCTTCAGAGTCCAATTTTAGATTTTTGAACATTTGCCGACTATAAAAGTTGCATTTGCTAAACAAAAGTATGGGAAATCTTAAAAAAAAATAATTTTTCACAGATTGCACGCAAAGAAAAAACATGGTTGAAGTAACCATAATCTAATAGCAACATGTTATGGTTGAATTATATGGTTATATTCCAACCATATTATTTTAGACCATAATAATATTGTTGTCATTGGAACATATTATTGTCTTACATAAAAATAACATTGTAAAATACAACCATAATTATGTTTATAATATAAACATACTATAATATAATGTGAAACGTCTAAATGGTTATATGTGACAACGTATGAATATGTTTATTAAATAACAAAAAACAAACACATGAATATTTCCATTTAGACTTACATACATATTTTGATATTTTCTGCTTACGTTTTATATGTTTGATATTTATAATTTAAAACTATCATTTATAAGAAAAAACAAATTTATTTGTTAACAACAAATGTGTATTAAATGTTTTTACGATTTTAGATGAACCGATAGCTTGCACACATATTTCTGAACTGAAAAAAAAGGCCAAAACCAAAATATGTATTTTTAAAACCCAACATTATTTGCTTATTTTTAGTCATACTTAACATACTATGTTTAATAATAATATATTATGGTTATAAATATAATTTGATTTTTAAATATTAAAAAAGATTTGGTTGTGGTTTGAAATTTAATATGGTTCAAATTAACCATGTTGCTTTTTCGGTGCGTATAACCATTGAATGATTAACTGTTAAAAAAAACTTGTTCAGCGTGATCAAAGTATTGTTTAAAATAACTATAATTTGTTGACAGTAAACATATATTGTTACAGAGAACATAATGGGGTTGCCATGACTATACAATAACCATGTTTTTTCTTTGCGTCTGGATTAGTATTTCTAAGGTAAACTTTTTTCTCCTTTTTATTGCTTTAACAGCCTATTACCAAAAGAGATTTTTCTGTCAAGTTATTAATCCAAGGGCACTCAGTAAATTTTCACAGCCAATAAGTAATGTCCGGCTAGATTGACAATGTCCAGCTAGATTGCCAAAATATCAATTTCGAATAAACTTCAAAATGTTAAAGAATTTATCATCGGTTTGACAATTTATCTCGTTGTTAACATCATTAGTATGTATTTGACTTTGTCATCAACTAAACAAAACAGGTTGTTCATGCAAAAAACAAAAAAAAAAAATAATTAATTTACGCAATTTCTCACAGTTGCGAGAGTAAAAAAATTGACGCCAATGCCTTAAATATTTAACAATTCCTCTTAATAATTTATTCTAACCTTGCCGTATGGGATATACAACAGAAAATTATTCAAAAAGATTTAAAATATTTAAGATTAATAATTAAAAATTTATTTAATAAGCCTTTTTCACAAGTTACAAGAAAATCGTACAAATAACTGAATCATCAGCATTTGGCATAAAAAGAGCGTAGTGCCAAAAAATAATTAAATACAACAATTTGTGCACTTAAACATATGAATTCGCAATAAATTTTGCTTTAAGGAAAAACTTTTAAAACATTTTCTTTTGAATTGTTTCACAACACAACACACAAATATGAGTGTCAGGGCTAAAAAACATAAAGAAAATAAAAAAACGACAAAATGTTTATGTGCAATAAATTTGTTTAAAAAAGCAGATTAAGATGACTGTGGCAAAATTCTTATAAATATATCCAAAGTATACATGTTTTTCTTTGATTCCTTTTTAATGACTTGAGGAGCTTTTTAGTCGCCAAATTATGTAATAAACAAATGCGGGGAAGGGAACTCATATCAGGAAATACTAAGTATGTACCAACTTAATCATCATCACAGCAAAGCAGCTTCAGAGATGTTGATTCGTTTTTTCACGGTGTTAAGCTGCATACAGAGTTGTTACAGGAATCCTGGATTGTTTATAACAATATCAAGGGCCTGTCTCAACAGACGGCCAATCTATACCTATTAAAGGCTGATGGTAAATTAAGCTCATATATCTTGATCATATATGTATGTAACTGGGTACAAACAGTAGCTATGGCATACGGGATCGGGAAAAAGTTATTAAAGCATAATAAACAAGTATATTCGGACATGCCGATTCTTATATACCCTTCACCATAGTGATGTTAAATATTCCCGTACTCTCTTATGATTCCTAATTTCAATTTGACTGCTCCTAGTTCCCAGTGGGCACATTGTGGATCTATCGGCTACCTCTATGTGTATTGCTTTCTAAAAATGCCTTAAATACAAATTAAAGCAGAAAACCCCTACCAACCTAAAAACAAACAAAAAACGCCCCTCGCAAGGGGTTATTGATCCCCCGACATCTGTATGCACTCCATGCGATATACTGGTCGCGGTGTAATATTTATTTAACAAAAAAAAGCAAGAATCAATACAACCGAAAAAAAATAAAAACAACAAAAATATAGGTGAGCGAGTTTTTTTTTGCTTACAGCCTCGAATGAAATACTCTGATGTTGCTGAATTCCAAAAGTGAAATTTTCGAAAATATGCCTGACAGATGGATGGGCTTAGATTTTCTGTATCTCTTCTGGAGCCTTGGCTATGTTGATTTCAACCCGAACACAAATGGGCAGACCGGCATCGCTTAATCGACAAGGATCCAGAATATATATATTTGATGGAGTTCGAAATGAATATTGTAGAAATTACACACGGAACGACAAACTTATATATACCCTTTCCGCCTATGGCGAAGGGTATAAAAATAAACAAACAAGGAGAATAAGCTCCAATGCGCTACAAACAACTATTATAATTTGTAGAAAGATACGATTTGCTGGGGGTGGAACCCACCTTTCTGGAGAGACTTTGCTAGACAGGGTTAAGGACTAGAAGCGACAGATTAACCATATCTGCACACAGAACTGTCCAGTTCAAGATTATGCATGGCAGAAGACGGAGAGAGGTCCACAGACGTATAAGAATATCGAAGACTACTGATCATGATAGTTATAAGAAGAATCTTTCGGAACATATGGTTAGTGCCATAAAGAGATTCGAAAACCTGGTTAGATAACTTAAATGCATGAAAAATACTACAAGAAAGGCCTTTAATCATAACTTGAGGGAGAGGGATTCAAACTAATGGGGCGTTGACAAGGAAAATAAAAAATCTGGAATGGCCTACACTCAACTTTACCATACCTCATGGAAATAGACATTTTTATGGACATATTACATAAAAAATAAAAGTTCAAAGTATATTCGAAACGAAACAATAATTATTTTCGGTTTAGGTTGCCAACTAAACTACCCCTTTCCCCCTCCCATTTATGCCCAAAAACTATTTAGCTCATCATCGCTATATACCAAGGCACATACCTAATTTCATTTTTATATATCAAACGGTATGACCTGTAGAGCGCTGACAAAATTGGGGTGTCAAGTAAACTACCTCTTGCACGCTCCCGATTATGCTCAAAAACTATACAGCTCTTCATCTCCATATACCAAAGGCACATACTGTATTTAATTTTAATATGTCAAACGGTATGACCTGCGTAGCCTTCAATGCGAAAATAGTAAAAATGGATTCAGGAGACCTCAAAACGTAAAAAGCCGTTGAAATCCCAACAAGAATTTTTTTTTTATGATCACCATACTTTATTTGTACTACGTAGGGTAAAGTAAAAAGAGCTGCATAGAACTATACGTCTTCGAACACGGAGTACGTGGAGAGAATTCTGTTCAATATAAGCGATGCATGTTAAGTATGCAGAATAGTATCTAAAGACTCTGCTTCTAAGATTGGACTTATTCGCAAGAGCGATGGGTGAATGATTGAGACAGTGAAGAAAACACTACAGTCGCTTATGGAGGCCATTTTCCTAAAAGCTTCTGTTTGAATTGCTGATGGACTATTTTTTGGCGGGGGAGGGGGGAGGGGATGCTTCTAGTGACAAAAGACGGGCTAAGGCTAAAGGATAATAGGTCTAAGTGGTGTCAGAAGTGCATTACTATCTTTTGCACAATTTACAGTGACTGAAATGTATGATATTTGTCTTTTCCTATAACAGTTTTTTCCTGGCTAGAACGAATTAGGGAAATATTCATCGTCTGTCTAGCGACGGAAAATACCCTAGTGTCTTGGAGAGAAAAAAATGTTGTCATACTTCTCAAATAGTTTTGACCTTAGAGTGATCTTCTTCTGGCTTAGGTGTTGCGTCGGGAGACACAAGATGGCGTTAAAATAAAAATAATAATTTTGAATGTAAAATTTTTTGCTGTTCACTTTATTACGATAGGTTTAGTGCAGCACACTAGACTTCAGTTAGTCAGCCTTAATACACTTCACGAAAAGAAAAATTTTGTGTTTTATCTTTACAAAAGTCTCGAATTCGAGTACGACTTCGAGAACTGTAATAAGGCTGAGTATTTTATTAAATAAAGGAAAATGGAAAGAAAAAGAAAAGTAAAGTAAAGTTTTTAATTTGAAATAGTTACTATGGTTTTTTGTTTAGAAATTTGGACTTTTCTTGCTTTCTAGACTTAATAAACTTCTCATTTGGTTTATTAAATTTTGGGCATTAGAATCTAGGTTTCTATCCAGAAAGTTTGAAAAATCCACCGACGTTCTGGTTAAACACCAGTGAAATAGCTATATGGATATATTTTCCCCATAGTAACCTCTATGGATTATTATATTCTTTTGAAAATAAATATTTTAATATTCTTTCATAATATGTTTATTTAATAAATTTTGAAAAAATTATGAATTTTTTTAGAAATAAATAATGTTAAATAAAGGAATCTTATACATTTTCCATATCAATTTAAATAAATTCCAGAAAATTTATGTCATTACACGTTTGAAATGTAAAGGAAAATATATTATTTGAATTCTAATACCCCGGTGTGTCAATAGATTAAGTTTAGATGTTGACTAAAATAGTACTTGAAACAAATTTAATATAAAAGTTTTTTTTCATTTTGATTTTGTGCTATTTAAGGATTTAAATAAAATTTTTCCCTCAAGCTCCAGCAAGGAATATTCTAGGATACTTTTGCCATCAAAATAATAAAATAAAAATGAAACAAATATCACAAAAAAATCGTACACTTATACTGCTTTGCAATATTTGTAGAAAAGCAGAGTTATATGATTTATGTACGAGGCTTTATATAAAAGTTATTTAAATAATAATTTTATATCGGCCTTACATACATATTGCTATCAAAACCCAAGCAAAATAGTTTATCTGAATTATCTGGTTAATACACACATAAACACAATATTCTTCCTGCGACCATTTGATAACTGCCAGAGCTAACTGAAATATTTTTAAAATCTTTTTAGGCCTCACCCGTTTTATAGTAGCAGACACTTAGGTTTGGAGAGCATTTAATATAGACGAGTTTAAAGGACACCAATGTGAGAGTGTCTGCATGTGGTTGATTTTTGTATTAAGATTTTTTTATTTCAATGAATGTAAATTTTATTTTATGTTATGTTTACTTGCATTCGCAATAAAAAATTGTTATATTTGATTTTTTGTTGAAGAAATAAAAGACAAAATATGAAGGCACAAGCTACAGAAGGCAGACGTCAAAAGTATGGTGATGAAGTTTAAGTAAAAAAAAAGAAACACCCCACAAAAAAGGCTTAAATATTATACGCTGGGGAGGAATAATAAATGAGTAGGAGCAGCTGTCTGGCAGGGTTTTTTATACTTCTACCACCACTTGTTTGTTCTACAACTTTCCATCAAAAACGCTTCTTTCTCTTACCACTCAGCAAAAAAAAAGGAAATAAAACAAAAAACATGATATTTAAATGAGTCATAACGTCATCAGACAAAATGTCGTGTTCAAGACATTTTTAAAATTCATGTTAAATTTTTATATCCTGACCTTCCTTTCAACCTCCTTCTTCTTCAATACTTCTACCACTCAGTCTCTCTTTACTCTCTCTCTCTCTCTCTCTCTCTCTATCTCATGGTTATAAAGCAGAGATGCCGTTGAGTTATGTTTTCGTAACATTTCAGTTTTATACATTAACATGTCATTTTTTGAGATCATAACTTTTTTTGACTCAAAATAATATATATCCATTTCGAGGCTCCTTACTTTTTTAAAGAAAAAAACACAGAAAATCCAAATTTAATGGAGAATATTTATTATCATTTGAAACAACATTCTTTGGCATTTATTTTTTGAATGTTATGTCTATCAAATGTCTATCCGTTGAGTCCAATTTTCGATGACTCGTTCGTGCATTTCGACTGGTAACTGGCAAATGACACGCGTCATCTTTTCCTCCAAGGCCTGAATCGAAGCGGGTTTGTCTGCATAAACTTTAGACTTTACATACATATCCCCACAGGAAAAAGTCTAACGGTGTGATATCACACGATCTTGGTGGCCAATCGACCGGCCCAAAACGTGAAATTATGTGCTCACCGAAATGTTCTCTCAATAATTGATGCGATGTGCGGGAAGTGGCGCCGTCTTGCTGAAACCAAATGTCGAAGAGATCACGAACTTAATTTTCAGGTATCAAATAATCGGTTATCTTGGCACAATAACGGTAGCCATTGACGGTTACGTTCGCACCGGCATCATTTTTAAAGAAATATGGACCGATGATTCCACCGGCCCACAAACCACAACAAACCGTTGTTTTTTCTAGATGAAGTGGCAGCTCTTGAATCTCTTCAGGTTGCTCTTCGTTTGTTTACATACCCATTGAGCTAGAAATGAGCCTCATCGCTAAACAAAATTTGCCTCAAAAACGTCGGATCTTCTTGGAACTTTTCAAGAGCAAATAGAGCGAAGCGATGTCGCTTGGGAAGGTCGAGCGGCTTCAGTTGTTGCACAAGCTGCATTTTGTATGCTTTTAATTTAAGATCGCGCCGAATCGACCGTCCACGGTCTTCGTATATAGTCTCAGCTACGGCCACTATATGTTTTTCACAGCGTGCTGGACGTGGTCTATTCGGTCGAATATCATCCAATAATGAATGCTGGGCCTCTGAATGGGTGATGGTGTTGCGAATAGTACGCTCAGTAGGCCGATTATGTTAACCATAAGTTGAGCGAACTGCACGAAACACATTCCTCAGAGAACGTGAATTTTCGTAATAAAGTTGAACGATTTGTAAACGTTGTTCAGGCGTAAGTAAGTCCTTCCATTATGAAATGCAAAACAATACTAAACAAAAATAACATGACAGCATGACGCGACTCATACGTGATCTGTCAAAAAAGGTAATTGAAAAAAGTATCTCTACTTGAATATCTCTCTCTCTCTCTCTCTCTATATATATATATATATATATATATATACATAACCACAGTTCGGTATTAGAAAATAAATCTGTATTATTACAAAGGTTTCTACGGAGTCCTATCAATTATAAAAAAGATATACTTTATATATATCTACCTTATACTTTTAAAAATTCCTAAAATTTGATTTTTAAATTTTTGTTGTATTTACCATACAAAGCGCGGAGGGAAGGTGTTAAATTATAATGATTCAATTTTAAATTCAATAATAAAGATTACTCCAAACTTATCTTTTATGTATTGTTCAATATTAATACAAGTTTTACTCAACGAACAACATATATTTAGTACAATTCGTGTCAAAAAAAAAAAAAATACAATATTTAGAAGCCGGGTCAGTATAATTTTAAAAATTTACTTATCATCCCTGGTTTATGTTTCATTATTTCTTACACTAGAGAGAGCCTAAAAAAACAATAATAATGAATTTAAAAAAATATTTAAAAGCGAACCATTAGGAAGACCTTTACGTGAATCATAAAATTTATTGATCGTTATTCATGGAAATAAATATGAGTTATTTTTATAAATTAATTGAAAAGATAAACGATTAAAAATTACTATTTATTGCTTTGCAGAGGTGTGGAGAATTTCAAGTTTGATAATACAAGTCTGCAACAAAGTTGACTTTAAAATTAATATTTAATTTTATTTGACTCGCCTGATTTAAAAAAAGTCTATAAAATTAATGGTTTCTTTTACCGCCAATTTATGGCACATTTCATACTAAAGAGTTTTGCTTAATAAAAAGATGATATTTATGATGATAGTTTAAAATAAATATTGATTATCTGCGTATATTTTGTTATTACTTATGAGTTTTAGGGCGTAAATGTTGTCTGCTAATATTACAAAACAATCGAGAAGTTTAGGGAATTTTTCTTTTGCATTTTCGGTGGATTTTTGGTAATAGATCAACATTTTAAAATAACTCTTAGTTGGGGATAAACCGTAATGTCAACAAGTAAAAGTGCTATATTCGGCCGTGCTTCTTCTCTTCTATACCCTTCATCATGGTGATTTTATTTATGCAGACATGTACAGCATTGTTTACTCTTTACATAAATTAAAATAAGTCATATGAGAAAAAACTTATTAAGGGCAGTTTAGACAGTAAGACTTTAGGTACGTAAAATCTAAGAGAAAATAAAATGAAAATCAATCCGTATGATAACACAGAGATTAAAAATCGTATGGTTTTTTTTCTTACGTTTACACTATTGGTGTTGAATAAAATGAAGTAAAATTGAATCAGCTGTTGTTAAAGCAATAAAAAAAGTGAAAACAAATAAATAGAGCGCGTACTTGTGAAAAATATGCCAAATTAAAAAAAAAGTAACAAGGAAAAGGTTCTTGGTGTTGTACTAGCCATTGCTATAATAAAAAAATTGGAAACCAACAACTAAATCAAATTAAAAAATGTGCACGTTCTTTTGCCAAAAGTTTTTTATTGTTTACAAACTTATTTGTGATGCCAACTGGATCTATTTTGCACTATATTCAGCGGTTTTCTGTTATTTTGACGAGTTTTGCCTTTGAAAAGTTAGCATTAATAAGAAAAACGCAACCCTGATCTAATGAAGTAGAATAGTTTTTGAAAAATTTCAAAACATAAAGAGAGCCGTAAGACTGTCAAATTTCCATCCGTATTTTCTCTCAATGTCGGACAGTTTCATTACATATTATGTTTAGACGATACTACTTGTACTCTTCTACACAAAAATTTGACATGTCGTATTACTTGTAGTATAATGTAAACCGCCCTTTAGCAATAGAATATAAATTCCTTTGGCTACAATTGTCGCCGTGTTGTCAGCTACTAAATGATATTGAAGACGGCAGCTACATCGTAAACTCTGACATTGTTGTAGAAATACTTATTTTGCTTTTATAAAATTAAATAACTTTTTAAAAAAATTATAAATTTTTCCTCCAAAACATTTTGTTTGTTTATGAATTTGTAATTTACAATTACAGCCACAACGGTGGTCGTGTAGCCATGTAGCTATACTGGCTTCATAATAATCGTTTTTTTTTTTTTGACAGTTTTATTCGGTATCCTGATGATGTCTATGTGTTTAATGCACCTCGGTTTTAAAACAGAGATATAATCTATTTAAAAATCAAACGCATTTCAAAAATATATTACTCTATATACACACATACATATATTCTTAATATTAAATGTATGTTATGTTACAGTCACGACTTTCATTTTCAAAGAAATATTGATATTTTTGTTTTAATTTTTCGAAAATTTTTTGTAAAACTTTATTCGAAAATATTTTGGAAAATTTAAAAAAAAATTTTTTTCGAATATTTTTCTGTAAAATATCTTTTTGAAAATGTTTTGGAAATATTTTTGAAAAAAATTTTTTTTATAAATTTTATTGAAATTTTTTTTTTGTTAAATTTAATCCTTACAAAAAAAATTCCTCATATTGACCCCCCATGTGCCTTTTAACTGCTCCTATTTACCAGTGGGTACCCTGTGGGTTCATTGGCTACCTCTATGTGTATTGCTTTCTATTAAGGTCTCTAATACAAATCAAAGCAGAAAAACCCTACCAATCTAAAAACAAACAAAAATCGCCCCTCGCAGGGGGTTATTGATCCCCCGAGATCTGTATGCACTCCTTGCGGTCTACCTGTCGCAGTCTAATATTTATTTGACAAAAAAAGGCAAAACAGAATCATTAAAGCCTAAAAAAATTAAAAAAACGTGAAAAAATATAGGTGGGCGTGGTTTTTGTCCCGCAGCTTCCAAAGGAATGATCCGATGTTGCTGAATTGCAATACTAAATTTTTCGAAACTATGCCTGACAGACTGGTGTGCTTAAATTTTTTGTATCTCTTCTGGTGCCTTGGCAAATAACATTACAACACTAACACATCGCTTAATCAACTTCTCTATGTATAAGAATCCAGAATATATATACTTTATGGGGTCGGAAATGAATATTGTAGAAATTAAACACGGAATGACAAACATAGATATACCCTTTCCACCTGTGGTGAAGGGTATAAAAATGGGGTGGTAAAAGAAATAGAAATTTAAATTTTTATTAACATAGTTTTGGAGATATGCCGGAAGCAGTGTCAAACACAAATATATTTTAAACTTTAAAAAATGCACCCAGATGGACGTAATAAAATTTTATCTGATATCTATTACTGGACTGTTTGTCCGGTTTTGTTTCTACTATGTCGAGGGCAGACTGTTATTTCCGCGTCCTTTTCAATTTCCAGCACAACAATTTTCAAAGCAACACTGATTACGTTAAAAGTGATTTTACACGACGTGTGTATATGACTTGTAACTTTTACATGTGCAAATTCTATACACGTCATGTGAACCCTTTCAAACGTAAATACACATGGTATTTTCCATGTGTACAATACATATGAGATTTTTACAAACACATAAAATTACATATGGGATATTAAAAAGACGAGTCATATGATAAATATATGCCGTGTAAAACCACTTTAAGTAAAAGCTAACACTGTCGTATTCTGCACAAGCTTCATCTATTACGAGGGTAGTTTTTTTTTCATTCCATGATACTGTTCCCCTTAATTGTATTTCAATACTGGATAACTGTCGAATTTTGGGAAATCACCGCCTATTACGAAGACAGTTTGATAACTGTATGGTAACACTTGACTACAGTCGAATTTTGAACAAGCTGCGTTCAAAATTCAAAATTAGTTTTTTTATTTTAAGTGCAATAATTTTTAATGCAACACTACAGTTTGATAATTCCGTAACTTTTTGTTTTTATAGCAAAGCAAATTCTAACACAACACAGTTCCGCTAACTGTTATCTAATACTGATCTACACCCAGAGAAAAAATGACACCATCCGTATACAAAGTGACCAAATTCGATTACGAAAGTGTATCAACCACGTTTGTGTTCAAACTGTAAACAACCGGTGTCAATTCGACAACGAAATATTGACAACGAAGGGTTATTGAAATGACAACGTACGTGTACACTTTGAAACCATATTGTTGTCGAAGTAATACCATACCGGTGTCGATTTGACACCATACCGTTGTAAAGTTGAGATCACATACCGTTTGCGATTTATAAATGCTCATTCCTTTCCAAATTTACCATAACAATAATAAAACAATAATCATAAATTTTTATAAAATTATTTTATTAACAAATTGAGGTTTTAATTACTAGAACAAAATATTTAATAAATTTGATTCTAAAAATAGGATATACATAAAACGGTACAGTTATAAAATCTAGAATTGGTAATCTTTGCTTAAAGTGCTTTTACACGGCGTTTATTTGTCATATGACTTGTCACTTTTTCATGTCTAAATTCTAAACACATCATGTAAACCTTTTGAAACATAACATGTGTGTTTTCCATGTGTACAATACATATGACATTTTTCATTTAGAAAGTGTTCTATTTTGATGTGACAAAGCATCTGACATCCTGTAATGCCAACTTGATATTTTGCTATTTTAGGTTTTTTGTGGTACCAAAAGCACTAAAAGCGTGGCAAAAGCACTATGTTTCCATCTTTGCATCAAGTGTGGTTGGCAATACAAAACTGTGCGGCGGAAAAAATATATATTATAGGTTATGTCAGATGTAATTACACATGTACGTTTGAAAGCAAAAATTATAAACCATATGTAAAATGTCTATTTTGACAAACACATGAAATTACATATGGGTTATCAAACTGACAAGTCATATGACAAAAACACGCTGTGTAAAATCATTTTTAGAAAGTCCAAAATAATAACACTAACTACATACTTAGTTTTTTATTTTTATGCGAATATTTAGACCGAGTATTTAGACCGAATATTTAGACCCTGATTTTCGTTTGATATTTATTTTAACAGTGTCTTCGAATCCTAAATTATACCACAAAAAAATTCTTTTAAGTTGTTCTATATAAAACCAATTGAAATTGCTCTTACCTTAGATCAATTTTCGAAGGTGTATTGGTGGAGGTTTCATAATGTTTCCACCATTGGTCTACCTTAGATTCCACAAAGGTTGTGTCATCATCAATTCCGAACTGTAATCTTATATGAATATAAAAATAATAAGTAGTTTACTTTGATAATAACAATTAAATCATTATATTGCCTATAGGTATATTTTTCTCTCTTAACTCCACTCGCAGTCCTATGGTGGCAGTTCTTCCTCTCAACAAAAGTACATATTACACGTTTGGAACAACGAAACTTTGGTTTACTTACATTTTAAATGATTGGAAACTGATTCCAAAGCAATGGGTCCTAAGAAATGTTTTTAATTTTTTATCGTCACTATCATCGTTGGCTATAAAGATTGAATCTTTCACCATCACAACGACTCTAGTCGTTTAGGGTCAATCTCAAATAGCATATTTCTCCATGCATATTATTATTTTTAGAAATGCGTCTGCATAAATTGAATGAAATTTTGATAATGAAAAACATTTAGTAAAACATTTCATAACATTCACCCATATTCTATTTGGCGACAGCAACACAAGACAATACCATTTTATTTGTTTTGTTGCAAATCGGTATTCTAGTTGGCAATATTGCCAACTATCGATAACTCTAAGCAAATGATCGGCATTTTGTAAATAAATTTGGCGTTGCTATTGCATTGAGTTGAGTTTGATTTTGTCGTGTGCATTTTTGGTGTTGTCTTGTGCTTCAAAAAATAAAAAAATAAATATTGGATATCATTTTGTGTTTAATTTTGGCGTGATTGAAATGGATAAAATTAAAATAACAAATCCAAAGCAATTTGAGAAGCTAGTGGAAGAGCTTGAAAAGAATCCGCCACTAGCCAGAGGTTTTCGGAAGGGCACTGCTCCTAGTAATTTTAAAGAACAGTGGGAGAGTATTTCAACTGTCCTGAATTCGCTGGGTCCACCAACTAGAACTGGCGATGGATGGCAAAAGGTGGGGTAATGTGTATTTTTTAAAATTGTGTTACTTGACGTGCAAAATTCTTTTTTCAGATTTGGAGGGACCTAAAGTTTAAAGTTAAACGAAAAATGGCCACAAATAAGGCAGAAGCTAATGCGACTGGCGGTGGTGTCTTTAAACAGATTGTATTGAGCCCGTTGGAGGAAGCTGTGGCGAATTTGCTGCAGTTTGAAAAACAAATAAATCCGGAGGGTATGGTTCAAGGAGTTCCAAACACTGAAGATAATGCCAATTGTTACGTATTGGAAAATGTGGAAATGGTAAGTCAGTTTTTCTCAATATGTTCATTTATTTTCGATACATTAGTTTATGACTAATTGAAGGAAGCTTTACCCACCACCAGCAGCAAAGTTGTAGAACCATTAAGATCACAACAGTCAGCTCCTTCATCTTCAAAAGCACCAGAATTAATGACATCAATATTCAATAAAAAGATAACGCCGTCCACGTCAAAAAAGACTAAATCTGCCACCAAAGATAAAAATGAATTGCTCAAAAAGCATAGTACGGATCAACGTAGGATATTAACAGAAATATCAAACTCCATCACATCAGTGAAACGTATCCTGAAGGATGTAAAGGATATCGAAGCAAAAAGACTGCAAATGGAAATAGAGAGAAGCAAAAGAGAGGAGGAAATACACCTAGTAGATATTCAAATTAAAACAATTGAGCTTTCGATAAAAAAAAGGAGCTTGAGCTACTTAGTGGTACTAAAGAGAATACCGGAAAAAATACAGGACTATAAATTTTTATTTATTTATTTTTTTTTATTTTAATTTTTTGTTATTTTTGTGATAATTGAAAAACTGAAGTGTACCTTATTTTTGTTATATATAGTTTTAAGTATATTTAAGTTGCTGGATGAATTCTTTTTATTTTTACTATTTAATTTTTTGTTTTTTTATATACATATATATACATTTAAGGCAATAAAAGTGAAGTTCCATGACTGATTTTAAATTATTGAAAACTGCGTTTTATTTCTTCTCTTATTTCATATGCCTCAGTATTTTGAGTAGTTTCATGCTCGACATTTACTCCAATTTCATTTGAGTAACTTTCCATCTCCTCATCTGTAATTTCTATTCCATGATCAATACAAATGTTGTGAAGTGCAGCACAAACATTTGCAATTTTAATAGCTTTTTGTGGTTTGTAGTGGAGCTGACGTGCACCGAGAAGACAGCGAAATCTGTTTTTTAGAACACCTATAGTTCGTTCAATTATATTTCGCGTCTTAGCGTGTTTTGAATTGTAAAGAGCCTCCGCACTTCCTTCAGATGCCGACCGATATGGCGTCATCAAATATGGCTCTAGTGGATATCCTGCGTCACCTTATTAAAAAAATTAAATTTAGATACGCATAAAATGTGAATTCGGATAAAATTTTTACCTAGCAGCCATGAATTGCGATCATTTGCATTGTAACCCGTTTGTAAAATTTGTTTTGCATGACTCATATTCCAAATTAGCGAATCATGACTAGAACCGGGGTGTCGGGCATCCAAAAATCTAATTCGCATTTTGTGATCACAAATCTATTAAAATAAAGGAGTTATGCGTATTAGTGTAGAAACAAATATATATTGAAATAGTTTAGAAACTTACAACCATGGCATTTAAGCTAAAATACCCTTTGCGGTTAAAATACATGTGCTGGTCTTCTTTATTGGGGGCTAAGATTTTGATGTGGGTTCCGTCCACACACCCAATAACACCTGGAAACTGTGTTTTTTGAAAAAAATGTAATTTAGCCTCATTTTTTTCAGAATGTGTCATCTCAAATTTAATCCATTGTGGACAAACTTTCTTTTCCATGACATCTACAACCTGACTCAAAATCTTTGACACTGCGGGCTGCGACAGCCCCAGGTTGTAATCATTTCCAACACTTCGTTGGTATGACCCTTGCGCCAAAAATCTTAGTGTCGCTGCCAATTTTATAGTACTTGGGACGAAAGTGGATCTTGTCCCTTTTTTTAAATGAGGCTCTATTACCTCCAGCACATGCTTAAAAGCAGGCTTGCTCAAGCGGAAGTAACTTACAAATCTAGAAAAGGGAAAAAAACATTACTTGGAAAATTGTGGCTTTAAATTTATTATGGAAATACATACTTTTCATCGGGCAAACTAAAAATGCTTGACTTCTGCCTAAGAAGTCTTCTCTCCATTATTAATTTTTTTTTACTTTCTTCCTCACTGGAGTCCGAATCGGAAACGAAAAACATTTTTTTAATTTAATTTATTTTCACAACAACAATTTAACAACTTTTAAATTTTTAACGCACTTTAAAACAAAATGACTGTTGCAGCTGACTCAAAAGTTAGAGATGTGCATTATGTTTTATTAGTATGCCGATAAACAGGCAATGGCAACACAATACTGTTAGGTAATACCATTTTAGTGTTGATATTGTGTTGAGTTGCTGTTGCCTTAAAATTGTCGTTGATGTTGCTGTCGCCAAGTGGAATACGGGTGATTGTGTTGTTAAGTCCCTTTCCACACTTGCAACTTTTGTTTCTGCAACACATGTATTTGTTGTTGGGAGATTAAATAAAATGTTTATTACAATCTGCTGTGAATCTCTATTGTTTTTGTTGTTGTTTGTTCTCTTCGACATGAAAATGGCTGTATAAAAGTATATAGTCGTCAGAAACATAATTTTTAAAGTATTAACAGAAACAAAAATTGCAAGTGTGGAACGGGACTAATTTGAGCACGCTCGTTTATAAGTTGACAACGTGTCTTGCCAATTCAAACACGTTCGTTTCGAGCAATGCACGCTTGCCCTTGAACTTGAATAAATATTTTATTTATAAGAATATTTAATAACCTCGTTGAAGATAAATTCTTCAGCAATTCTGTCGATTGTAGAATCCTTTCCTGTAAAGTAAAAGTGGAGTACGCTTAGACTGTTTATTATTATTTTGCACAGAAATATGTATTGTTGGCACAAATTCCGAGATATCTTCCTATATAAATATAGATATCCCAATAGGAGCAACCGGTTTTGAATTATTCGTATAAACCCTGTGGTCCAAATAAAAATATCTTTTTAAAAATTGCATTAAATGAACTACTCGTATACTTAATTCCTTTTGGTTTATTATAACTTTATTAGAAACTAGCTGTGCCCACACAAGTTACGTACATCCTGACAATATTTTTTTCGATTTTGGCTTAAATGTAACCCACACCAAATTTTAAGACTCTTACGTATTTACTTCATATAAAGGTTCCCATCCTGGATAAAATTAAAAAATTTATAATAAATTCTAAAAATTATTGTAAAGCTTCGTAAAAGGTCTTCAAAATATTTTAATAACATTGTAATTCCACAAAGTAAAAATACAAATCAATTCAATTTCTTTATTCAAATAATATGATGGTTTACAATTTCACTTAAATTTATATATAAATAGTTCAAGTTATCTACTTTTTCTTCTTAAAAATAATAGTAAGTTTTGATATTTTATACAATCTATATTAGCTTATAAGAACTATTGGAGGCAAAATTTAAAAAAAAAACCTATTTGAATTAATTTTAATAAAACAACTTATGCAACTACTTACAAACTACCTAAGATGAATACAATTCATGGATATGGGGATGATCAGATTCAGAAGATCTAGAGTAAAAATTAGTGCTCAGTCTATTTAATTTAACGCCAACAAGTTCTATATTTGAAATAGAGTGAAGCCTAGATGTCGAAAAAAACCAAGGAAGGTTAAATATTAGTTTCAGTAATTTGTTTGTGCAACCTGAAGCTTTTTAATGTGACAAACTGCACTCGTTGCCCAAACTGGAGCTGCATAAAATATTACAGCCTGAAAAATCCCTTTAAAAATTAGCATTTTATTGTGTATACTAAGACTTGAATTTTTGTTAATGAAAGGATAAAGTATGCGTGTCAGAATATTTAATTTGTTTACCACATAATATATGTGTTCTTTGAATTTAATTTTTGGATCTAGCAGTACTCCCAAATATTTAACTTTCTGTTCCCATTGCACTTCCCTATTTAAAAACAATATGTTTCGCTGAGGAATATAACAAGATTTTCTTTTTCTTGTGAAATAGATTGCCTGTGTTTTGTCAGCATTCAAGCCTCCATTTGGTAAAATATTGTGTCAGCTTGTCCAGAGCCCGTTGTAAATTTAAAATAATATTTGAAGATAGTAGGTCCGAGCTTAGTACAGCGGTATCATCAGCAAAAACCGATAAGGTACAACTTTCTAATTGAGGTACTTCTGAGGTGTAAAGATTATATAAAGAGGGAGATAAGCAGGAGCCTTGGGGACATCCTGCTGCTATATCGAAGCTTTCGGAAAAAATACAAATCAAATACAAATTTTATTCAATTGTCTATTTGGCAGTAACTTATTCATTATTTAGTGATTATTTTAAAACAGCACCATTAATTGCCGTGTTTAAAATATCCCGATTTCACTTCATTTTGTGATTATTTTAAAACAGCGCCTTCTGTTGCGCAACTGTGTTTAAAATATACTGCTTTTAAAAATAAAAGATGCCTTAAAGTAGGCAGTACATTTAAATCGGTAAAAAATTGGCCGCGGAATTGGAATCAGGATACTAAGGTGGTACCTTCTTAGAAAATTTTGTTAAAATAAGAAGGACAAACAGACAGGAAATGAGCTACTATTTTATTATATGTATAGCTATAGATAGATAACAAATATTCCCGTTATTTATGGAACATAATTTTATTCAGGTTATTTCCAGGGCTGGCTTCAAAGCAGCTTATACTATCAATCCTATTTTCCAAGACTTTGTTGATGGTTTCTGGTTCAATTACAAGAATAGCTCGGGCGATATTAGAATTAGAAGAGCATCGGTCTGTAACGATACCCCACAAGAAGAATTTTAAAGGGGGTAAAATCGGACCTCCGATTCGGACAATCCATCGCTTCAATGGCAAATAACAGAATTACCGAAGTTAATGCTCTTAAGATGGATTTCTTGATGAGCTACATATGTGATATGGTGCGCCATCTTACTGAAAACAAAGATTATCCAACTTGACATCTTTTATTTCGCTCGCCATTGACCAAAATTGTGTATCATAATGAGTTGCACACTCTGGGCCAGAACAGACGCATTGTTGACTGTATGTCTGTGTGTCCATTCGATTTATACGTCTTGGCTGCGCTAATGTTATTTTAATCGGAAAATGGTAGACATATTTACATAACTCTACAATAATATAATTTAATATAAAGCCTTTGTTGTAACATCTGTAGAAGTAGCCCAGAGACTGGTACCACTACGGAAAGTAAATATTAGAACCAAATAATTAAATCAGTCAAGTGCTAGCCAGACTAACACACTTAGGGTTCCGTACTATGTTCAGTACAACTTTAAAATCACCCTTTAATTTATAATTATTTTTCATACTAGAGCATAGTTGTTGTTTACACACTGTGTAAACAACAATTGTTTGCCTATGAAGTTTAGAATAGAAAGTAAAAGTCAAATTCGCTACAAATTTATTTACTTGTTTTTACGGTAGATATTGTAAAATATAATCTGTGTAAATGTTACTGTTCAAATATAAGGAGTTTCTATGAAAATATCAGGAGCCTGTCTATTGCGTTTCAAAAAAAAAAAAAAAGGCCATATACATACGTCCAAATCAAGTTACTGTCGGAGCACCGTTTAATTTGATTATTTGTTATAGTGGCCATTGCAATTCTTCTTCTATGAATATATCAAGAGTCTACCCATTACTATTCAAAAAATAAGGCAATATACGTGAAAAACCTAGCTATTTTTTATAGAGGCCGTAGTAATATACCATCTGCGAAAATGTCAAGAATATATCTATTATGGCTTAAATATTATACCATATTCATGCAAATCACAGCTTTAACTTTTATTATTTCATATAGTGGCCACAGTAATGCACCTGCTGTAAAAATTCCAAGAGTATAGCTATTATCGTACAAAACTTAGGCCATATACATGCAAATCACGTCACTAACGGAACACCGTTCAAATTTTAGGTTTAATTTTGTTTAGTTACAAATTTTAAGTAGTTGCCTCCTACAACTCACGAAATAAGGACATAAACGCAAATAACACATCACTTGCGGAACACTCTATACGTTTTAGTATTTGCTGCTGTAGCGCCCACAGTTTGACCTGGCCACATCACAGAGAGCATCACCACAATAGATAGCAATGGCACTCTCGTGAAGCATTTCTTCCTTCACAGCTGCTGAGGTTAGTACCATGTCCTCGCATCCATATAAGAGTGACAGCTAAATTTTCCGCCATCACATTCAAGGATGGATTGCATTCCAAGACGAGATTCTACGTGCTAAACACAACTCTCCGAAATATGATTGCGGCTTATTTATTATAATTTGGGTGTCTGAAAGGCCTTTTTTATAAATACTTATATATAGACTTCAGCCCCAACTCTCGTTCCCCTTTTGGAACCATAGAGAAACAAAGAAGGACAAAAATGGTAAAATGCAAATACTTTATGAAAATCGGTCCACAGAAGAATTAAACAACAAATAAAAAGTAAAAATATAAATTTTTGGTATTTTAATTATTAATTATTAAATATTTAATATTATGCTAATTACCCATAAGATTTAATAATAAATCAGTCAAGTGGGAGTTAGACTCACACATGTACGGTTCCGTACTATGTTTAGTACAACTTTCAAAATTCAAGTTGTTAAATTTTTCATGTCTTATGAGTCACCCTTTAATTTTAAAATTAAAGTCATATTCACGAAAATTTTAGTAATTGTTTTCATAGCGGCCACGGTAATATACGTTTTATCAAAATACAGGCACTAATGGACCACCCTTTAGTCATTAGTAAATGTTGTAGCGGCCGAAGAAAAAAATCTGTTGTTAACATTTCAAGTCATCTCTCTGTCGGAACACCCTTTAATTTTGTTATTTTTTATAGCGGCCATTACATTTCTCTTTAATTTTTAGTGTTTTTATAGGGGCCATAGCAATACACAATTTTTAAAAATTTCAAAAGTCTATCTATTATGGTTCAAAAATTAGGCCTTATATGTGCCACTATCGGGACACCCTTTAATTTTTAGGTTTATTTTTTTAGACTTGTTTATAAAACGAACTAAGTTTTAATTACTGTTAGTATAAGTTTTAGTATTTGCTGCTCTAATAAAAATGCAATTTATTTGTTGTGGGAAAAGCTAATTCCTATACGTATTTTACTGGTTACTTCCATAGATATGATAGATCATAAGGAAACCAGAAAAGCCAAAAAAGCTTTTTTCCCAAGAAACAAAAAGTGAAATCAATCGTGGTTAGACATGATTATGTATGGACGGTGCCCATCTTTAGTACATATTAAAAGTTCTAATAACATTTTGTTTCTTTTGGTTCAACAGTTTAAGAAGTTGTAATTCTTTTTAACACAAAAAATATGATCTTAATATTAATATGGAGTTAATCGATTTAGCAAGTCAGGCATCCATATAGCGTTGCCCTCCCGAATACAGGCTAACAGTTGATTTTTTTTCGCCGCTGTTCTTACGGGTATACTTGGATCATGTTGTGGTTTTCTCTCTCTCTGTTCTAGAATTTTTTTAAGACGAAATTTCCAGTACTTATATGTATCTCCAAAAGCACTCGTTTCCTAAGTTGTTAAATGTGTAACTAATATGTAGGCATATATTGATTAGAGGTATGTGTTTAATTAGGGTTTGGAATTTGGCGGACTTTTTCATTTCTGCGGATTCCCGGGTTTCCCTGTAAAAAATCAGTTACAAGAGAAATTAAATTTATTTACTAAAGTAGTATGTAAATATTGATATTGATGATTGATTAAAACAAAAAAGCCAAAAAGGCTTACAGAAGGTGTATTTCTGTGAAATTTTCAAGTCTACCTATTAATGTTCAAAACAGGCAAATCACATCATTAGCGGAACACCCTTTAATTTTTAGGTTTATTTTTTATACTTAGCGATACTAAGTTTTGATTACTGTTTGTAAATATTAAGTGTATGCCTCCTACAGTTCAAGAAATAAACACATATACGTGAATAACATGTCTCTATCGGCATACCCTATAAGTTTTAGCATTTGTTGCTATAGCGGCAACAGTTATACATCTGTGAAAATTCAGAGATAAAAGGCGCTGATAGACGGACGGACAGATATTGTAGCGAAAATAATAGGATTAGGTTTTTACCCTTCGGGTTCGGAACTTTTAGGGTTCCGTGAGAGATGCTTAAAATTTGAATAATTAGAAATATTTTCTCTTAACTGCATAAAGCTTAGCGAAACAAGACACAAATGGCATTTGCTTGGCTTGCAATCTGCATGCATAATTATGAATAAATGAAATTATTTAATAATTTCACAACAAATTATAACCAAATGTTATATTTTTTATGTAATACCAACTTGGCATGTTATTTTAAAATTTGTTATTCGTAAAACGAAATGCTTTATAACAACGCACTTACGAGGTTTGTCCAATAAATATTAAAAAAGAAAATTATTATTGAAAACAAAAATAGCAAAAATAATAAAAATTTCTTAGTAAGAAAGCATTGCCGTGAAATGAATTGAAACGAATTCACAAAGGCGAATACAATAAAACCACATCTGGGAATAATGCGCTATACTGCGTTTAGGTACTTTTACACAACCCGAATAAAATATATAACGATGTTTTAATGCAAGTAACAAACATTACGTAGCGTTCTCATTTTCGTGCTAAGACAGTATAATTGTAGTGGTTGCGTTCTACATTGTGTTTAGGCATTCTGTAGTGTTTGTTTGTGTGCATATGTTAAAGAGTTTAAAATAAAAACCCAAACGAATACTATTAGTATTAAGAATAATGTGCTGAGCCGAGCACAACGAAATTTGTTATTTGTGCACGAAAACAAAACACAATTAAATGTTGTGATCTTTATGTTGAGTTTGTTCAGTACAGTATTCTCGTTGTGTAGAAAGATCACAAGCTTATTCTGCTCGTCTTTCAGTTTTTTTTTTCTTTTTATATTTGCAACACAAACGCAATATTCAATATTCTATTGTACGAAACTCTTAAGTACATTATATAATGTAAATTTTCGAACATTGCATTCCATGATTCTGAGATGATTTATATTCGGTTATTCCATATAGAGCAAGGATTTGATTTGAGAAAAAGCTGAGCAATGGTATTAAACATGTTCCACTACTTTTGGCTCCTTTGTTCCTTAGGCCCGCACAATCGTTACGTAAAATTTTTACATAATATATTGCTTGAGTCCATCATGGCATCCACGTTTTGTATGAATGTATGAATGTATGAATGTATGTATGTATGTATGTATGTATGTATGTATGTATGTATGTATGTATGTATGTATGTATGTATGTATGTATGTATGTATGTATGTATGTATGTATGTATGTATGTATGTATGAACAACTGCAAAGCTTTTCGTCGCAGGTTGGGAAATCTATAAGAACCCTGAACTAATCAGATTCTCTACGAATCTGCTCCAACCTACAAAATTCTACAAGAACCAGCCTTACAAAAGTATTTACATACATATTCCCAGCTTTCAGTGAGGATAACATTGTACTAACAATGTTTCCTTCGTCTACATCATGCCTCACTCTATCTGCTAAGAAGGCCCTTTCATTTTGGAAACGAGGGCATTCAAAGAATACATGTCTTGCATCCTCTTCTACGCTTCCATCACAACTCAGACAATATGGATCTATGTCGTGTCCAAAGCGGTGACTTAAAACATCCATGGCCACTTAGCATCTATGTTAGGTAGAAGTCCAAGTCCCCATGACCCATAGAATACCACACACAAATATCAGGGATCAATGAATACGTCCCCCGTTCCTTCGCCTAATTTTCCATCTGCTTTGCCAGCAGACCATCATATCATGGATAAATGGTTTTATGGCCCTAAGGGGGAACATACCAGCTATAATTATCACAGTCTCGTCGGACACCGTTCTGAAAGCAGTACTGACGCGCAACGCAGCAAGTCTGTAGACCGATTTCAATAATCTGGTGTATGAACTATGTATCAAAGCCGTTAACCATATTGGTTGTGCATATAATATCGTACTGCTTACTACTTCCATAAAGAGTTTCCTTTAGTGTTCGGCATTATTCTTGACAGCGCAGCACATCTGATTGATGCCTTTTTACTGACGTATCGCAAGTGTTCGACGAAGGAAATTCGGCAATCTATTATCAAACCAAGATATTTAAAGCCAGTCTTGGTTTTAATGCTGCAATCGCCTACATTTAACTCTAAATCCTCCATTTTCTTGGCTTCTGTTTTCAAAACCGCTTCAGTCTTATGATCAGCTAGCCTAAGACCAATAGACGATAGCCAAGAACGTATACATACATTTGTATGATTGTATTTATAATCAGTTTTACCGTAGGAAATAATCTTTAATTATAACTAAAAGATAGCTAGGTACGTCAAGCCCGACCAGGTTGTCTATGATAACATCCCAATTTGCCGTACTAAATGCATTTTTAACATCTAACGTTACTACTACACAGATTTTTTTTGAATCGTTTTTCCAACTTTTGCCGCTAATGGCGAACCGCACTGTTTCTACGACCACTTTCATGACATCTACCGTTGATCTACACTTCTTAAAACCAAATTGGTTATCAGACAGGCCTCCTGCCTGATCGATATATTCCTCTAATCTTTTACACAGAATACTTTCTAGTAATTTACCGCAAGTGTCTATCATGCATAGAGGGCGATAAGATGAGGGGCCATTTAGAGGTTTTCCACTCTTTGGGATCAAGACAAGCCTTTTCCTTTTACAGATTGTAGGGAATGCGCCACAACGTAAACAAGAATCCAGCAGTCTTCTGTTTTGGTCAGGACAGCATTCAAATACTTCCTTCAGAACCGCATTTGAGATACCATCTAATCCAGGAGTTTTGTATGTATGTATGTATTGTATGTATGTATCTGCCAATAACTCCTTCTAGTGCAAAATATAGCTAATACACAGTGAGGGAGAATCAAAATATTTTGGAAATAACTCAGCCATTTTTAAAGGGCTAGGCCGGTTGATTCAAAAATTAAGCATGAGCTTAACTGAGGACTATGTTAGCTTAAGTTTTGAAGGTGGGCACCATCCAGTTGTCAGGGATGGTGCTATGTGGTCGCCCCTGCAAATTCTTTTAGAGCTTGGCGTTTCTTTAAATTTAGGATCAGTCGGCCTAGCCCTTTACAAATGGTTGACTTATTTCCAAAATATTTTAATTCTGCTCCACTGTGCAATGCTAAACAATAACGCATAGTTAATTACTGACATTTTTGTACTGTTTACTTAAAATCTAGTAGATATTTGAACAGTAACAAGCTGTCCCCACCACCTTCCTAGGATGAAAACAAGGCTTATTCTCCCTTCTTTCGTGAAATTGGGTCGGAGTTTACAGATGTATTTCTATATTATCACAAGCTCCTTCCTATGCTCCGACTTTCACAGTCCTCACATATCTTTATAATAGACTAATTTCAGAATCTCCGCCTTGCGATATCGGTTTTCGTCCGGTTCATCTTGTTTAAGTTCACTATGCAAGGTGAAAGGAAGCAAATCCTTCTACTCTAACATGCACTTCCGCAGCTTTATTGAAGGTCAATTGATTTCAAAAAACTTTGAGACTCATCGTAGCAGAGATAGTTCAAACTAGAGATAGTTCGGACTTCTGAATGCACTAGTCAGCTGATGTATGGAAGATTCATCTCTCTGGCTTATAATTATACTTTTTAAATTTTTTCTACATTTCGGTTCACCCTTTGATTTCGCTGAGTTCAAAAGTTGTCCACTTGCTAATTTGACTGTAGTTCTTGACTTGTAGTTCTTTCGCTTGCCATACACATGTTTTATGATATTCATGAAAAAATTAATTTTTTTTCACTCCGAAATCTTGTAGGATTTGACTTCTTGAACTGCTATTGCCTTACATGTGATTTATTCACCATTCATCAACTGTTAAGTATCACTTAGCTATGCTACAAACTAACTTCTTGCAGGAACTTCAGCTTAAAGAACTAAATTGTGTCTAGTGAGGTGGGTCGATATAAAGATAATTTTCCAGGTTCCTAACAAAAATCTAATCCTAAGGATTAGAGCAAAAAAAAAAGTAAGAGTGCTATATTCGGCCATGGCATATTAAAAACTCGAACATCTACAAAGATTTATAGGTGCCATCGATTGAAGCAGAAGAATCGCGAAACATGCATTAACATATTTAAAAAGCTCAAAACACATCCTAACCCGCTGGCTCGTAACATCCTAAACGACCGCGACTACATTCGACCAAACCCCAGAGAGATGAATCCGAAATGATAACATCAACTGGAAAATAAATTTGAGCCCGGCATTAGCTGGAATAAATTAAGTATAATTTAGTTTTAAGATGTCAACACTTATTGTTAGTTCAATTATATTCGAAGATTCAATAAATAAAACTGAAAAAAATTATTCGGCCTTGCTGAATCTTATCTTGTGTTACCCTTTTATATTTCCTATTTTTTGTAAATTGTAAAGCGAAAAAATATAGGTGGGCGTGGATTTTTGCCCACAGCCTCCAAAAGAATGATCTGATGTTGGTGAATTGCAATCCCAAAATTTTCGAACCAGTGTTGTCATATTAGGGGATTTATCTCCAAATCGGGGATTTTTATTTGCTAATGGGGATTAAAAATTTGGTTTGGGGATTGGGGAATTCGCTGAGGATAATTTCAATATTTTGGGGATTCTTATTTTGATTTCATATACTTTTTGGATTATTGTAATTTTATTATTATTTTAATTGTTCGTTAATTAACATTTAAAGTATAATTGATAAATGAAGATGAAAAAGATGTAACAAAAATTATTGAAGCAATAAAAGTTAATTCATAGAATTTACCCTGGATGATATGAGTCTTGCTTACGATCTTAAGAAGGAACTGAAACCTGCAGACGCTCCACGGGCATTTATTCAAATACGTTATTTTTATATCTAAAAAGTTTATTGCACAAAATGGTAAAACGTTGCTCGAACCTTTTTTTGTTAATTTACTTTCCTTCTTTTCTTTCTTGAAGTAAAATAGGGGTAGGTATGCTATTGTAAGGATATTTCTTTAACTAAAACTTATTTAATGTACTTAGAATTATCCTTTTATTTCTATAATACAGTTTTTTTTAGATTAAAATGTATTTACATTAGCAAAATTTCAACATTTTTAAATGTCAACACAATTTGCAAATGGAAACTTTTTATCACTATTACATATTGAAATTAAAAAAAATATTTTTCGTTCGACCTTAACGTCCATGTTTAAGACAAAACTACCTGCGAATATTTTCGCTTGACTGCAGAGTCTTTGGTGGTTGTCGAACCCACAGACTAATAGATAAGTCGCTCTACCAATCAGTCTATTAAAATTTGTTGTAACCCTTTTAATCCATCCCCAGAAATGGTGAGGTAAAAACTTAATCAACTCGTATATTTTTATTACTTAAAAAATATACACCTTAATGTATTTATGCGATAATTTAAATTTGGGAACAATTAACATTTTTTTGGGGATTTTTGGGGATGAAAATTTTCAAATTGAGGATTCAACTCGAAGAATATCTGGGAACCCTGACCCGAACACGGACGGAGTGTATATGTATTGTAGAAATTACACACGGAATGACCAACTTATATATACAACTTACATTATTCGTCGAAAATTTATTATCTCAGTACGTATGATTAATATTAACGACATTTAAAACAATATTAATCATACTCAAAACGATTATTCTGATTAGTTGAAGTATGATTATTGTTGGAATTAATAATAATCATACGTTTATGGAACGCTTAACTGTATTACCGTTTTTCAAGAAGATTGTCTGTTGTTATAAAAATTATTTAATAGTCTCCGTTAAGAAATAAAAGTAAACCTATTAAATTTTTTTTTCAAACGAGCACTTTCGTTAAAGTGAAATTTAATTTCTAAATACGTGTTTGTATTATACATGAAATTTAGTTTATATTCGCACGGCATTTTTTCCACTTTTTACATGCCTCAATTACATTATTATTATTAATCTAATTTTGTTTAAGCTTTTAAATAACATACAACACCAACAATTTCAATGTCTTTAATAACTTTCAACGTTTACATTTTTTTAATAATAACTTGCAGCACATTCTTCTCCTCACATTTGTTTACTAACTTAAAATTGGAAATTCACTTCTTGGAAATGTATATTTGGTCAACATTGCTTGCAAGCCTTTGCTTGCAAAGACTGTAATTTATAAAATGTTTTATGCTTAAACAATGGCCGGAAGTTATGACAGGTTATAACAACTGAAAAAGAAAGAGTACAAAAATTAAAAAGGCAAACGGCTGGAGAAAAACCACAAATTATTTTTTTGTTTTAGTTTTCAGTAGAACAGGAATCATTTTGAATTTAAAAGGCAAGACAGTAACAAATGTTTCTACTAAGTTTTTGGTTTGCACAATTTATAAACAAGGAGTTTATATGAAGAAGTCGATGAAAGTAAAACCAAGCAGTTATGATTTATGTAGATATTGAATTTTTACTGTTCTTGGAAAAATTTCCAGTTTTAAAATAAAGGCTCAGATCATGAAATATATGAAGGAAATATGTACACAAATTCCACTAGCTATCAAGGTATGTATATTCTGTCTAACCAAGCTATTAGAATAATTTTTGAATAGCATCGAACATGTTTAACGTCGAACATGTTTAACGTTGTACGTTGCGGACGGCATAATTTTTTTCTTACCATTTGGAAAAAAGTGGTCCATTATTATTTATTTGGGACTCTTTATTCCATGTTAATTATTAAATCGGATGATGGAATTACAACAACACTGATATCTATAACAGAAAAGTCACTATGGAGTAATGCTGTCCTGCGTAATCACTGCCATTTATTTTAGGATGAAGATTCCATCACATATAAATCTAATAAGAGTCTTCAAGCGGTTCCTATTGTAATACCAGATAATGCTAGACATTTATACAAAGTAATGGGTGATTTTTTTGAGGTTAGGATTTTCATGCATTAGTATTTGACAGATCACGTGAGATTTCAGACATGGTGCCAAAGAGAAAGATGCTCAATATGCTTTGAAATTTCATCATGAATAGACTTACTAACGAGCAACGCTTGCAAATCATTGAATTTTATTACCAAAATCAGTGTTCGGTTCGAAATGTTCAAATGTGACAAATTTTGTTCAGCGATGAGGCTCATTTCTAGTTGAATGGCTACGTAAATAAGCAAAATTGCCGCATTTGGAGTGAAGAGCAACCAGAAGCCGTTCAAGAACTGCTCATGCATCCCGAAAAATGCACTGTTTGGTGTGGTTTGTACGCTGGTGGAATCATTGGACCGTATTTTTTCAAAGATGCTGTTGGACGCAACGTTACGGTGAATGGCGATCGCTATCGTTCGATGCTAACAAACTTTTTGTTGCCAAAAATGGAACAACTGAACTTGGTTGACATGTGGTTTCAACAAGATGGCGCTACATGCCACACAGCTCGCGATTCTATGGCCATTTTGAGGGAAAACTTCGGAGAACAATTCATCTCAAGAAATGGACCGGTAAGTTGGCCACCAAGATCATGCGATTTGACGCCTTTAGACTATTTTTTGTGGGGCTACGTCAAGTCTAAAGTCTACAGAAATAAGCCAGCAACTATTCCAGCTTTGGAAGACAACATTTCCGAAGAAATTCGGGCTATTCCGGCCGAAATGCTCGAAAAAGTTGCCCAAAATTGGACTTTCCGAATGGACCACCTAAGACGCAGCCGCGGTCAACATTTAAATGAAATTATCTTCAAAAAGGAAATGATACTTTATTTAACCAACTAGCTGTGGCCACACACGTTGTGTGCGTCCTGACAAAATTTTGTTCGATTTTGTTTTGATTGAGTAATTCACACCAAATTTTAAGACGCTTACGTATTTACTTTATATAATGGTACCCATCCCTGGATAAAATTCTAGAATTGAAATAAAAGTATATAATTTCCAAAATTATTAATATTTCAATAACAATGTAATTCCGCAAAGTAAAAATACAAATTAAATACAAAATTCATTCAATTGGGTATTTGGCAGCAAGTAATTCATATTTTGTCATTATGTATTTTAAGACAGAGCGATCTGTGGCGAAACCGTGTTTAAAACATCCCACTTATAAAAATAAAAGGTGCCTCCTTAAAGTATTTTTCATATTTTCTCATTACGTATGTTAAAACAGCTCCATCTGTCGCAAAACCGTGTTTAAAATATCCCACTTTTAAACTGGAAATTTCAGTGCCTTTAAACGGGAACTTTCACTGTTTTTTCTCCACTTCAACAAAAAAGTATCTTACATTGGAATCAAGATGATAAGGTACCTCCTCACAATTTTTTTTTTTAAATCCACAAGAAATTAATTTTTATTGTTTTATTATATGTATAGCTTATCGTCCTTTGAAGCTTGATCTTATTTAGAAACGCTCTTCATTTTACATTCTAAGTGGGTCTTATGCGATTTTGCAGGGCGTTTTTTAGTAAAATATTTATATATTTTACCAAAAATTTTGAAGTTTGATTTCGGAAAATTTTAAGTAGAAATCAGTAAAACTTATTTTATGTTTTAAATATTTATTAATGAAAATCTTAACAAAATGTGGATTATATAATTTTATAAGTCGGATTATTACTAACATATAAATGAATTATTAAGGTAAGGCTTACACTGAAACAAATTTCGTGGGTAATATTTACAAAACAAAATTAGTAGGACCTTAAGGACACAAATAGTTAAGTCAATTAATTTTTCTACGACGCAATAGTTAAGTCAATTAATTTTAATTGTTCTACAAATCTGTATAAGATTTATTTATATAAACTAATTCTATTTAAATCAACAAGATTTTTTCATGTCTTACGGGGCACCCTTTAATTTTAAAATTAAAGTCATATTCGCGAAAATTGCTTCACTGTTGGAACACCCTTTAAATTTTAGTAATTGTTGTTATAGCGGCCATACGCATTCTATAAAAATATCAGGCGACTACCTGTTGCGATTCAAAAATAAGGTAATATAGGTAAAAAAACATGTCACTGATGATACACCCTTTAGTTATTAGTAGTCGTTAAAGCCGCCTAAGTACAATATCTGCTGTAAACATTTCAATACTCTACCTATTAAGGTTAAAAAAATAAGGCTATTTACGTACAAAATATGTCTATGTCGAACACCCAATTTATAATACACATGTAAAAACTTCAAGAGTCTACCTATTATCGTTCAAAACTTAGGACATATATATGCAAATCACGTCACTTTCGGAACACCCTTTAATTCGTAGGTTTAGTTTTGTATACTTGCTTATAAAGCGAACATAGTTTTAATTACTCTCTGCAAATTTTAAGTGGTTGCCTTCTACAGCACAAGAAATAAAGACATAAATATAAGTAACAGGTCATTTTCGCAACACCCTATAAATTTTTGTATTTGTTGGCGACAGTTATACACCTTCTGTGAAAAATTCAAGAATGTACCTATTAAGGTTGCAGAGATTGTTTTGAGCCTTTGGGTACGGAACTCTTAAATGGTAAATCTACATCCCTAAATGAAGTTGATACGAAGGATTTATCCGCTGGTTTGGTTTAATTTTCGATAATTTTATTGAGTTTTTATATTATTAAGGCCATGTAGAATTAAGGAAAACTTGTAAAATTTAATTTTTAATTTAATATTACATATCGTTAATTTACCCTAACTCGTTTTTTATTTTTTGCATATTTGGATAGATGATCTTCTAATACATATGTATAAATAATATTAATTGTTACATCATAAAAACGCTAGGAGAATTGAATAAAAAATTGCGTTAAAAAAAATTCGCGACTACAAAACTTTAATTTTTATTAAGCTTTTTCCTTCTCCTGTAAAGTATGAAAAACATAAGTTAGGGCCTTTCTATATTAAGGTATCGATATATTAATAATACACACATTCAATGATCATAATTATGGCACGTTTTATGGTAATGCCTGTTCAAAAGTTAAACAACAACATGCCCATAAATAGATAAATGTTTGCATAACAAGGGTTTCTACATGCATTTTTACATGTCATTGCATGCACTCTTAAAGAAACAAACTGAACATAATTCAACAACAGTAAGGAGCAACATTATTAGGGGTGATCACAATAAAAATTTAAAAAATAAGTAAATTTAGGATTATAACGGGTGAAACAATTACAAATGGTATAAAAATCTTAAGATACAGTGAAACATCTCATAAAGGACACCTCCTATAACCAGACCGCTCTAATAAGCGACCAAAACTTTAGCTTTAATAACCGGAGGTGGACAGTTAATTCCAATTGAAACTACCTTGTAGATAGATACGAAGAACGCTGAAGACGGATGTAGCGATCCAGAAAATGCATTACATTCTGCTAGTGTCTAAATTTTCTTTATCTCCTTATAATAAAGAACTTAAGCCTGATTAATGTTTTGTTCGATTTTACTTTGAAAGTAATCTTACGTAGTTACGTAAAGTAAGACTTTCGTAGTTACTTTATATAAAGGTATCCATCTCTGGATGAACTTCTAAAATTTAAATAAAATTCTAAAATTCTAATAACTGTTGTAGAGCTCTGTAAAAGGTCTTTAAAATATTTAAATAACAATAATAATACCACAAAGTAAAAATACAAATTAAATACAAATTTTTTTCAATTGGCAGTAAGTAACTCGTATTTTGTCATTATTTTAAAACAGCGCCATCTGTTGTGCAACCGTGTTATTATATTCCGCTTTCAATAATAAAAGATGCCTTAAAGCATGCCATACCTTTAAGTCGTTAAAAAAAATCGGCGTACTTTCCCTGCTTTTGCTCCGCTTTCTCTTGGAAATAAGATATTTAGAAAGAGTATCCTATATTGGAATTAGGATACTAAAGTACCTCCTTCAAAGTTCTGTTAAAATCCGCCCAGTAGTTTTTACATGATACGAATACAGATAGAAAGACGGACAGGAAATGAGTTACTCTTTTATTATATGTATGTATAGATTAACTTATGTCTATTTGGTGTAAATTCAGGCATTATTAGACTACACACTTCTTGGGAAATGAAGTTAGCTAAGCAATGAATATTAATGGTTCTCTATATAGCGACATTAAACAGAGATCATCTGTATAAATTAGATCATATTGCTGTGAATGATAAAATCGAATAAAATTGTTAAGTATGCATTTATTGGATATTGATATAGCATCGGAAAATAATAAATTATAATAACGATTAAGTTAAGCCTTTCAATTACTTCCTTTTATTTTAATAAAGGGGGAATATCAGAGCAGACCACTTCCACAATGGGTCCCCTTTCGACCCCCTTCCGTCCTCTATGATTTCAGGCAACAGAAATGTAATTTACGGCAAGCGACTTTCATTAAGTTACATGCTACAAGCAGCCTTTTATCTTGACTTTAGTGATTTCAGACTTTCGACTGGTAACTGTCGGCCTTCTTTCTCATCACGTAGTCTCTAGTAATTACTAACATTTGTTCAAGCTTCAGGTCCCCCATGGCATCCATATTTGACATGCTTCTATCAGTGGTTTTGAGTCTTATGCTAGCCAGTGCTTGACATTCACACACAATGAGTAAGAGGCAGCCTGTTTTAAACTCTTCAAATATAGAAAACGAATAAAATCTTGTTCCTGTGTTGCAAGGAGATTAGTGAATACGTTACAAATAAAACAAGCCCCGACATACTAACACACAGATTTTGTAAGAAAACAAAGACATTTTAAAATACTGTTAAAATAAACTTTATTTGTTTTTCTACATGTACAAATAAATCTGCATATGGATTATATTTACAAAACATTATATAGATTTCATACTGACAGACTGCCACACAAACTTTCCAAAGAAATATTAGAAAAAAATATATTTTGGGCCAAAGAACTTAATCTTATGGGGAATGAATTTGATATAATTTTTGAAAATGTACCTGATTTGGAATGGAGAAACAGAGGCGCCAAATTGCTACAAAGCTTAAAGTTAAAAAGCATACAAGAAGCAGAATATAGAGCTATGAGACGTGATACACGGTTCTATAAACTACTGGATCATAACAAGGTAATAAGTTACATTCAAGATACAATAAATCAAAACAAGATTGCGATAATATTTAAAGCACGATGTGACATCTTGGGGTTAAAAGCCAATTTCTTTGGAACACAGACTAACAGAATTTGCAGCCTTTGTAATTTAGGCGAAGAAGAAACGTTGCTCCACTGCATGGCCAAATGTCCCGTCTTAAAAGAATTCAGGATCAGATATTTTGACAAAGCCCAGTTTGATCAAGACTATTTAATATTAATTCTCAACGTAGAAATAGGAGATGGCTGGAACAGACACTATAATTATGTTATTGAATCATTAAAATATAGAAATTATTTAAACTCTGTATTTAATTGATTTGTCTCACGAAACTAAAATTAAATTATATTGAAATATTTTTAAGTTCATTCTGTGACAGACGACGTATATGTCATTGTCATAAACAAACTTATTTATTGGAAAATTGTAAATATATTTTACTTTTTTATTGAAATAAAGAAAAATTATTATATTTATTATTATTATTATTATAAACTTTATTTTATGTTATGGATATTTTTGTAATCTTCAAAAAGTGCTCTTTTTGACGATAGTAAAATTTCAACGGTCGACAAAAAAATAAAAAATTAATAAAATGGTTCTAATCATCTGATCGGGAGTGTTTGTATATAACAGATTATTTTTTTTTTTATTTATAAAACATAAATGGTAACAATTTCAATACGTATTAATTGGGTACTCAGTAGTACTTAGTAATACAATTATTTACATAATGACGTTGCCCTACTGTTTATCAAAGTATTATTCTAGTGGAGAAATGTTCTATTCCATTTCTTTCTAAAAATATAACACTAAAAATGTTGAGTAATTCCTTACTATCAAATATCCGATATCCGGTGTTTACTACTCAATACTCAATACTTTGCCAGTACTACACCACTGTATATGTCTATTCAAACGGTCCACAGTGGTTTGAAAACGATTTATTTTGGACATAATTCTGTATCTACATAAAATATTTTCATTTTTACATACAAAATCAGAAAAAGAAAATTATGAGGAGACGAGGTTTAGGAAACTCCAATAGCTTAAATATATGCTTAATATACATGCAAGTGGCATCAAAGGAAAGCTCTTGACTTCTAGATTAAAAATGTTATATTAATTCTTCTCGCGCTTTATTTTTTAATTTATATTTACCTCAAAAACTTAAAAAATCCAGTCAAGGTGATTTTTTGAGAAATAATATATCGAATTTGAATTGCCACAAAATCTAAACGGATTGGTGTATTCTTACAAATTTTTAAAATTATATATATAAAAGAGCATTTAATCAAATGGTGGAATAAAATTTTAAATTTTTTATTTTAACATATAAATTCCCGGAACAGGGAATTTATATGATAAAAAAATTTTTTTTTACCAAAGTGGCTACCCTGCCTTCAATAATTACGGGGCTGCCAAATCCTTTTTGCAGTATGTATCCAGCAATTGAGGATTTAAAAATTCGTTTAAATTTTTTTAATCGGTGCTTTTAAAAATAATTTATAAATTTGGTTTCAAAATTAGCTGTGTTTGGATAGGACTGGCGGGAGAACCGTTATTTTCTATAGGTTGTCTTTAAAATTATTCAAAAAAAACAAAAGCAAAAAAAGAATATCGCCTTTTTGGGAAAAAACCTGAAAAATAGTATTTTTTACATTTTCCGAATTCAGAGGCTTGAAACTTTTTAATAAAAAGCGCTATCAGTAAAAAACTTGAAACTAATTTATTCTTAATTTTATAAAGAATATAACCAATATCTTAAAATAATAATCACATCAATAAGTATATCACGCTAAAAATACTATAAAAAATTAGGGTCGGCCAAAATTAAAAAAAATCTGTAAGCCAATTTTCTCCCAAACTAAAAGAGACAACCTACACATGTAAGCAAACTTTTTTATAGATATTTTCACGGTCTACTTAAGTTAAAAACATCTTAACATTTAAGTTAAAACTAAACTTTTTATGACATTTCCAAAAAATTATATACCCGTGATATCTAACTTTGGGGGCTTACCCTAGGGGGCCGCTCTTTCAGAAACACCTCTGCATGGCCTCTGTGAAATTTCATTAATATATCTTCAGCGGTTCATAAGATACCGAATTATGTCCAAACTAAATCGTTTTCAAACCACTGTGCGGTCGTTTATACACCCATACAGAGGTTCGCGTCTTCAGAAATTATAATAAATTTATATAATAAAATCTTAATATAATAAAATTCTATCAGGACTTACATGTAATATTTTTCGAAGATTTTGTTGCTGGTACAAATAGTAATCGAAATGGAATACAAAACAGCAATTTTTAGAATCCGTAAAAACTTCTTTTCACCACAAAAATATCTTATTTCCAAGAGAAAACAGAGAAAAAGTAGTGAAAGAAAGTACCTTTTATTTTTGTCAGTGGGATATTTTAAGCACTATCTACTCAACTCTACACAAATTTTAGAATTTTATACACGACGTGGTGGGCACAGTGAAAAAAATTTTACATATAATAAAATAGTAACTCATTTCCGTCTGTCTGTCCGCAAAATATCTTATTTCCAAAAGAAAGTGGAGAAAAAGGAGTGAAAGTACCCAGTAATTTTAGTAGTAAAGTAAATACTTAAACCATAACTAACCTGAACTAACCGGATATGCATACTTTATTTTTTATAAAGTACTTATTGTCATTGCGGTTTATTCTCAAAGCTTCGACGCTTTCGGGGAAAATGGGGGCATCAGACGCCAATATTCCTTGAACCTTAATCTGGAAAAAACCCCACCCTAATCCACGATGGAACAGCATACGCCAGGGATGCGTGGACAAGAGGGTGCTTGAATGCGAACTCTGGATACCAGTCGACCTCCAGTTTCAATGTAGACTTACCCATGCATAAGGAGCTCTGTGTGGGTGAACAACGTTTTCTACAATAATGGACTAGGAAGAATTCAGAAGGGATGGACAGGAACGCCTCGCAAGGGGTGAACACGTTAATCTCTAAAGGTTCTCCTATGGCGTTGAACCGGGATATTTCGATAGGGATGGACAAGGAAGCCTCGTTAGAGGTGGAGAGGTTAATCCCTTTAGGAACTCCGGTTGCCACTGGCCAAGGGAGGATATCGAAATAGAATGACAAAGAAACCTCGCAAGGGGTGGACTGGTCAGTCTATGAAGATACTCCTGCGGCTATGGAGGTAAATGTGGATGAATTGGACGCACCTGTCCCTGTGGGCTTAGGCAAATCCTTTTCGGAAGCAGGCACCTCAAAACGTTCCTTCAACGTCTAGTCGGAGTCTCTACAGCTCATGCCTAAAAGTGAGTGGCAGAAGAGGAGACGGGGAAAGGAAAGAAGAGACGGCAGCGCACATTGTGTGTGAATGTCCAGCACTGGCTAGCATAAGACTCAGGACCACTGGTGGATGCCATGGGGGACCTGTGCCTTGAACAAACCCTAGAAATTACTAGAGACTGCGTGATGAGAAAAAAGGCCGACAGTTACCAGTCGACAGTTTCAAATCAATAAAGTCAAGATTAAGGGCTGGTTGTAGCACATGACTCAATGTAAGTAGGTTGTCGTAAATTACATTTCGGAAGGGGTCAAAAAGGGACTCATTATGGAAGTGGTCTGCTTCGATATTCCCCCTACATTACATACATAAGGCGGCACTAAAAACGAAAGAGTCTTTGTATAAATTGCTTTTAACGCAAAATCGAACAAAATATTGCAAGGTTTTATACAATGTCCTATATACAACTTTAAAAGTAAATGATTTTTTTATTTTTATGTCTGTCAGGAGCCCCCTTTAATTTTTAGTTTTATGTTATTATTCTATGCTTTTAGAAAATTAAAGTATTTGCTTGTTGCGGTTAGAAGCACATAGAAGTCTCAATCATGTCCTCAATGGCATCACCCATAAAACTTTCAATTATTTTTTACGGACAGTGGCGCATACCCTACCTAATTTTCAAGTGTCTGTCTTTAACGTTTAAAAGGTCAATTTTCTCAAAATCGCGATATCTAAGGAACAAGTTTTCTTATTAATTTTATTTTTGACACTTGTTGTCTACTAAAGGGTGTTTTTATAGAAGTATAGAACTTTAAGTTGCAATAAAACAACGATGGATTATTCGATTGACTTGAATTTTATTTATCCGAAAGATAATCTTGTGGCATTACATTTTAAATATGATTTCTGGCATATGACCGCCACGGCTGGCGCGGATGTAGTCCAATCTCGACGTCCAATTTTCGATGACTTTTTCCAACATTTGTGGCCGTATATTGGCAATAACACGGCGAATGTTGTCTTCCAAATGGTCAAGCGTTTGTGGCTTATTCGCATAGACCAATGACTTTACATAGCCCCACAGAATGTAGTCTAGCGGTGTTAAATCACAAGATCTTGCAGGCCAATTCACAGGTCCAAAACGTGTAATTAGGCGGTCACCAAACGTGTCTTTCAATAAATCTATTGTGGCGCGAGCTGTGTGACATGTTGCGCCGTCCTGGATATCATGGTTATTCAATTCAGGAATGAATAAGTTAGTAATCATGGCTCTATACCGATCACCATTGACTGTAACGTTCTGGCCACCATCGTTTTTGAAAAAGTACGGACCAATAATTCCACCAGCCCATAAAGCGCACCAAACAGTCAGTTTTTCTGGATGTAACGGTGTTTCGACATATACTTGAGGATTACCTTCACTCCAAATGCGGCAGTTTTGTTTGTTGACGTAGCCATTCAAGCAGAAGTGCGCTTCATCGCTAAACAAAATTCGCTTATGAATATCGGGAACAACGGTAATCTCGTTTTGGGCCCAAATTGCACTATTTGCAAGCGTGAGTCTATTCATAATGAATTGCCAAACCAAACTGAGAATAAAACACTTGACAGCTGTTAAATCGGTCGCCATCTTGAAAAGTAATGCCAACTTAAAGTTCTATACCTCTATAAAAACACCCTATATTATACATTGTAAAATAAGCTCTGTGTGAACTTATAGTGTCGGCCTGTTAAGGTTTAAAAATAAGCTTATATACGAAACAGGCTTAAATTTTTAGTTTTATTATATTTTTGTTATAGCAGACACATTTTCACTTATTTGGTAGACAAAATTGCAGAGTCATATAAGTGAAAATCAGGTTTATTTTTTATACTTTTTAATATAACGAACTCTGTGTAAATTTCAAGTGTCTGTCAATTGCGCTTAAAAAAATAACGCCATAGGGGCATTTCCAATTAATTTTTTCAGATTAATTAACTAGCACTATATTCAGTAAAAAACTTACAGCAATCAATCCTAAGGATTTGAAGATATGTATAAGCAAAAATATGTGCTGGCGTGAGGTTGCCAAAACGTAAAAGGGCTCTGACTTGGATAACAAAATTGCAAATCTCTGCGAATTGGGCAAGTCTTTTTGTTTGAATCCTTTTTTCGAAGGATTTGGTAATATAGATTTATTTTTCAAGTTATTAAATTTAAAAATATTTCTTCGTTTTATATTTTTATTAGCCTTAGTATCTAGCGGGACGTTGCTTAAACTTCCATTTGATATTTTTTGATTAAGAAATAAGAAAAATATATAAATATAAGAAAATTATATAAACATATTTGTTATACTGAATATTTAAGTCTTATTAGTCGAAATATTTATTATTGAAATAATTTAGAAAAAATATTCTTTCAACTTAGACAGAATAAAATGATGTTAAAGCTTACTTTAAAAATTCATATATTTATTATATTGAAAACATTTATTTGACATCTATGGTTTATGTATTTACTTTATATAAAAGTTCTCATCCCTATGCCGCGTAAATTGCGTTCTTTCACTGATTTTCCTTCACTTTCTCTTGAAAATAAAATATTTTTTCGGAAATAAAAGTACCCTATATTGAAATCAGGTTACTAAGGAACCTCCTCACAAAAATTTTGTTTGCATCCTGCGAGTAGTTTTTACGTGATGCGAACATAAATAGAAACACACACAGATAGGAAATAAGTAACTGTTTTGTTATATGTATTTATTTTTAACTATGCCTAATTTTTCTTGTTGAAATTTATTTAAAAACATATTTTGTGAAAGAAACGCAAAATATTTATTCCCAAAACATATAATAATCGGAATGGTTTTTTAGAGGGGAAGCATAGTCATATAGCTATTGTGCTATGGCTTAACTTGATCATTAGTGGAATTCCCAAATTTTACGAAAAAAAAATCCGATTTCTAAAATTAAAACTTAATAGGCTAAGCAAAATCTAAACTTTCAAAGCATGCCAATCTGATTTTAATTTTTGTAATACGGCTGAGTAATTTTTTCTTTCAATCGAAGATTGCACCTGCAGAAACCATAATTAAATATAAATTTAAAATAAATTTAAATTAATACCATCATTCATGCAAGGAAATTACCCACAATATGGCGTGACGCTACAGACTTTTGAAAATTAATATAAAAATAACTATTCGTCTAATAAGCGATTTTTTTATTATAATTAGTTTATTTTATTATCCTCTGTTAAAATGCAAAATTTAATGCACTGGCTGTTGTCAGCGAATAAAAAATGAGAATAAGTGTTTTTTTTTTTTTTTGTCTAGCGTTACGTTATTTTAGAATACCATTAACAGCAATTCTAAATTTCACCGCTAATTGATATTAGGTTGTTCTTTTACATTTATTTTGTTGATGTAGCAAAAGTTTTGTGGTAAGAGTGGAATTTCACAATTCCCTTCTAGACATGCAAATTATAAAGAGAAGATGCCCTCACAAATAAAACGAAACGAAACCAAAACAAGAACTTGAACTTTGCAGCCCAGCAACTCGCAAGCACAGCCAAGGCAAACTTTGAGCCCTTTAATTTAATTAATTTTGAATATTTCTCTTCAATAATACAAGAAAGAAAAAACTTCTGGTTAACTTTTAATTTTTCAGTCAGGCTACCCTTTCTGTGGAAATGCCCATATACATGAAAATTTCATCACTGCCAGAGTTCCCTTTAATTTGTACAACGGCCATAGTATTACAATTGGAACATTTCAAGGGTTTGGCTATTACGGTTCCAGAAATAGAAGACGCTGGCAGACGGAAGTACAGACATTGTGGAGAAAAAAATAGGGCTACATTTTACTCTTTGTGTACGAAATTCTTAAAAACATGTGCATTATAGTTTTTTGTTTTTTTTTTAGTATCATTAAAACAAAAATAGGAATACAGTTTAAAACACGTCACAAAATACATACATATATCGTACATAAGTATATACATACATAATGACAACAATCAATCATGTACGTATATACATACATATGTACAAATTACATCAACAGGAATATAATAAAATGTGGAATATTTTATCACGTCATCACTTTCACTCTTAACCCACATCCATACATATTCGTAAAAGAAAAATATTGTCTATGACACGAATATCATTGACATTTTTGTTTACTTTCTCTGTCTCCCACTTCCATTTTCTTTGTCAATTCTTTTGTTTCATTAACTACAGTTTTGGGTCACACAATACCAAAAACGATGTGAATCGTTATTGTTGTACTTTTTCAATACTTTCCGTAAGCGAAGAATGAAATAAAAATTAATTATTTGTGATACTCCCCACCAGCCTCACATTCCAAAAGAGTCTCTTTTAATATTTTGCTTAATATTATTTGCTTAATATTATATAATATTGTCCTGCCAGTTTATTTTTTGTAAGTTTGTTTATAATTAAAACTATTTGTTTGTTAACCTACATTACATTTCCAAATACTCATGCATAATTACGAGTATCTTCTTCATAATTATAACGAGCAAAAGGATATGATTCACTTTAAAACGTAGTAACTTTAACTTGAACGTTTGTCTTCGCCACTTTGTTTTTGTGTCAACAGGGAGAGGAAGAAGAAGAAATGTGAAACTAAAAATACAAAAATTAAATTGCAAAACTAACAGACTTGGAAAGTTAAAGACAGAATTTAAAAGAATTAAAATTAAATTAATTAAAATTGATTAAAAAGATCTTGCAAGAAATCAGCAAATTTCTTAACAGAATACATCTTAACGAAAAACCAAAGACCACTAAAGCCACAATAATTGGCCACTAAAGCCACAATAATTGGCCAATACATAAGGCTATAAATAGATAAAATGTGTCACAATTGTGTTCATGATTTAAAAAACAAAATGCAGGCAGTCGTTGTGACTGCAGATAGAAGTGATAACTAATAACACTTCTAATGTAAATAATCTAGAATGTAATAGTTGACATTTCACATTGATAAATAAATTTAATATTAAAGCACAATATTTATAGCTATTCAAGCCCTGCAGCAGGTAAAATATTGTAAGATGGCTAAAATTTATATTGTAAGCAAAAATAAATCAGTCAAGTGCAAGTTAGACTCACTATGTTCAGTAAGGCTTAACAATTCAAGTTGTTAATTCTGTATGTCTTATGGGTCACCCTTTAATTTTAAAATTAAAGTCATATTCGCGAAAATTGCATCATAATTGGATCATCCTCTAAATTTTAGTAATTGTTGTTATATCGGCCATGGTAATACACTTTCTATAAAAATATCAAAAGCCTACCTATTGCAGTTCAAAAAATAAGGTAATATTCGTGAAAAACAAGTCACTGGTGGACACCCTTAAATATTTAGTAATTATTGTAGCGGCCGAAGTAACACATCTACTGGAAAAATTTCAAGAGTCTACCTATTGCGGTTAATAAAATAAGGCTATTTTCGTAAAAAACATGTCACTGTCGGAACACCCTTTAATTTTATTATTTGTTATAGCGGCCATGGCAATTCCCATTTCATAAATATATCAAGAGTCTACCTATTACGATTAAAAAGATAAGTCAACATATATACGTGAAAAAAATTTCACTGTCGGAAAATCCTATAATTTTTAGTAATTGTCATATCGGACGTGGCAACACATCTTCTGCACAAAAGAGTCTACCTATTACGGTTCAAAAAATAAGGCGTTATACATGCAAATCACGTCACTGCCCGAAACCCCCTTTAATTTTCATTGTCATAGTAATATCCCATCTGTGAAAATTTCAAGAGCCTACCAATTATGGTTAAACAATTAGGCCATATTCATACAATTCACGTCACTGTCGGAATACCCTTTAATTTTTTCTATTTGTTTTAGTGGCCATAGTTATACACCTCCAGTAAAAATTTCAAGATTCTACCTATTATCGTTCAAAATTTAGGCCATATACATGCAAATCAAGTCACTATCGGAACACCCTTTAATATTTAGGTTCAATTTTGTATGCTTGTTTATAAATCGAACATAGTTTTAATTACTGTCTGCAAATTTGAAGTGTTTGCCTCCTACAGCACAAGAAATAAAAACATAATCGTAATTAAAACGTCACTTTGTTGCTATAGCGGCCACAGGTATACACCTTCTCTGAAAATTTCAAGAGTCTACCTATCGGAACACCCTTTAATTTTTATACTTGTCTATATAACGAACTAAGTTTTAATCACTGTTTGTAAATTTTAAGTGTATTCCTCCTACATTTAAAGAAATAAACACATATACGTGAATAACACGTCTTAAACGGAACACCCTATAAGTTTTAATATTTGTTGCTATAGCGAGTTCTCTATTGCTATTTTGGTTTCAGAGATAAAAGGCGCCTACAGACGGACAGACATTGTAGCGGAAACAATAGGGTTAGTTTTTTTCCCTTTGGGTACGAAACCCTAAAAAAAGAATATAACGGTCTCTATGAAAACATGTGCTTGTACTTTGTATACTATGTACATATGTATGTACATACATATGAATGTATTTAATACTCGCATATCAAAGGGTTCAAAGGTCATATAAAGTCATATAAGTAGATTCAATATCATTAATTATAGAGACACCCTTTAGTTTCCAACTTTATACTTATTGCTATATCGGATATAGTAATATACGTTCTATAATGCTTCCAAAGATAGGGCCAGTTAGGTCAAATTATATCAATAAATGGGACATATATTTGTTATTATTTCGAACATAGTAACAGACATTATGTCTAACTTTTAAGTGATTGTCTATAAGGGTTCCAAGTTCAAATTTTATAATTGTTATTATAATGAACATAGAATTATAGGTTCTTTGTAAATTTTATAAGTTTGTCTATAACTGTTCAAAAGTTTGCCCATACACATACATCAACTGTTGGGACATCCTTTATTTTCCAAATTAAAAGTTTATACTTGTTGTTGTAGCGAACTAAGCAATTCAGGTTCTTTGTAAATTTCAACCGTCTGTCTATAACCGTTCAAAAATTTGGCCATATACATATATAAATCGATTGTTGCGACACCCTTTTATTACTAATTTAAAATATTGTAACTTATTATTATAACGGTATGTTCTATTTATAACTGTTTCTCTGTAATTTAATTTAATTGTTAAGTATAGTTTTGTATTCATTTTTGTTATTAGGAGCTATAGTGATACTTTTTGAAATTTTAATTTGGTGCCCTTTACGGTTCATAATACACGAAAAAATATGTACATATGTATGTTTTATGGAGCACCCTTTAATTTTTAAAATTATGTTCTTCTTTAAAAAGGGGCCAATCTGTAAACATTAACTTTCTAATGAAGAAGACATTTTTAAAAATGACTGAGTTCTACTGGCACGAATCACCTATCTAACTATTTTGAATTTCTAATAAAATAATTATTTAAATGTTGACTATAAAGTTGCGTAAAAAACCGTATATTAAGTTCTTGTTTATTCCTAATCATAAAACAGCATTGGTTTATTTTCAGTAGTCCAAATAATCTTTATATGGATTTCCCTCATTTGTTGACGCAATGTTAATTTTAACAAAGTACCGTTAGAAACATTTGTTTGGGTTTAAAAAAACAAAAACATGTGCTGATAATCTCAACATGTTTATAGTGCTCCTCACAATATTTTCTGTGATACATAATTTTACAATTGTAGTGTGTATCAGTGTTGGGAACTCACAATGTTTAAATTGTACCGTCTCAATGAAAAAATTGTTGCAAGTCAGCATCAAATGTAGCAAAATTTGGCATTAAGTAAAAAATAAACAAACAAAACCTATAGGAGCTGGTTACACCACAATTTCCATCAAGTGCTTGAAGCTCCACCAGTTTGCTGTAGATATTTGGAAGAACAAATAAAGAGTCATCTAATTACCAAACAGACCTTACGATTTCTCACTAAAAAGAATTAAAAAATACTTCCGGTAACTGAAACGTTCAAACGCTGTAGTATATATTTACATAATAGGGTTATCAAAGTAAATAATCCTGAACATAAATCAGGGTTGAAAAACTATGAAACTAGAAATGTATATAATTGTAATAAAAAAATTTGATTGAATAAAAAAATGTATTGCATAAATTTTATTTGAAATTGTACCAAAAAAGGATGAAGTGTACCACTGATGTGTCGATTGTATCAAATCCCAACACTGGTGTGTATGAGTGTGTTATGAATTAATGTAAGTTAAGAAAAGAATGTACTCAAGCTCTCTCTACTGAATATGCATGCCTACGTGTGTGCATATCAATAATACAACTATACATAGAAACCAGCGTTAAGTGACGATTAAGTGAGGCGAATTCAATAGTTTTTCCTTCAACCAAAAAGTGCTCAATGTGCCTAAAAAAGTTTTCACTTTCTACCAATTGTGAAAAGTTAACAAAAGACGACAACAATAACCACATAAACTGCATTAGGAAAATAATCAGTCAAATGTGAGTCAGTCTCACGAAGATTTCCGTACTGCCTTCAATATACATATGTATGTATAATTAACTTTAAAAGTACAAGTCTTGTGGCACAGCCTTTAATTTTTTAATTATCTTTTATACTCGGGCATTGTACTAAATACCGTGCGTAAATATCAACTGTCCGGAATTCGCGAAATCTAGGGAACACCCTTTCACTTTTATTTTATTAATTTTTGTTCGTTTGTTGCTGTGTCAATTTTAAACGTCAGCCTATTACTGATCAAGTATAAGGTCTTATATGCAAAATAGTGTCACTATCTCAACGTCCTTTAATTTTTGGTTTTTTATATTTTTAGGCACAGTGGAAACAGTTTTACACGCTCTGTATAAATTTACGGTTAAAAAAATAAAGTCATATTCGCTTCACTATCGGACCACCCTTTTAGTAATTGTTGTTATAGCGGCCATGAAAATAAAAATACCAAGAGTCTAGCTTCTACGGTTCAAAAAATAAGGCCATTGACTTGAAAAATATGTCACTTTTAGAACACTCTTTATTAATTGTTATAGCGGCGGTCGTAACGCAAAGACATTCAGGAGTCTATTACCGTTCTCTTGAGGTTCCAAAAACAAGGCCATATACGTGCAAATCATGTCACTGTCGGAATATGCTTTAATATTTACTATTTGTTATGGCGGCCATAATAATACAATTTGTGAAAAAGAAGTTGACAGTCGCTCCTACCTTTTGTGTGCGGAACCCTAGGTAGTTTGTTATTGGATTTCACCAAAAAAACCATGATATTATGCACTTGCACTTTTGCAAGACCTTTTGTATCGAACACTGAACTCCGCTAATATGAAAAAAAATATTGCGTCTATATTTTGAACTCGTCTATCTGAAATATTTACATTGTTTACACTTTTATAAGAGTGGTTTTACACGGCATGTATTTGTCATATAACTTGTCACTTTTCCATGTGTAAATTCTATACACGTCGTGTGAACCCTTTCAAACATAACATGTGTATTTTCCATGTGTACAATACATATGACATTTTTCATTTAGAACGTGTTCTATTTTGATTTGACAAAGCATCTGACATCCTGTAATGCCAATTTGATATTTTGTTATTTTATGCTTTTTGTGGTACCAAAAGCGCTAAAAATGTGGTAAAAGCACTAGGTTTGCATCTTTGCATCAGCTGTGGTTGCAAATAAAAAACTGTGTGGCAGCAAAATTATATATTGCAGGTTATGTCACATGTAATTACACATGTACGTTTGAAAGCAAAAATTAAAAACGTACATATGTAAAAGGGGTATTTTGACAAACACATGAAATTACATATGGATTATCAAACTGACAGGTCATATGACAAATACACGCCGTGTAAAATCATTTTAAATACATATGTACATACGTTTCGAAATAATTTTGAAGTGAATTGGCACTTTGGCTTGGGATTCGCTTGAACAAGGTTTGCGGAAATACAAATTTTAATGAAGAATAACCAAAGTACATAATTATTCAATTATTAAAACTTGTGGTTCATTCGAGTAATACTACGTTTTTACATTTTAATCCCAAACTGACAACTAAAGATATTTCTACAAAAAAAAAAACAAATTAGACTTCGATGCCATTTATTAAAAATTGGTTAAAACAAGTTCATAATTTCATTGCTCTGTAAGAAGTAAGTGTTCCAGTGTGCAGCATATAGAAGTTCTGGTATACGGTCAAACGTAAAACACACACACACACAAACGTTCAACATGATATAGTCAATGAGGACAAGTGGTGGGTCTTAATGTGGGTGATTGTAGTTCACAGTTCATTATACACAGCACCAATACACATCCACAAATACATGCATACAGAAATATGTTAAGTACAGATTGGTAATGGGTAAACACGTCTCTAGGTTCGTTTCATTTTGATTTTTATTTTATCTATTTTTTTTTTTTGCAAAAACTTTGACAAAAACAAAAGCAATCACAAGGCATGATTTTAATGTTTTTCCTTTGGTTTTGTTCGCAGGCGCTTAAAACTTTTTATCCGTTGAATTTATTGTTTTAATTCTTGCTTTTCTTGATGGTGAAGTTTTTGTGGCTGCACATCACACGACCCCATTTCTTCATGAACAAAAACAGTGTAGGGACGCGAAAAAGAGTTAAACAGTGAATAGGAGACAAATTAAAGACTCTTAATGTAAATATACAAAAGGGGTTTCCAACTTTTATTTGGTCATTAAAAATTGTAGGACTTTTTAATAGTAAATGTGTGTCACTTAAATTAACTAATTGCAATTAATTGGAAATGTCCTGTTTTTTAAAAGCCTGTGGTAAGGGAAGTTATAATTTTTTTTTTTTTTTAGTTTAGTTGTTGTCTAACTTTAACATTGGCTTTATTTAGCAAGTAATCCTTTAAATTTTCAAGACAATCGCAAAGTGAATTTCGGCATTTCGGATTTGTTTAGAGATTATCTTCATTCGACTTAAACCTTTTTCCACGGACCCATTGCTTTAAATTTCGAAACAGGTAATTATCCGTAGCCAAATCTTAATATGAACTCGAGCATTATTTATATGATAAACTATATGGCCAAATGAAAATAAATTTACGAAATAAAGATTTGAATTCGACATAGAAATGTCGTGAAAATGTGAGAAAAGGCGACTATACTGCCATTTAGTATTAGTTCGGCAGCTAAGAAGGTCCTCTCAGAAGGCACCGAAGTAACAAAAATAAAAATAAATTTCATACCCATGTCTGCAACGGTGGCAACACTGCTCGAACTTTTAACAGATTTTCATTTTGCCATAAAATAAAGTCACCCTGTTGATCTACAGAGGACTTAAGTGATGGCGAGCCTTTGAAAAAGGAAATGTTTTCCAATAGTATTTTTCTGAAAAAAATCCATATTTCAGTTTTCCAGATATTGTGGTCATTTTTAAAGTTACATGCGTGAAGGTTAAAACATAACCCGAAGGAACCGTTAGTTAGACTCTGGAAATATTTATAAAAGGTATATAACTATTATATATTATAAACTAGCTGTGCCAGCCACGTCATGAGCGTCCTGACAATATTTTGTTCGCTTTTGCTTTGAAAGTAATCCACACCAAATTTTAAGATTCTTACTTTTATAGTGCTTCACTTATACGTATACTGTTTTTAATGCTACCCATCCCTGGATAAAATAAAGTAAAGCTTTGTAAAAGGTGTTTAAAATATTTTAATACCAATTCCACAGTAAAAATACAAATCAATAGTATTTTAGTGCCTTTAAACTGGAAATTGCGTTTTTTTCTTCACTTTCTCTTGGAAATGAGATATTTTTGCGAAAAAAAGTATCCAATATTGGAATCAGGATGTTAAGGTACCTCCTTATATTGAATAAAATTATTGAATAAAATTAAAAAAAAAAATCAATCATTTAAATTTTTTAAAACTATTATTATTTTTATTTCCTGAAGATGCTACCCAATGGTGTAGCGAAATATTGAGAAAATAAAAATTATTATAACATTTTTATAAAAAGACCTAGTGCTTATTAAAAAATAGAATTCAAAAATAAAATTTAAAATTATAAGGTGCGCCATGATTTGCATATACATATATGGCATTAATTTTGAACTGTTGTAGAGGGGCAATTGAAGTTTACTTAGAGTATATAAGGCTAAGTCCGTTATAACAAGTGTAAAAATTAAACATAAAACTTAAGGGTGCCCCGATAGTAACGTCAATTTCACGTTTATGGCCTTATTTTTGAACCGTAATAGGCAGACGCTTTTAATTTACACCAATTATGTATTACTACGTCCGCTATAAGGGCAACTATAAAGAATATAAATAAAAAGGGTGTCCCAATAGTGATGTGATATTCATTTTTAATTTAAGCAAAATATGTATTACTATGCCCGCTAAAACAAGCAGAAAAATTAAACTAAAAATGAAAGGGTGTAAATATATTGAAGTGATTCCCACGAATATGGCAATTTTTTTTAACCGTTACAGACGGATACTTGAAATTTACTCAGATTATGTAAAACTAATAATAACAAAGAAAATACATTAGTAAAACTAAAGTGAGTTGATTTTTACGTATATGACCTTATTTTTGAACCATATTAGGCAGACACTAAAAATATACACTCAATATAATAGCTATTATGAAAAATAATTAATAGTTAAAGGGTGCCCCTATCCTTTGAATCCCAACAAACTGAAACTTGAATTTTTAAAAATAAGTAATAACAAGTAAAATTGCTATATTCGACCGTGCCGAATCTTCTATACCCTTCACCACGGTAATTTTATTTATACAGACATTTACAGCATTATCCATATTGTTGTCTCTTTACATAAATTAAAATAAGTCATATGAGAAAAAACTCATTAGAAATAGAATACAGCGGCGACGCATCTAAATGAAAACAAATTCCGTTGGCTACAATTGTCGCCGTGTTGTCAGCTACTTAAAGATATTGAAGACGACAGCTACATCGCAAACTCTGACATTGTTGTAGAAATACTTATTTTGCTTTTATAAAATTAAATAACTTTTTCAAAAAATTATAAATTTTTGTTTGTATATGAATTTGTAATTTACAATTTTGTGACATTTTTTTTTTTTTTTTTTGTTAAAAAAAATAGAAATTAGCCTAAGTTGAAGACAGCCACAACGGTGATCGTGTAGCGATGTAGCTTTGCTGGCTTCAAAATAATCGTTGACCTATAAATGTCTGTATTTTATTTTTGACAGTTTGTAGTCGGTATCCTGATGATGTCTATGTGTTTAATGCATCTAGGTTTTAAAACAGAAATCTCATCCATTTAAAAATCAAACGCATTTAAAACAAACTTATATATACCCTTTCCACCTGTGGTGAAGGGTATAAAAATATGTTACTCTACATACATACATACATACATATGTACATATACTCTTAATATTAAAAATATGTTATGTTACTGTCATGATTTTCATTTTCACAGTAATCATGAAATTTTCTTTTAATTTTTCGAAAATTGTTTGCAAAAATATTTTTTTGAAATTTTTTGTAATATTTTATTCGAAAATTGTTTGGAAAGTTTTTTAAATTTTTTTTTTTTGAAAATTTTTCTGTCAAAATATTGTTTTGAAAATGGTTTGTAAAGTTTTTTGTAAATATTTAATTTTTCATTTTTTTTTATTTTTTAAATTTAGGGCCTTTATGCAATCTATATTGAGTTAGAATGGTCAGACTGAAAGCAAAAAAAAAATTTCCTCATATGTGCTTTTTAACTGTTCCTATTTACCAGCGGGTACCCTGTGAGTAAATGGGCTACCTCTATGTGTAATGCTTTCTATAAAGGTCTCTAATACAAATCAAAGCATAAAAACCCTACCAACCTAAAAACAAACAAAAATCGCTCCTCGCAGTGGGGTATTGATCCCCCTAGATCTGTATGCACTCCTTGCGATCTACCTGTCACGGTCTAATATTTATTTGACAAAAATGGCAAAAGAGAATCATTAAAGCCGAAAAAAATTAAAAAAAACGTGAAAAAATATATGTGGGCGTGGTTTTTGGTCCGCAGACTCCAAAGGAATGATCCGATTTTACTGAATTGCAATATGAAAATTTTCGAAACTATGCTTGACAAATTGGTGTGCTTGACATTACTACTCGAACATGGACAGACGGACATCGCTTAATCAACTTCTCTATGTATAAGGATCCAGAATATATATACTTTATAGGGTCGGAAATGAATATTGTAGAAATTATACACGGAATGACAAACTTATATATACCCTTTCCACCTGTGGTGAAGCGTAAAAAATATAAAATTGAAGGGTCTTTGATGGGACATAAAAAACTAAAATCTTGCTCTTTTAAAGTTATATATTGAACACAATACCGGAACCCTATGTGGTAAAGTCTGACTCGCAATTGGCTTATATACATATTTATTTTATGATTTAATTAAAATAACTTCTACTATCGCTATGTATAGTTTGGTTTGCTATATTTTCGATGTTAGTTATTGGTAAAATCCATCGCTCTGATTGTTTAATTTCTGGTGGGTAATTATATTTTTTTCATTCATTATAATTCTTGCCGATACTTTTTTATAGCCTTCACCACAGGTGGAAAAGGGTGTATATGTATAAGTTTGTCTTTCCGTGTGTAATTTCTTAAATATTCATTTCCGACCCTATAAAGTATACATATGTATTCTGAATCATACATATAAAAAATGCGTACTTACTGTCCATATGAGAATTTTAGAATTCGTTTCTAACTTATGCTTTTTGGATATCCTTCTCTGAGTAACTTTTTCCATTTTTTTTTTGCTTGTTTATTTTTACTTTCAATTTGTTGTTGTTGCTTTTTGTTTTAACGGAATTTATTTTATAGCCTTCTGTCAATGTATGAAGGTGGTCGTTTTTATACATTTTATTTCATTTTATTGACCTCGTAACCTCGAACAGATATTTGTGTTTCAAGTAAAAGTTTAACGAAATTCCTCTGCAGCAATGTTAATTGCACTTTTTGAATTAAGAAATACATAATACAATAATTAGTCAACTACATATAAAAAGAGAATTACAATTAAGCCAATTTTTAGAGATAAGTTTAAATCTTTGAATTTAAAAAAAAAAATAAACAGTCAGAAATAAAAATTTATCAAAATCGGTTATTGCTCTAAACCAGTTCGCTGTTTAAAACACTACCGACCACGAAATTTCCTTTTGCATCACTGCTTTCTTTGCTCTGGAACTCAATTTGATTATAAAATTGCAACCATGGATTTAAAAACATTTGTTAGCCTCTTCCAAATCGAATAGAAACAGCTGATTGTACGTGCGAAAATCTCATCATCTGTTTAATTTTCAAATGTCAAAATATAAAATAACGAAAATAATTTTAAAAAAATTTTGAATTGTTTATTGTGTCGAAATTTCAATAAAATTAGATTCAATTTTGAAAAAAGTTAACGAAGTGCTAGAACAATATACATACATAAGCGGACTTCAGTGTTTGATGCAAATTGTATGCAAAAGTGCAACTGTAAAAAATATAAGCTTTTTTGTTAAATCCAACAAGAAAATTGCAAAATATTTTGTTGGTGTTCTGTTTGCCATAAACCGTTTCATAAGCGGAGTGGTACTTTGTTTAGTGTTTCCAAGGATGCTGCAAGTAGAGACACTTGGGGTGAAATTTTAAGATATAAAAGAACTACCTTGGTGTGCCTTTTTTTTTTTTTTTGCAGCCCGAAAAATCTTTATTATTTTTGTTTACTTATTTTTCTTTTATTTTTACAAATGTTTTTGACAAAAGTTCAGTAACTGAAAGTTAGTACTAATTGTTACTAGCAACGAGAGAGTAAAACAAGAGCTTGGCATAATAATACAGGTAAAACTGTTAGAACAGCTGTTCAAATTGGCTTATGTCAAATCTAGTATAGAACTCTGTTTGCGCACTTAAAAATTAAAAATAATTTCAACAAAAAATACAGTTTTTTTTTTTAATATTACTCAGTGAATTGTATTTACTCCTTGCTGTATTTTATTCAATCCTTTGTTTAAATTGCAATGTTTACTTAAAGAAAAGAAAAAATATGTACCTATGTATGTTTCTAAGTAAAACTTTTCAACTAAATTTACGTCAGCTCTCGTAGCCGAATTTGGTATTCGGCATAACCTGATGAAAATAAAATAACATGGATTTGATGCTGCTAGGGCCATATGCAGCCCACTTAATTTCTGACTTGTTTAAATCACCCATATCGGCTTTAGGCTCGCTAGATTTCGTTCAAAAGTACTGCATAATTATTTAGGTGATCTTCCTATATCTGCAGAGTCCCTGTATATCTACAGAGTCGCGTAATGAAGGTGAAACGTACACAGCAGTCGTGTATTGAAACCCAAAATGTAAGGGCTCTTTAGAATAATGACAATGTGCCTTGGTTATCTTATATTATGGCTTGTACAGGTCAAATTGAATTATTGAAGATTGATCTTTATAAATTTTAACTTTTAAATTAAATACCATTACTTATGTTTAAATAATATTACTTATGTTTAAATAATAATTCTATGTACGGAGTATTAAATATTTAAAACCTTTTCTTAAAAATGTTTCCTTTTACATATAATTTATCTTAATTATTTTAAATAAACCAGTTATATTTTTTATTATAATGTTTAATGATTTTTATTATAATGAATAATTTGACATAGAAGTGTTTGCGAACACAGATCATGTTATTTATATTTTTCTTTTTAGTCAAGGCGAATTAATACTAGGTGATTGCAAGGGCGAATTCAGGCTTTTTCGCCTCCTTTACAGTTGTCAAACTTCATATAGAAAAAATTTGCTTATAATTTTTTTTATATGGAGTTTGACTTTTCGCTTTCATGAATAAGATGAGCTTTTTCGCCACTGCAATCACCTGTTATGGATTTGCCTTGTTTTTAGTTTAGTAAAATATTTTGACACAGTCGGGCTAAAACAGATTGCTTAGGTTTTTTGAATTCGCCTTGCATATGTAAGTTGGACTCAAATTTTATTTTTATTTATTTATAAAAAATACAACAGGCAATTTGTTTTTACAAAAGGTCTGTTCAGTTACTTTCCTAGCAGAAACTAGCAACGAGAGAATCAAACAAAAATTTTCATCAATACTCTCCCAAATATGAAAAAGTAAATGAACGCTTTACTAGCAAAAGTAGACTACGGTGGCGTTAGGAATGACTTAAAACTTGTACTGATTTGACCATCAAATAGTACCTTTATAAACGTAATTGTACTTAAATGGCAAACATAAAATAATCTACCATTGTTAGCCAGAAATGTAGCTTCAAAGAAGTTCAAACTGATGATAATAATCTCAAGGAAATCATAGAAATAAATCAAACAACAAAAATAAAAGCACAATAATTTATACAAAATTATTGTTTTAAAATATTGGTTAGTTTATGATGCATTTAAGCTTTAGATGTCAATATTTTTCGTTAGTGATATAATAATAAACATTCATATTTCAAAGTAATTTTCATAATATTTATATGTATTAATAATATTCCAAAACACAAATATGTTTATTGTTCAAAATATATTAACAAATGTACAATGTTTTAAAATCAGAATTGTACCGGAAAAAAGTACAATTGTAATAAATGTATCATCCCTGATTTGTTGACTATTTATTATTTAAAAACAAATACGTAGACCTAAAATGAAAACCTAAATTTAAAATAGAAAAACTAAATTTTATCGTTTGATACCCTCGCTAAATTAAGGAAAAAGAATACATCAACAAAATTTTATTTACTTTTATAATCTTTTTTTAACTACTAAATACAGATATTTTTTTCAATGTTGCAAAAACATTTCTTTTCATACAAGTTTTTATAAAAAAAAATATTTTGTAAACAAAACCACTAACAGCTGATTGCAAAAACTTGCAAGTAATTTTTTCTTCTTTCACATTTTTATTCTCTTGTTCATGGTATAATAATACAGGTATATACCTGTATAATAATACAGGTATATACCTGTATTATTATACAGGTATATACCTGTTTTAGTTTTTCTATTTTAAATTTAGGTTTTCATTTTAGGTCTACGTATTTGTTTTTAAATAATAAATAGTCAACAAATCAGGGATGATACATTTATTACAATTGTACTTTTTTCCGGTACAATTCTGATTTTAAAACATTGTACATTTGTTAATATATTTTGAACAATAAACATATTTGTGTTTTGGAATATTATTAATACATATAAATATTATGAAAATTACTTTGAAATATGAATGTTTATTATTATATCACTAACGAAAAATATTGACATCTAAAGCTTAAATGCATCATAAACTAACCAATATTTTAAAACAATAATTTTGTATAAATTATTGTGCTTTTATTTTTGTTGTTTGATTTATTTCTATGATTTCCTTGAGATTATTATCATCAGTTTGAACTTCTTTGAAGCTACATTTCTGGCTAACAATGGTAGATTATTTTATGTTTGCCATTTAAGTACAATTACGTTTATAAAGGTACTATTTGATGGTCAAATCAGTACAAGTTTTAAGTCATTCCTAACGCCAACGTAGTCTACTTTTGCTAGTAAAGCGTTCATTTACTTTTTCATATTTGGGAGAGTATTGATGAAAATTTCTGTTTGATTCTCTCGTTGCTAGTTTCTGCTAGGAAAGTAACTGAACAGACCTTTTGTAAAAACAAATTGCCTGTTGTATTTTTTATAAATAAATAAAAATAAAATTTGAGTCCAACTTTAACACGGCTAAAAATGACGCTTTAAAATCATTTATAAATAATATCGTCGTATTAAATGCAAACGGACGTAACTACACAAAATTTCGAAATTGAGTTTTTTATCGATTATGGTTCGTTTTATCAAAATACATGTTCGTGCAAAATTTTAGATTCCTGCAATCAAAAATGGCGATTTTATGAATTCTAAATGCAAGAAGACGTAACTACACATTTATATATACTCAGAGAATTAAAATATCAAAGAAAAAGTGGCAAAATCTCCAAGACTTAAAACCATTAATACCAGCCATTGCAATTGCCATAATTTTTATGACAATATTCCCTTCAAAAATTAACTATTTGTTTTCGACTTCTTTTAAATGATTTTTTTTTTATAAAATGTACTGAATTTTTTATATAAAATTTCTCACATATCTGTAGTTTTTATTTTAAAAATTAATTACATAATTACTTAGGCTTCATTTCTTAATTATAAAAGAGATAAAGAAAAAATTAGACACCAGCAGAGTGGAATGCATTTTCTAAAATAGTTCAAATAAAACTCATATAAAATTACATAATTACATTTTATTTTATAATAAAATATGTATAAAAATTTAATAAAAAAGTTAAAAAAAGGAAATATATTTTTATTCAAAAGTGTAAACAATTTAAAATGGTAAAATTCAAAACAATAGGTAATGTTTTTGGCGGATTTCTGGTACACTATAAAAGATAAGATAAATAATAAAGTCAAATATCTCTTAAACTGTAAGAGACTAGAATACTAGTATATAGTGAGCATGTTTTTTGTTAACTTTTTTAAGTAGTTTTCGAAAATTAAATATTATTTTTAATCGGGAAGTTATACGGACCAATAGATTTTACACACCCGATTGTCAACTTAGTTCCACTGTAAAATCCACTGTGTTAGAAATACACAAGTACTTAACCATCGCTTTGAAAGTCTAACATCTCTTCTGCTGAGTCTCCAAATTTCGTCAAAATCTGTTCAGAAGTTGAGAAGTTAATGAATTAATAGCAAAAAGAAAACCTTTCAGCCACTACTGTGACTTTGTGTAGTTACGACTTTTTGTTTAAAAAAAATTGGAAAGTCAAAAGAACGTAACTAACATAAAAACTTAAATGTTCGGAAAGTAATAAAAAATTACTTCACCAATAAATAAATCCCCAGAATTTAAGTACAATTTACAAAAATTGCAAAGAAACCATAATATTTGTTGATTTTAGAAGGTTTTTTGCTTCTCCTGTAAAAAAATAAAAAGTGTAGCTACGTCCGTTTGCATTTAATATGACGATATGTAATTAATAAACGTAGCACTTCTTTATGTTTATTACTTTATAATATTTAAAGAAAATGTTCACACATACACACATAAATGGATTTTCTAATACATTCTAAAAATATATTTTCCTTTATAAAATTTTCGTTTTCTTTGTTTGTTTTCCTTTTTTAGAAAAACCACTGAAGTAGAAGGCCCTGCATTGGAGAACATGTGGCAAATGAAGTGAAAAAATTAACATCATTCAGTATTTAACATTTAATGAGCAAAATCCTATTACAAACCACAGAACAAAATCTTTTTTTGTTAAACAAATAATTTTTTTTATTTTTTGTTGAAAAGAAAGTATTTTACGAGAGACGGAAAGAGAGTTGATGTACGAGAGTTATATGGAATTGTAATAAAGACAGAGTACAAACAACTGTGAAAAAAAACGTTAATCTTTAGCGTCTGCTACTGCATCTACTGCCAAGAAGAACCGATTTTGCTGTTACCATATTAAGTTCACAAAACAAATACACAATGTCGAATGTCAAATGTCAAACATAAAAATCAGAATTAATAGGAAACCATTACCATGTACTTTTTCCAAAACTACAATAAACACTAACAATACTTAAGCTCTTGTAGCTCTTAATGCTGCTGCCGTGTACTAACGTTTAATTGTGTATATATGTATGTGTATGTAAGATGTGTGCCTGATTCACCCACATTACTCATATACGACTCTTGCAAACACACACATTGTCTCTAACGATTTATTATTTGGATGTCATTATGTCGTTATATGCCGTTAAACAAAAATACTACAAATCGTCATTAAAAACGCAAACTGTTCTGACTAACATTTTATTTGTTTACCAGTAAAAGCAAAAGCTTGCAATATAGAAAGTGTAATAGGGCCAGTGAAAAGCGAATAAAAAAACCACGTCACGTAACTGGTTCCTAACGTTACACAAAGACCGCTTTTAACGACTTTAACGAGTTGTTTTGCGGAATTTTCATTATTTGCAATTAATAATTTATTTAGATTTTCCGCTCAAATCGGTCCACTAAAGGTTATAAATGAATATTTTATGAATTTCTAGGTAAATAAATATGTATAATTCGATAATAAAAATTATTTTATTCAATTCAATTTTCGAAAAAAAAAAACATCGTTACATAAAATGTATTATCCCAAAATTAAAATTTTTGAAGTGAAACTTCTTTAGGCACGTTAAGCACTTTTTAGTGGAAGAAAAATTATTGAACTCAAAAACCGTAAGCGTCGTCACCATTATCGCAACCATATCCGCATCATCTAACATTGGTTTTCTATACATAGTTCTGCTCGTTTTGGTTGAATAAAAATGATTTAACTCGCACCCTCGTCACCTAACATTGGTTTCTATACATAGGTATGGTCGTTTTGGTTGAATATAAATTATTGATCTCGCATCATCGTTACCTAAACCAATACCTACATAGGTTTGCTCGTTTTGGTTGAAAA
>OX451217.1:67258181-67414843 GCA_949628195.1 Phasia obesa | reverse complement strand
ATTACAATTCAACAACATCGGATAGTTCCTTTGCAGGCTGAGGGCCTAAATCCACGCCCACCTATATTTTTTCACTTTTTCATAATTTTTTTCGGCTTTAATGATATTCTCTTTTGCTTTTTTTGTCAAATAAATATTAGACCGCAAAAGTTAGATCGCTAGGAGTGCATACAGATCTCGGGGGATCAATAACCCCCGCGAGGGCCAATTTTGTGTTTTATACTTTTAGGTTGGTAGGGATATTCTGCTTTAATTTGTAGTAAAGGCCTTTACAGAAAAAAATACATTGCAGACAGTTCCTAATTAAAAAAAAATCATTATAATTTAAAAAAAGAATTTAAAAAAATAAAAAAAAAAATTTGAAAATATTTACAAAAATTTACAAAACATTTTAAAAAAGAATTTAAAAAAAAAAATAAAAATTTTCCAAAAAATTTGCGAACAAAAAGATTTAACAAAAATATTTTCACAAAAAATTTTTACAAACGATTTTCGAAATACTAAGAAAATTTTCAATATTTTTATGAAATTGAAAGTTAATAGTCTAACATAACATATTTTTAATATTAAGAATATAAGTATATTAATTTTCTCAAATAGATGGGATCTCTGTTTTAAAACCGAGTTACATTATACAACTTTTGTCGCTGCAATTCCTCATTAGTAGGCGAGAGGGAGAAAGGAATTGAAAAGAGTACATATATGAATGTACTTTTGAAATTCGTTTTGTACTCTCATTCGTAGTTTTAATTTTGAAGTTTAAATTGTAAATAATTGTATACATCCGTACGAATTGCTGCAACAAAAGTTGCTCGATATAAACACAAATGCAATATTAAAGAAGAAACGAGAATGCTTGCAGCGACAAAAGTTGCATAATGTAGTTCGGGACCATTCGGGATACATTATACATATAGACAACATTGGGATACCGACTACTAAAAACTGTCAAAAATAAAATACACACGGTTATAGGTAAACGATTATTTTGAAGCCCTCAAAGCTACATCGCTACACGACCACCGTTGTGGCTGTAGTCAACTTAAGCTAATTTCTATTTTTGTATGCGACAATTTTATTTTATTCAACAAAAGAAAATTTTCATACTCCACTCTAGCAGAATGTAATGTATTTTCTGAATAGATACGTTCAACCTTCTTCTACATATCTATCTTGGTTAGTATTTTTTTGTTGTAACTAACCAAACTCACATAAAAAATACGAGAAGTTGTATTCAATCATCTATTGTTAGATGGTGAGAAGGCAAATTTTCCTATTTCTCATCACTAATTTGTAAAAAATATTCTTTTAACCCTGCGGAGTAGTTCGTAGTGCGGAGTCTGAAATAACAATTCGTTTATATGTTAATAATAAATTCAACTTATAAATTTTAACATATTTTTTTGTTATTGATGTTATTGATTTTGGCGTGTTTAAGGGTATTTCAAGAGAAATTATTAAAGCTGAAACATCACTAGAATTATCCTCAGATCATTCACCCACTATTGTCTATATATGGAATCAACCAAATATCGTATCACCAACAACCAGGACAAGCATAAATTGGCTGAAATATAGAAAATATCTCAGCACGCATTGCTCGGAAAACATCCCGCTAAGAACACCAGAAGACATAGAGCAGTGTTTAATTGATTTTGATCAAAACATCAAATTAGCTGCCCAACATGCAACTGTAACCCGGCAAATAGACAGATGCAATCACATTTATTCTGCAGATGTCGAGCGGCTCTTGACTGAAAAAAGAAAAATTCGTAGAGAGTGGCAATCATATAGATCTCCTCAACTTAAAAATAGACTTAAAGATTGCACGAAGCGGCTAAGAGACCTACTAGAATCTCAAAGGGTAGCATCTCTGAAAAATTACCTGGAAGATCTGGACCCAACTCCACAATCAGATTATTCATTATGGCGTGCTTGTCGAAACCTCAATAGACCAGTCGTACGTAAGCCTCCATTGCGAACTTCTTGTGGAGACTGGGCAAGAAATGATAGCGAAAAAGGTAATGTGTTTGTTGATCATTTAAAAAACGTGTTTACTCCAATTGTCTCGACTGATATAGCTGAGCTCCCACCTACCGATGTTAGTCCGGCAGTTACCCTAAGGTTCGAGATTCGAGATATTGAAAAGGCAATAACTGATTTAAATACTAAGAAAGCTCCTGGCATTGATAAAATCAGTAACAAGATGTTATTTGAATTGCCCCGTATAGCCCAAAAAATCATTCTTTTTGTTTTTAATGCCATTTTACGTCTTGAGTACTTTCCTACAAAGTGGAAAATTTCTTTGATTACTATGATACCTAAGCCAGGAAAAGACAACACCAAGGTTGAATCATACAGACCTATAAGCCTATTATCAAATATATCAAAGCTGTTCAAAAAAAATATTAATAATTAAGTTGAACCCAATTCTGAGCGCCAAAGGATGTATTCCGAACCATCAATTTGGCTTCAGAAAACAACATAGTACGATCCAACGAACACACAGATTAGTAAATGTAATTAAAAAGAGCTTTGAAGAAAAAAATACTGTTCTGCACTTTTTATCGATGTTTCTCAAGCATTTGACAAGGTATGGCACGAAGGCCTTATATACAAGTTAAAGCTGAATTTGCCCAAAAACTTCTATAAGCTCATAAAAAATTATTTAACTGATCGAAAGTTCATACTAAAAGAAGGAGATTTCTTAAGCTCGCCTCAGCTTATTAAAGCCGGAGTTCCACAGGGTAGTATTTTGGGACCCATTTTATACTTGCTGCACACATCCGATATGCCAATTAGCAATCAAGTGCACACATCAACATTTGCTGATGACACAGCTTTTTTAAGTATTCATGAAAGCGCGCAAGTAGCATCACAAGATTTACAAGATCACGTACTCAAATTGGAAAAATGGTTGAAGAAATGGAGAATTAAGGTGAATGAACAGAAATGCACTCATATAACTTTCACACTGCGTAGGGACTCATGCCCCCCTATTCGCATAAATGATCAAATGATACCCCAGCTTTCAGACGTCAAATACCTCGGTATACATCTTGACCGGCGCCTTACTTGGAAAAGCCACATAGAATCCAAATTGTCACAAATGAAGTTAAAAGCAGTCCAACTAAACTGGCAGAAACTCTATCCTTAGCTTAGATTGCAAATTACTACTCTACAAGTCGATACTTCAACCAATTTGGTGCTATGGGATTCAATTATGGGGTACTGCCTCAGCTAGCAATGTTGAAAAAATACAAAAGCGCCAAAATAAGATTCTTCGAATGATCACAGTTGCCCCCTGGTATATCAAAAACTCTAATATTCACAAAGATCTAAACGTGCCAACAGTTAAATCAGAAATAGCGAAACATGCGGTAACGTATTTGAAAAAGCTTGAAACTCATCCAAATCCACTGGCGCGTAACATTCTTAATTCTCCTGGTTACATTAGACTAAAAAGAAGAGATACTGCTTTTCTTGGCCCTACAATAGAGTGATGACCCGTAAATAATTTCAACAATCCTGGAACATACATTTTTTTTTTGTCTTGCACTGGCTCGACTTAAAAAGTATATTTTATTTTAGACTTAAGATATGAGTAATTATTGTTAGTTCAAACATATTGAAGATACAATAAATAAATATGAATTACAAAAAAAAAAAAAAAAAAACAAAAAAATTTTTTGTTTTTAAATATATTTCTTAAAAAATTTACATTATTTCTTAAAGTACATTTTTTATAAAGTACTTTTCTTAAAAATATATTTTTTAAAGTACTTTTTTAAGGATTATCTTTACTATTATTAAAAAAGGTAAATTATTTCTTAAAAATACAAAGTACTTTTCTTTAAAAAGGCCTTTTTTAAAAATTTATTGTACTAAAAATTAACTTTTTAACTGAACCTTTCGTTATAGGGCGCTCTCACTTAAATCGGCCTTTTCCTTAAACGGTAGCTCTTCTTGGGCATTACAGTCTCTTAATAAATACATTTGTATTGCCGTTTCTAATAAAATAACTAAATACTTTCATAGAAAACACTTTTTCTTACAAAGTGACACTTTTTGAAAAATTCAGTTTCTTAAAAAATACGTTTCTTACGCAGCAGCTTTCCTTGAAAAGCTGCTCTTCTTAGAATTAATTAAAGGCCAATATCCAACGTACTAAACAGAAAAACCATGTGTCAAAATTCCAATCCAATAAAAAGTAATGGATTTTTGAACGTCTTTTCCTGAAATGGTCCATTGTGCGACATTTTGTTTATATTTAAACAAAACAATAGCTCGTCAAGACGGCGAATTTTTTTTCGCTTTCGAAAACACTGCTTGCGATTATCTTGTTTACGATTCTTATACTATATAAGCTAGATGATCTAGCAACAGTATGATTTTTTTTCCAGTTTCAAGGGTACTTCTATAAAATTAGGCCTACTATTTATCAGACTAATTGAAGTTTAACCAAATTACTCACTTCTCTAAATGAGTGATATATAATTGTAAAAGGGGAGAAACAAATTATCAAATTTTTCCCTACTCTACGATGATCAACTAAGCCACACATGCAGTCAAACTGGGCAAAAGAAATTAAGAGTACTGTTGTCATACCTGTCGGTGAAGACCCTCGTCACTATATAGTACCATTAGTACTTTATAGAACTATTTTAAACGCGGCTTGATAATGATGTCTTTACATCGAAAGCGCATGCCAAACATACCAAACCAATAGTGACGGCGCACAGAGGGGTATTTTGCCAATCTAGCCGGACATTAGGCCTCAAATTAATTTTGAGAAATGTAAAAATTTAAGTACGCAGCTCGACAGACAACAAAATTCATGCATCGTATAGTGAATTTTCAAGGCTTTTTCTTGAGATTTGTCGTTTTCGGACACTGTTAAAATCAGGAAAGTTGAGTAAATCGCATACGTTTTTAATGACTTTAAACGATTTTGAGAGGTTTGCAATATATTTTTTGGTGGCTAAACGAATAAAGATTTTGTATAAAAAATTTTGTTCAACATTAAAAAAAAGGTTTTTTTGTAAAATTTTTTGTCAAAAAAAAAGTGAAAAGGTTTTTAAGAGTGATCTCCATCGCGATCCTAAAAATGTTATATATCATGTTATATATTACAAAATTTACGATCTCTACTACTTTGCGCATTTTTGCGCCATTTTTTTGCGATTTTTTGAAAATTTTACCTTTTTATGTTTTTTCTTATCTTGGATAGGTAAATACGAGTAAGAAACCCTTGTATATTCATAAAATTTTTTGGTTTTTAATAACTGAAGGTAGATGGTTTTTATTTAAATCATTACATCTAACACTGTTATTACCTGTACAAAAAACAATTTAAATATCAAAAGAGATATAGACGTAGATATCCCTTTCTTTCGGACTATCTACTTTACATGCCAGAATTCGCTTATTTGGGAGCATATTACACCAGCCATATAAACTGACAGTGAAAAAATGGCAAATAAAATATGATGCGGACAAAGCCATTGTTAACGCGAGGAAAAAAATATCCAAGAAAAATTTAGAAGTGAATTAGGGCTAATAGTGGGTGTACCGAAAGCTGGATTTGGAAACACCAACGAAGGTAACACTAGCAGAAGATTTTTTTCCAATCCTGAATTAGCTGCAGAAATAACTGGAGAATATAAAGAAAATATAAAGTGGTCACAAAATCCAAATGCACCAGTTTGCGGATTATTGCTTAGATACTGCAAAACTTTACTTTTCTCTATATTAGTGGCATCCTATGACACCTACAATGCACAAGATGGTGCAACTGTTATGAATTAAGCATTGTTGTCTATTGGGCTGTTATCAGAAGAAGCGGCTGAGGCACAAAACAAACATTTCCGGCTTTACAGGTTTAGAGAGTTTTTAAGGGTTCAGTGTAACATAGATCTAATTCATAGGCTTTTGTTAAGTTCTGACCGACTCTTTACTAGAACCACTTAAAAAAGGTCATTACCTTTTACGAAAGAAGCAATTTCTTTCATGCTTCCACCTGTACTTAACGCTGAAAAGGATTAAGATTCGGAAGAGGTCTTTGAAGAATCAGACGAAGAAGAACCCTGGCACTCATCATTATCTTAGTGCAAAGAAGAAGTTGTTTTAAATAAATTAATTGTTATAATTTTAAATAAAATATATCGTTACAATTATAAATATGTTTTACTATGAATAAATTAATTATTTTCCGATAAATAAAATACTATAAAGTAACAAATTACAAAAATATTTTTTTAATAATATTCTTGGGAGGCGGGGATGGGTTAGACAGTGGAAAGCTTAAAAATGAATATTTTTAGTAAATTGGCAAAAAAAAATAAAAAAAATAAAATTTTTCACCGGGACGTTTTGGGGTGGGATTGGAGGAATACCTCCCCCTGCCCATAAAAATAAATTTTTATGGTTTTAAGAAGTATGTAATCTATTTCTTTTAATAATTGCATTAATTTTTCAAATAATGTTTTATTTCACCGCCCACAAAATGGGCGGGGATAAAAATGGCATTAAAGAATCTCTTGAGTCCAATTTTACGTTTTTCAATATTCTTTGACCTTAAAAGTTGTAATTGCTAAACAAAATGACGAGAAAATCAAAAAAAAACTTGAATTTTTCAGAGGTAGGATTAGTTCTTCCAAGGAGAACTTTTTTCTCCTTGATCTGATTTTTCCTACTTTATAGCTTTGACAGCCTATGACCACAACAGATTTTTCTGCAAAGTTTCATTAACCTAGGGACACTCAGTACAGAGCCAATACAAGCTAAAAAAAAAGTAATGTCCGGCTAGATTGGCAAAATACCCCTATGTGCAACAGTATTTTCACAACAATATTTAATTTGCTGGCGGAACATATCCAATCAATTTAATACCAAAATTAGAGTACTTTACAGCGTTATAAGTTACAATTCTAAATTAGCATTGAGAACAGCTATGAATACAAAAAAAGCTTCGGCTTCCTCCGAGATGTGGAAGGTCACGTTTGAAGACGTTACGTTATAAATTAGAATAGAACAAAAATCATAAAAATCACACATTAGAATAGAACAAAAATCATCTGCCTTTATCTGTCTATCCGATTACAACACCGCAACGAAAGGAAATGATTAGATTAACAGATAACAGCATCGAATTTTTAAATTTTCTCCTTTATTATATTTTAATTGTGTATATAATTTTTTATTAAAAACCAAGATTAATGGCTTTTTTTAGGCTGAAATACACAAAAATGCAACCATTTTGAAATTTTTAAATTGAAAATCGCCTAGTATTTAACTCAGAAAATATATAACCTTAAAATATTGCCACAATATTTTAAATTTTGCTCGTTAACGAGGAGAAAAAATTTGAAAAAACTAAACCAGGGTATCAAAAAATTAAAAATTTTAATTTTAAATTGCTTACATATATATAACTCGCTCATTTTAAAACATAATTTATAGATTAATATATCACTTTGTAGGTCTTAAATCAAACAATAATTTAAGTATTTCCAAGTTTTAAAAAAATGGTAGATGCATGGTACTCAATTTTGAGAATACATAGCGCCACATTCCTCTGCTTTACTCATGTCAAATTTTTGATCAATCGACCTAGCTCATTAGAAATGGCTGAATTATTTCCAAAATATTTTGATTCTTCCCCACTGTACGGCGAGTTACAACATGAACAATATACATAATACCATAGATCTACCAACGTTATGTTAGCTAGTGAAGACAGGGTGTTATTGTTTGGTGTTGAACTATAAAATCGATGCCATTAAATTTTCGTAATAGTTTAAACAATAAAAAATAAACAAACTTCTTCGGTTAAAAAATCCCTTTACCTCAACTTGCTTGAAATTAAACGACTTTGGACCAAAATATGATCGATTGCTGATTTAGGTCATTTTTAGGGTTTCGTACACAAAGTGTAAAAACGAAACCGTATTGTTTTCGCTACAATGTCTGTCCGTCTGTCCGTCTGTCCGTCTGTCCGTCTGTCCGTCTATCCGTCTGTCCGTCTCTCAGCGCCTTTTATCTCTGGAACCGTAATAGGTAGACTGTTTAACTTTTCACAGATGATGTATAGTTGTTGCCGCTATAGCAACAAATACTAAAACATATAGGGTGTTCCAATAGAGAGATGTTATTTACGAAAATGTGCTTATTTCTTGAACTGTAGGAGGAATTCACATAAAATATGCAAGCACTTAATTAAAATTAGTTCGTTATATAAACAAGTCTGAAAAAAAAAGAAACATGACATGATTTTATAAACCGTAATAGATACCCTCTTGAAATGTTTACAGTAGATGTGTTACTTCGGCCGCTATAACAAATACTTAAAATTGAAGTGTGTCCATTAGTAACGTGTTTTTCACGAATATTACCTTATTTTTTTAACCGCAATAGGTAGGCTCCTGATATTTTAATAGAAAGTATATTACCATGGCCGCTATAAAATCAATTGCATATTAAAATTTAAAGGGTGTTCTAATTATGATGCAATTTTCGCGAATATTACTTTAATTTTAAAACTTAATGGTGTCCCATAAGACATAAAGAAATAAACAACTGGAATTTTTAAATATTACTGAACATAGTACGGAACCCTACGTGTGTGAGTCTAACTCGCACTTGACTAATTTATTTATTCAATGTTTTTAAAGCATTTTCAAAAAGTAATTAAAACTAAAAAAATTAAGTCCCTGATGCTAAAATTATTTTCCCTTTTTTCATTGTCCTACTTCGCACTATAACAACGATTATAGTTCAGCTACTGACTCTTCAATCTGCATTCTTATTGTTTTATATAAAATTTGTATTACAAATACGAGCATCAGTTTGATTTTTGATATTTTATTCATGGAGAAAAAACTAATCTCTAACTTCATCTGTTTGTAATCCACTGCCCCATGTATTCACGGGTTGCTTAGCAGATTGAAAAACAAGAATTAGGTCATATTTGAACAAAAGCATAAAATACAAATGTAAAATAAAAGAAATAGTTCAGCAAAAACTTTTCATTTTAACTATTTAAAACAAAAAAGTTATTTTATTAACGATTTTGTTCTATTTACAAAGTTTTTCTTTTAATATTAAAATTTTTATCGAGGAGAATACTTCAATTAGAAGTTTTTTATGCCCTTTTGTAATCTAAGCTCTTTATTTTTGAAGTGACCTATAACGATTGGTCGGCTGATTTATGTGGCAGCTTTCTTTTAGTACATACATAGATTAAAGCACACAGACAATATCTAATTATGGATTCTAGTTGATAGTTATGCCCCTCTTATCCTATATGAAGAGTTGTGTAAATTTTGGCCATAATCGGGAAGGGGCAAGGGGTAGTTTACTTAACACCCCAATCCAAAAATAATAAATTTTTCGATTCGAATATACTTTGAATTTTTATTCTTGATGTTATACATCCATAAAAATATCTCCATTTCCATTGGGTATGCTAAAGCTGAGTATAGGCCACTCCAGTTTTATCTATATATATATATATATATAAAAGAAAGTTGCATTGTGTTAGAAATTGATGTTCTCAGGAATGCGTGAACCAATTATGTTTCTGCAAAGTTTATATGAAAGGTGACGTCAATACCAAGGTTTTTATGTACAAACGGTCTCTGTATGTGTATTGGTTAATGAGTTATAGCCGGAATAGTTGGCGTGGTACCGCCCATACAAAGTAAAAAAAATATTATCGTGATCCTGGCGAACTGCAATAGATAGCGCCTTGAAACTTTGCAAGAGTAGCCTTTGTGCTAAGGCGCATAGTCAGCCAAAATACAGAATGAATTGGGACAGTGGGCGTGGTACCTCCCATACAAAGTTAAAAATTATTATTGTGTATATAGAGAACTATAATATGTTGGTCTTCAAAGTGGGTACAAGTAAACCCCATACCTATGTGGATTCTGTAGAAAAACATAGGCTGAATTGGGACAGTGAGCGTGGTACCCCCCATACAAAGTAAAAAATTATTATTAGAGAACTGCAATAGGTACCGCCTTGGAATTTCGCATCAGTATCCCCCAAGAATACTGGGAGTGGCACATCCCATTAATTAAAAGTAAAAAATTGTTATCGTGTTAATACGTATAGTCTAGCAAAATCAGGATGAATGGAAACATTTTTGACTTGAGAATAGCGTGCGTTATCGCGGTAAAATTTGGTCATACTTTTCTTCCAAGTGTTTATTGTGTTTTTTTGTGGATGGGTGTAGCAAGGCGCACCGGGAATAGCTAGTTTTAATATAAAACATGATAATTATTTTGATGGCCCGGTAGCCTAGTAGATAGTGCCTGGCGCACTATCAGTATGGGGTATTACACTACAACGACTAAATGCCTTCATTTGTAATTGTCGGCCGTCGAATTTGTGTAAAATATACAATTGCCACTATGAAAAACTATTATTTCTATATGCACAAATGTAAATAATTATTTCTTTTTATTATAGATATAGGGGGAAGTACCCATGGCACTAATTTTATGGAACCATTTTCGACCCTCTTCGATCCTAAATAAATTCTAGCATGTCAGTAAGTAATTAGCCATCGGGTCCAATTACTTACCGACACTCTTACGCTCTCGATTGCAGTGATTTCAGACTGCCAACTGTTCACTGTCGACCTTCTTTCTCATCACAGAGTCCTTCGTAATCGGCTAAGGCTTAGGTCCCCTTTAGAATACACACTTAATACTTGCTTGTCCGCTGGCCAGTGCTGGATATTTATATACTATGTGCGCTACCACCTAAGGTACTTCTAGGCATAGACTTCAAGTATTGTCTTCTTTGATTTTCATCTTAATCAGATCACACTTTCAGTTCTTATGACCTGTTACTAACGTAGTAATTCAACTTAAGGTGCTCCAGTTACCTTCCTGTAAAGCCGTTCTTTGAACATCAATAGAAGTTTTCTTCATGTGGTGGCATATCTTCACCTCTTCACGTTTAAAGAACACCTTTGGTCGCACCATGCGATTCCCCAATGCAAGTCTATAACCTGGCTAACAAATATTCACAGTACATCCGGTTTTTGTCTGCTACTTCATTTCCAACTGGGCCTATGTGTTCTTTAATTCAACGTTGCCTCCTTAACCCATGCACATTCGACTGGTTGTCAAGTGCTTGCATTTCATATTAAAATGCAATTTATCATTAATTGGCTAAACTTTATCTTTTCTTATTAATAATTGTGAATGGCCAATGTTCCACGAATAAAATTTAACTTATCACTCCACCCTCTTCTATTTAGTCCAAAGGAAACTGGTTTGATATATACATATATAGAGGGCTCTTCCAATCAATTCTATTTGATGCTTGGGTCCAACTTTTTCCTGCTCGCGACGCTCCTTTATATATCATCCTTTGCCAGATGTGACCGGGTCTTAATCTACTTCTTCTACCTTGGTGATTCCAATCAATAGCGTTGCGGGTGATATTTGCGGGAGTTAATCGTAATGCGTGTCTAATCCTCCTTAGTATTTCTAAGAGATTTTGGATTTGATGCATGCTTTTCGAGAGCTGTTCATCTGACATCCAGTTGGACCAGAAAAATTTTCAAAATTCGTCTTAAGCTTTTGCTTATGAAGACTTGTAAGGTGTTGTTCTTTAGCAGCAATATTCCAAGTTTCACACCCATATACATAAAAGTAAAAGTTTCACACACGAATTGAAGACGTAATTTTTTTGTGCGTATGGAAATTGATAGTGATTTTTAGAAGGTGTTGATTTCGCCGAAAAGTTGATGGTCTCTCATGGTTCGGTTGAGGACGTCATCAGACTACCCTCCAGTTGATGTTATTAAACTACCGAAGTTACAAGAGTGGTGAAAATCCTGAAGCTGGATATTTTGAATAGAAAATGGTCCGTCATATGTTGCGTTCACTCTTATAACCTTCGTCTTATTAATATTTATTCTGAGACCTGCCTTTGCAACTCTCTATCTTTTTGAGGCTTTCCTTCAAGTTGGACTGACTATATGTTAAACGATACATATCATCTGCAAAGTCAAGGTCAACCACCAAGTCCCCATATGTCATTGTTGTTGCTCGTTGCTTTTCTCATAACAACGTCCAATAAAATGTTAAAGAGTAACGCCATAAGGTGCAGCCTTGTCGGACTCCAGTTTTATGGGAGACCTGGCCGATTGTATATAATTCTGATGAAGTATACGACCGTTGGCGTTCTTGTATAACTCTTGGATAATCTTGCAGAAAAAGTGAGTGTTTGGCAAATGGAAGTATGGACAAGCGTGTCAAAAGCTTTTTTAAAATCTATAAAGATCTCGTATAGAGACGATCGCCATTCCACTGAATTATAATACGAAGGCTATTTGTATGATCCGTGCAGGATTTTTGGGCTCTAAAACCAGCCTGTTCGTAACGAAATTCTTAGTCGAGGCGGGCAGTAATTCTTTTGTTAATGATATTTGAAATAACCTTGTTTATCATACTTGGGAGTGTGATACTCCTCCAGTTTTTACACTCTGTCTTCTTCGGTAAATTGATGATCAAACCTTCTTTAAGTTCATCGGAAAGATTATAATTGTCCCATAATCATTGTATCGCTTTCTTCAGTAGGGCTACTGTTGTCTCGGGATCAGCATTTTGCAACTCTGGATTGATGTTGTCAGGCCTTGGAGCTTTGTTTTGATTTAGGGCGTGTTGTAGTTGGGCTGGTCATTCCTCTCTATTTGTCTAGCACAATTACATAATGTTTGGGTATATGCACGTCCGTTGACAACATCTTAACACGGGTTTTTTGATTCGAGTTTAAACTTAAGTTTCTTTTTTAGTTAGCTAATCTTATACTTTATTTAATCCAATATTAATTGAAATTGATATTTTTAAGTGTTAGTTTAAACCTTGTAGTAGATATTATCGACAAAAAAATTCAACATTTTATTGTTATCCAATGGTATAATGGACTAGCTGCGTAGAGTATAGATTCGCTAGCTACGTTGGCACCACCTCTAGCACCGCTACACATGCATTTGAGTGGCGAATTTAACTTGGGCTTGTCATTAGATGTGGCGATTGAGCCGTCGCACAGTGGTCCATTCTACTAATCTAGCTGATAAAAATTTATAGCGCCTAACAGAGTCAACATATATGATTAATATTTTGGAAAAATTTATCCAAAGAAATGTATTTGTGACTCAGGAGCGTGTAAATTTTACAAAAAAAAACAATTTTTAATACGGGTCTTTACGGTACTCTCGGTTTTTTAAGGAAGTCGTTGTAGGGAAGAAGAAATCGCGCCCATATTATAATATAAATTTTGAATGATGGATTTTTGTTAATGTAATAGTAGTTCCACATTGAAAGTCAAATATTACGTTTTTAATGTTAAATTTAATTTTAATTTTTCAGAAATATATAGGGTCATATGAAACGTAAAACCATGTAAGTAACGAACATTTCAAAATAGATTTTTTTATTTGAATATTGTTTACCCGTCATTTTTTCCATGCTGCCTCAACTTTTTCTCCGTTGTAAAACAAAGTTCTACTACAGATCTGCTCAGTAAAGATCCTACCAGTCTTCGTCGATTTTGACGGCTGCTACTAGAAAAATCCTTATCAGGTTGGGAGTACTGGGAAGATCCATATTTGATATTTTAATGGAATCATTAAGCCAGTCATCATATTTTCTGTTTAAATAATCTAAACTCCTGTAACGAGTAACCCACTTTTTTCGCAGAGTTTTCAAAAAAAAAACAGAAATCTATCAATTTCTGTTAAAAAAAACTTAGGAAGGTATGTGCACTTTATACTTTCTTTTAATTCCTTCCAACTAAAGTTGTTTTCCGTCATAGAAGTCGGGTAGCTGGTCAATCGACTTCCGCCCAAAATCAAGAATAATTTACTACGCAAAGAGTTGCAAATAGTTGCAGCTATAAACGACATTTTCTAATCAATAGGATGTTGAAGAAAGGATATTGACAAAAACTCATTGATCCAAAGTGATCCTGAGTATATATGCTCTTTTAAAGAAAGAAAATAATACACTAATTTGCAGTATTCATAGTTCTGATTAAATGTCACGTAAATGGAAACTGACCTTTCAATTGACGAGGCGATTGGTTAATTTTTTTCAAGCCAAAATTTTAATCGGCTTGTTATTATCAACGTTCGAATTGAAGCTGGCACGTAATCTCTAGCCCTAAGTTGCAGGTCTTGTATTAATCACTTAATGTCATCGAAAGAACTAACCGAAGAGAAGTACCACAATCGCCAACCTTTCTCTCTGGTGAAGTCTGCTACTCCCATTATCTTATCCTTTCGCTATCCATATTAAAGCAGTTCAATTTTGAAAAAATAAAATTATGCACGGACTTCTTTATATAAGATTTTTAAAAGAACATAATTCATTTAAATTAAAATTTGTAACAAAAAATTAAATAAAAAGCAATTCATTATTATAAATTATAAGACAAAACAAATAAGTATAAACAAGTAAAAGTGCTATATTCGGCCGTGCCGAATCTTCTATACCCTTCACCACGGTGATTTTATTTATACAGACATGTACAGCATTATCCATATTGTAAAGAAATAGAGGACAAATGAAAACAAATTCCGTTTGCTACAATTGTCGCCGTGTTGTCAGCTACTTAATGATATTAAAGCCGACAGCTACATCGTAAACTCTGACATTGTTGTAAAAATACTTATTTTGCTTTTATAAAATTAAAAAACTTTTTTCAAAAACTTTTAAATATTTCCTCCAAAACTTTTTGTTTGTATATGAATTTGTAATTTACAATTTTGTGACTTTTTCTTTTGTTGAATAAAATAGAAATTAGCCTAAGTTGACGACAGCCAAACGATGGTCGTGTGCCATGTAGCTTTGCTGGCTTCAAAAGAATCGTTTACCTATAAACGTGTGTATTTTATTTTTGACAGTTTGTAGTCGGTATCCTGATGATGTCTATGTGTTTAATGCACCTGGGTTTTACAACAGAGATATCATCTATTTAAAAATCAAACGCATTTAAAAAAAGCAAACGCATTTAAAAAAATATGTTACTCTATATATACACACATACATACATATGTATAATCTTAATATTAATTACATGTTATGTTACAGTCATGATTTTCATTTTCAAAGAAATATTGAAATTTTTGTTTTAATATTTCGAAAATTGTCTGTAAAAATTTTTTATAAAAATAATTTTTTAAAAATTTTTTGTAAAATTTTATTCGAAATTTTTTGGAAAATTTAAAAAAAAATTTTTTTTTAATATTTTTCTGTAAAATATCTTTTTGAAAATATTTTGTAAATTTTTTTGTAAACATTTTTTTTTTGTAAATTTTTTTGAAAAATTTTTTTTTTTAAATTTTATTGAAATTTTTTTGTTAAATTTAGGACCTTTCTGCAATCTATATTGAGAATGGTCAGACTAAAGCAAAAAAAATCCTTACAAAAAAAAAATTCCTCATATTGACATAATGCTCCTATTTATCAGTGGGTACCCTGTGGGTCCATTGGCTACCTCTATGTGTATTGTTTTCTATTAAGGTCACTAATACAAATCAAAGCAGAAAAACCCTACCAATCTAAAAACAAACAAAAATCGCCCCTCGCAGGGGGTTATTGATCCCCCGTCGCAGTCTAATATTTATTTGATAAAAAAGTCAAAACAGTTTCATTAAAGCCGAAAAAAATTAAAAAAAACGTAAAAAAATATAGGTGGGCGTGGTTTTTGGCCCGTAGCCTCCAAAGGAATGATCCGATGTTGCTGAATTGCAATACCAAAATTTTCAAAACTATGTCTGACAGTTTGGTGTGCTTATATTTTTTGTATCTCTTCTGGTGCCTTGGCAAATGACAATACCACACTAACACGGACAGACGGACGGACAGACGGACAGGCGGACAGACGAACGGACGGACATCGCTTAATCAACTTTTCTAAGTATAAGGATCCAGAATATATATACTTTATGGGGTCGGAAATGAATATTGTAGAAATTACACACGGAATGACAAACTTATATATATCCTTTCCACCTGTGGTGAAGGGTATAATAAATCAGTCAAGTGCGAGTCAGACTCACACACATGGGGTTTCATACTATTTTCAGAACAACATTAAAAATACAAGTTGATAATTTGTTCACGTCTTAGGGGGCACACTTTAATTTTTAATTATTTCTTAAACTAGAGCATAGTACAACATACCTTGTCCAAACTTCAAGTGTCTGCCTAACACATTTAGAAGAGAAGGCCAAATTCCTCAAATTCGCGACATTTTAATTTTTATTAAATTTATTTTCGTTGCTTGTTGCTACAGTAGATATTTATTATTATTTATTAATAGATTTATTATTTACATATTTGATACATTTACAATAACATGTTTAATATCTAATCTATATATGGCATAACATATTTGTTGTAAGCCAGATTGGCACTATTCAAAAAATAACAAGATAAGTTATAAGCTTATATTTACATGAAAAATTAAAAAACAAATTCATTTAAGATAAATCTTCTATACTTTTAAAACAAACTTCTATGTATTTATACAGGGAGAAAAAGTTTAAGCCATTTAGTATACATATAACTTCATTCAAATTTAATATGGTTTTACTAAAATATTGTAATCTAAATTCTTTGTACAGCGGACAGACACCGATGAAGTGAAATGTGTTTTCCGAAGCATCTAAATTGCAAATAGTGCAAATACCATCCGTGTTATTTCTGAAGGCTCTTGCATTCAGGTCTAATAAGCCACCTCTAGCCCTTATTATTAAACTTACTGCACGTGAAGAAAGATTTGAAGTATACAATGAAGAAACATTGTATTCCAGTATTGCATATAGATCGTGAAACTGTGAACTTATAGCATTTTGAATATAATCATAACGTTCTTTGATTTTTAGTTTATCCAATACTGGTTTTCACTGTCTGCTTAGTGGAGTTATTGAAGAATCAGGGAAGAATTGTATATACTGACAAATATTTTCCCATTCCTTGGCCCAGCATATTTTTTGATTTATAATTTTTAATGCTAATATGCGAGGTAATCTGTGAGGATTCATATTTAATACTTTATTGATGTATCCAAGGTGAAGTCCTAAGGTAGATACGAATAGTGAGTCTAAGTTTGTTTCTATATACAGCTTGTAATTGGGTGTTGCGCTTGGTACAGCTTGCTACAGTAGATATTGTAAAATATAATCTGTGTAAACTTTAAATGTATACAAAACCTTCCTATGAAAATATCAGGAACCTACCTCTTGCGGTTCAAAAAATAAACGTGAAAAACATGTCACTGTGAAAAACATGTTACTACAACCCATCTTCTGTACAAATTTCAAGAGTCTACCTATTGGATATATTATATTTTATAAATATGGCTATATACGTGCAAATCACATCACTCTCGAAATACCCTTTAATTTTAACTATTTGTTACAGAGCCATAGTAATATACCATTTGTGAAAATTTAAAGAGGGTGTCCGCCGGGAAGGTATACTACTTTGTGTAATTCTATTGTAATCCTGGTTGTATGCGATGTGGCACCGTCTTGTTGATACCATGCAGTTGTGGCGTTAAAAAGTTTTCAATCATATCACGATATCGCTCCCCATTCACAGTTACCATTACGCCGTTTTCATTTTCAAAGAAGTAAGGTCCCAGGATTTCTCCTGACCAAATTGCACAACACACTGTAACTTTTAATGGATGCAAAGGTGACTGATGAATAATTTGAGGGTTTTCCATTGCCCAGAACCGACTATTCTGTTTATTCATATATATGTACATTCAAATGAAAATGTGCCTCGACACTCGTGATTTTTTCATGAAAATCGGGGTTTTCATGGGCGAGCTGTAACATCCTATTGGCATATGTACGGCGGCGTAAATGGTCTAGCAGAAGAAGCTCTTGTGTCAACTGAATCTTAAGTGGAAACAAATGCAAAATTGTAGCCAAAGTTGTTCTTTGAAGACCAAGCTCCTAAGCACGGCATCGAATTGAGCTTGATGGCTTATTTTGAACACTTTCTTGAGCAATTAATGTTTTCAACAGATCTTGCAGTACGTTGTGGTCCATGCTTCATCATTCACTACACGATAAAAATGTGTTTACATTGCGTGTACAAGTCATATGGAATGTCAGATTTTCTATATGTAAAACTATACACATAGTGTAAACCTCTTGAAACATAACATATGTTATTTACCTATGTGCAATAACATATGTTAGTTTTTTATTTAAAGCACGCTCTATTTGATGTGTAAAACTATATGACAACAGATGTTTTCAGTGATGTTTACTTTTAGTTTCAAAAATTCCGCTTATTTATTTTTATCCTGAATTTTATATATGTATATATATATATGTATATATATATATATATATATATATATATATATATATATATATATATATATATATTACCGTTTAGGTAGCCGAAATGAATTTAAAAATTTTCGGGAAATATTTCACTTTTGCGGCTACCTAAGCGCTACTAAACGGTGTTAAGAATCATTCCTAGGAAGTTTATATGTTCTAGAAAGTTGTTTATTGAGATCTTAGGTTCATTTTTGTAGTTGATTGTTTCCTTGAATTTTGAACGGTTTGCTACCTATGGACCTGAACAGGGGAAAAAAGGTAAAAAAATTGAATATTTTTAAGTTTTTTGCGATTTTTACCTTGAAGATGAAGTTTTTTTTTTTTTGATTTTATATGTTAACAAATTTTGTTCTTTATGACAAGAGCTACAACTTTGCCTCAAAGAGTATATCAAAATTTCAAACGGTTTGCAAAATATGAGCTTGAGGAAATGATCATTTATTTGCAAAAATGACATCAAGGCCCCACATCTTTGAGGGCCCATAAAAAACCTGGAGGACTTTGGGCAAAGCTGGGAGACAGGGGTCTTTTTTTGGTCTTTTATGACGTAGTGGTGTCCGTATATGGTTATTTTGTTATGACTTAAAAAATTACACAGTGTGTTATTTCACAAGGAAAATTTGACATTTAAAATGTGGTGTCTATCTCACGATTTGGAAAAATTTTACAATTTTATTGCATTTAAATATACCACATTGTTTTAAAAAAATTTTCCACAAAAAATTTTGCAAAAAATTCCACATGAAATAATGACGATTTGCTTTATTTCACAGCTTTGATAAAATGTTGCCAGAAACATGTCATTGGTTTTCCACAGTAAAACAGAGTACTACTACTGCAACATTTTTTCACGACTTTTGCATACAAATTTTTTATGTATGTATGTATGTATGTATGTATGTATGTATGTATGTATGTATGTAGTTTGACAGCATTCCGCATGAAAAACTGAACGGAGTACAGAGCTTTAGTGAAAATTTAAAAATTTTAGTTGAAAAACATCAATATTTTCCTACAATTACTTGCGTTTTCTACAAATGTCAAATCAATTCTGTTGACACACTTATAGTGTTAAGAACTTTTATTTAATTAATTAAAACTATTAATTAAATTCAATGAATTTTTATTAAAAACTTTGATAAGAAAAGCGCAACAATCTTCTCTTTATATAAACCCAATTTTCGTTGAGAAGCCTATTAAAATCCATCCCTAACATTTCTTCTTTGTTTGCAACTTGCAACGCAGGAAACATCATTTTAATATTAAAATTTGGCATCATGTTTGTGACTGAAAAAAAAGAATTGTTTTCGTCTCGCCATGAGTTGTTTGTTTTTAGTGCCGCATTGCTGAGATTGTTTTCTATTTTATTTTTTTTTTTTCGTCAAATTCATAGCAACAATTCGATTGCCCATTGTGCCGTGATATTCGATAGGATAGAAACTGCTTTAAATAGCAAGAGATTTTCTTTTTATTTTCTCTGCAGTATAAAATTGTAAATTGAATTTTAAACTGCATATACATATGCACATATAAACATACGCATATACACATAAGCATATACACATAATGCTTATAAACAAACACATATGGTCAAAATAATAAGTACACGAGTTTGTTGTAACTTTTATAGTTCAAGCATTAGGGCTATGAAACAAAATATATTTATATTTAATACTAGCTGTGCCCGCCAGCCACTTCGTCAGCGTCCTTACAATATTTTTTTCGATTTTGCTTTGAAAGCAAAAATCAATTCAAATGTTAAGCGTCATTTACCCAATGATCATGAATTTGGTGCAATAGAAATGGCTTTGGGAAAACCAAAATAAATATACACTCTAATCCTTAAATTTATCGATTTAAAACCAAATTGACTTATACCACTTTTAAAATAAACGGCTCATATTATAAAGGGTTTCGTCCCTAAATATCCCGCTTTCAAAAATAAAAGTTGTATGCATATCTGTAAAAAAAAATTGCGCATTTCACTGCTTTTTCTTCACCTTCTCCTGGAAATAAGATATTTTTGCGAAAAATGTATCCTATATTGGAATCAAGATACTAAGGTAACGTACTAAGGTACGTTATGCGAACACAAACAGACATCATTATACTTATGTATAGATGTTATAGCGGACTTAGCAATAAAGGTTCTTTGTAAATTTCAACCGTCTGTGTACAACTGTTCAAATGTATGGCCATATACATCAAATGATATGAACTATTAGGACACCATTTAATATATAATTTTGAATATTTATACTTGTTAATATAACGGTCATAGTAATCGACATTCCGTCAAATTTTTAAGGGTTTGTCTATAATGGTTCAAAAGATAGGCCCATATAAGTCAAATTACTTCGCCTATGGGGACACCCTTTAATTTTTAGAATTATTTTTTTATTACTTTTTACTATTAGGGGCTATATTGATACGCAATATTTTAAAATTTAAAATTGGTGCTCTTTATGGCTCTTAATACACGTAAAAAACGTGTGTGTTGTATGTGGACAACCTTTAAATTTTAAAATAATGTTTTTAAAATGGAACTAATCCCTAAGCATAACCTTTCAAATAAAGGGAAATTTTTCAAGGGTGGTTCAAAAATGCATGAGTTCTGCAGATACAAACATAAAAAGTCGGTTTGAAATTGCGTACTTTCACTGCTTTTTTCACTTTCTCTTGTAAATAAATTATTTTTGCGGAAAAAAGTATCCTATATTGGAATCAACATATCAAGGTACCTCCTCACAAATCTTTATTAAAATCCATGCAGTAGTTTTTACGTGATGCGAACAGAGATAGACAGGAAAAGAGTTACTACTTAAATATATGTATTGATTTAAATATACCCTGTTCAGACATAAGACTTAATTGCGCAATTAGAGAATTTATGCAATTAAGGGTTTAATTGAGCTCAGTTTACCATACGAGAACTCAATTACTAAATTCAGCAATTAGTACACAATTGCGTAACTAATTGAATAAAATAAGAAATTCAGCCCTGCTGTATGTCTACTGTGAATTATGTTCAGTGACCGCATGTCACAATAGTATTAGGTAGTAGCTTGACTACAACAGCATAAAGCACATGTATTTTGGGGGTTGAAAATTAATTTTCAGATGTCAAAAGAAGCTGACTGAAGTAAAAAATTGCAAAGCAAATTGTGGGTTTATGATTTTTAAATTATTTTAATTGTATCAAATAAACTCGTAAAATTATAAAAAAAAATAAAAACAAAACGAAATATTATATACGATTATAATAAAAACAATGGTTTTTCAGCTGTCAAATACTTATTTAGTAAAGCTTTAAACACATAGACAACAGCAGCTACACCGCTACACAACTACAAATGACGTTGGCTACAATCGTCGCCATGTTGTCAGCTAATGAATTATGTTGACGACGACAGCGACTATGAAAATATTGTCGAAATACATGTTTAACTTATAAAAAAAAAATTACTTTTTCAAAAAATACTTCTATCATATCAAAATAAATACATTTATTTGCTCAAAACCTTTTGATTGTAAATAAATTTGTATTTTTAATTTTGTAACATTTCTTTTGTTGCATAAAATGAAATTGTCGCAAACAAAAATAGAAATTAGCCTAAGCTGGCTACAGCCACAACGGTGGTCGCGTAGCCAAGTAGCTATGATGTCGTCAAAATAATCATTTTGATATAAAAGTGTGTATTTTAATTTTGACTAGTTGTAGTCGGTATCCTGCTGTCGTCTATGTGTTTTTTTTTTTTTTTATTTTTTATTTCAAATTTAAGAACCAAGCCTTTAAGGCCAAATATGGTTCAAATACTACTCCATTTTTAAAAATTACAATTCAAGAAGGAAAAAAAAACAGTTATTTTTTAATAAACAATTTCTTAAAAACTAAAAAGTTATATAATTAACCTAAATACTAAAAACTAAAGGCCCTAACTAGCTGATAACAGAAATTTATATAAAAAATTATATGATGAAGTGTGGAGGAGGAGGAGGGGGTTAAATTAATCGATTAAAGAGCATCAAAATGTTGTTTAAGTTTACGCTTAAAGGTGGTATCTGTGAATTGAAATAATTTTAAATTTATGGGTAAGATGTTCCACACCCTTGTTATACGTACATGAAAAGATCTTTCATATATAGATGAGGATATACGGTGACATATTATCTGAGGGTTTCTACTTGATCTAGAAAATCTAAAATCATCTCTAATGTACTCGGGACAGTTTCGCATAACGACTTTTCGAAAAAGAAACAAAATTCTCAATTTAATAAAATTCTCAAAAGAAAACCCAACAAAGTCCTTTACAAAGGGAGACACATGATCCCTTAATCTCAGTTTGTAAATGTATCTAATAATACGGTTAAAAGTAAGATGCAGCCTTCTTAGAACAACGCTGTTGGTACCTGAAAACACTTCCATAGTATAAATAATTTGCGACATGAGTAGTGAACTGGCAACATGCTTTCTTACGCGAAGAGGCAAATATAAATCTATTGAATATAACCGTCTAATGGTTCTATTAACACGGGAACATATGTGATCAACATATTTTGAGAAACTCAAATTATTATCTATAAAAACGCCTAAACATTTCATTTCAGAAACGAAACTTAGCCTCACATTATCCAACGATAAATTTAAGTTATTCGAATCTAAACCAAAACACATTGCCCTAGTTTTACCAGGATTAATATTCAACCCATTCTCCCGCATCCACAGACTGATTTGGCTAAGAAAAAAATCAATGTTGGCTTTCAATACATCTAAAAATTGTTTATCTGATGAAAACAAAATCTGAACATCATCAGCATATAAAAATGTCTCAATTGAGTTATTATCAAAAATATTAACAAAATCATTCAGGTACATCATAAACAAAATGGGGCCAATTACTGATCCCTGTGGTACACCACTAGTAACCTCCAAGGTCAATGACTCCCTACCACCAACTCATACAAACTGCGATCGATCACGGAGATACGACTGCACCAGCTTACAGGCTAATTTAGAAAAATTATACATACTACATAATTTGGTCACCAACTTTGAATGTACAACTTTATCAAACGCTTTCGATAAATCTAATGAAATCAGCACACTACATTTCTTGTCATTAAGCTTTTGTCTAATTGAATCAGTTAGCCCAACCAAAAGAGTGGTTGTACTATAATTTTGCCTGAAGCCTGACTGATGTGAGTGAATCAAATTATTACGATTAATAAAGCCTAACATCTGACCTTTTAAAATGTGTTCCACAACTTTCGAAAGTATAGGTATCATAGAAATCGGACGTAAATTATCCAAAGCATTTGAATTTCCCTCTTTCTTAATCGGGACTACGCGTGCTATTTTCCAAGTACTGGGATATCTGGAAGTCAAAAAAATTGTATTAATAATGTGAGTGAGTGGCATACAAATGTAAGGAAAGATTATTTTGACAAATTTAAGCGGTATACTGTCATGACCAGCAGCATTCGAACGAATTTTACAAAGTGCAGAATACACCTCGCTCTCATTTATGCCTTGAAAAGAAAAAGAATTCTCATTAACAAAGTTACAATCATCTAAACAATCACTTGTTGCCTCATATGACTGGTTTGAAATAAAAAAATCATTTATATCATTTGGGTCAACATCATTGACATCATCCCGCGATTCCACACAACCATTCGACTTTAAAATTTTCCACATATGTTTACTATCCAACCCCTTAAACCGTTGTTCATGGTGTTTTCTTTTTGCTTTTCGTATTATAGACTTAGTTCTATTTCTAACTCTACAAAATATCTTCCAGTTCTCTGTACTACGATCATCAATATAAGCCTTATATGCAAGATCACGAAGAGAAATATTAAAAGTTATATCCCTTGATGAAAACCACTTAAGTTTAATACTTAAGCGTAATTGAGCATGTGTGAACACTAAATTAAGTTGCTCAATTAAGATTAAATTGTTTCAATTTAAAAAAAAATTTACTCAAATTTTGCCTGCTTAATTTAAAGTTGGCATATTTCATTTAATAAAATTTTAATAAACTTTAAGGAAAAAACAAAACGGGGTGTGTACTTATTATTTTGACCGCATGTGTATATGCATAGGCACTTAATAGAGCGTATATGGTTATTTCGGCGTTTGAAAATTGCCTATAAAGGCATTGAGTCATATTAAAAGATGCAATAATGGGTTTGTTCTAGAAGTGCATAGGAAAATATCCTAATAGTGTATTTACGCTTCAGCGAAATCTAGTACTTACGAGATTTTGAGCAAAATCTCATTGATTTTGACCATGTTTCCCATATAAAACGAATTCTACCTCTTCACTAGATTTTGACAAAATCTATTAGTACTTAGTGATGCAACTATAGTTTTTTTTTTTTTTTGAAATTGGTCTAAAAATACAAAAAATACACTGCACAAGAAAAAATTACATTTTAACGAAAAAACATAACGAAGAACATATTCGGAAGGTTAAAATTGGTAATACAAAATTTTCTTGTTTGTTTTCCATAAGAGGCGGGAAAAGGGAATCTCATTCTTTTAATTTTTCAATTTGATTTATTTATATTTATTTACAAAACTAAATTAATTTTTAATTAATTTTAATTAATTAATTAGGTCCAACCAGTGCTGGGCTAAATTTATTTCTCATATAAAGTAATAATTAATTATCTTATGTATGCACAACTCAAATAGTAAGACTCTTTTCAATCAAAAGCTTTGAGGTAAAGGAAGGTGAAACGGATACCCCCACATAAACTAGTTATTAATTAATCTATTATATAATTAATTTCAATAATTAATTATTATTCTATTCTTTACGCTGAGAATAAAGCGTTATTTAATATATAAAGGAAGCTCAAGGTAGTGGTAGACTTCGTTCTCACCAACTGACGATTGATAATTGAATACAAGTTTTCTCGTATTCCTTTATCTGGGTTTGGTTGGTTAAATAGATGATGCTTACAACTAAACACTACCCTAAGTAGATACATACGAAGAGTGCTGATGACGGACCTGGCTGTCTAGAAAATGTGCATTCCGCTCCTACTAGTGTCTAAAACTTAAAATTTCTCACTTTTTCTTTAATATTATCACCTAATTTGTAATTTTAATAATTCTTTCTTAGAGAGAAAAAAAGCGAACTTAAGCTTGACTATAAATTTCATTGTATGTATTATATAAAGGTTATTCTAAAAATAAAGTGCCTTTTCAAACAAAACCTTGCAGGTATTGGAGGGGATATGGACAGCAACTTTACAGAGTAAGTATTAATACTGGTAGAAAAGGGACTCATTCAAGAAGTAGTCTGCTTCGATATTCTCCCAACATTAAGTAATAATACTCCAAAAACTAAAAGTTTTAATATTAAATTTTTATGAGAGATAATTCGAGTCCTTACCGGCAATTTATTTGTAGTCCTATATCTGGAAAACTATTATAATGAGATTCTTCACATTTCATGCGGGTCACTTTAAAAAAACTTTTAAAATCGAAGAGAAGACAGTTTGAGATATTTTACTATATTAGAAAACACCGCGTTATGTGTGATAGGTAAACGAAATTAAAAACTTCTGATGGTAAATAGAGAAAGGGCAAATATATAGAGTAAAGAAATATAATAAACTTTGTTCTAAGCAGGAGTAAAACAGCATATAACACCGCTCACAAAATAACAGCTTTTGATACCCTTCAGTCCAGGTGGAAAAGGGTATACATATATAAGTTTGTCATTTCGTGTGTAATTTTTACAATATTAATTTCCGACCCCATAAAGTATACACATACATATATTCTGAATACATGAAGAAGTTGATTAAGGGATGTCCTTCTGTCCGTCTGTGTTCGGGTTGAAATCAACTTTGCCAAGGCACCAGAAGAGATACAGAAAATTTGAGCCCAACAATCTACATAGTTTCGTAAATTTCACTAATGGAATTCGTCAAACCATCTCATTCGAGACTGTGGGCAAGAAACCACGCCCACCTATATTTTTAACGTTTTTTTTTTGGGGTTGCAGTGATTCCCTTTTGCTTTTTTTTTGTTAAATAAATATTAGGCCGCGACCACTAGATTACATGGAATTCAACAGATCTCAGGAGATCAATGTGAGGGCCGATTTTTGTTTGTTTTTAAGTTGGTAGGGTTTTTCTTCTTTGATTTGTATTACAGGCCTTTATATAAATACCCATAAAGGTAGCCGATAGAGCCACAAGATGCCCACTGGGAACCAGAAGCAGTCAATAAGTCATTCGGTAATATTTACCAACCCCCCCCCCCCCCTGCCAATGTGCCATGCTCTGACCAATCTAACGCAACATAGAATGCAGGAAAGTACCTTTTACAAAAAAGTTTCGATAACATTTTTATAAAACATTTTCGAGAAAATGTTTACAAAAAATTTTACAAAAAAGAATAATTAAATCTACAAATCAGGTGATTAATATTAAAGAAAAATTGGAAAAATTTAATTTTAGACACCAGCAGAATGGAATGCATTTTCTAGAGAGCTACGACCGTCATCATCACTCTTCGTATGTGTCTACTATGGGTAGTGTGTAGTTGTAAGCATCATCTATTTAACCAACCAAATTCAGATAAAGGAATAAGAGAAACACTGTATTCAATCATCAATTGTCAGTTAGTGATAACGAAGTCTACCACTACCTAAAGCTTCGATAAAATTTCTAGAAAAATTTTCGATAAAATTTTTACAAAATATTTTCGATAAAATTTTTAGGAAATTTTTCGATAAAATTTTCACAAAAACTTTTCAATAAATTTTTTACAAAAATTGTTCAATAAAATTTTACAAAAAATATTTGATAAAATTTTTATAAAAAAATTTGATTTAATTTTTAAAAAAATTATCGATAAAATGTTTACAAAAAATTCGATAAAATTTTTAAAAAAAAGTTTTTATAAAATTTTTACAAAAAGTTTTTGATAAAATTTTTACAAAAAATTTTCAATAAAATTTTTACAAAAATTGATCGATAAAATATAAAAAAAGATGTTCAATCAAATTTTACAAAAAATTTTCGATGAAATTTTTACAAAAAAATTTCGATAAAATTGAGACAAAAAAAAATGTATAATCTCGTATGTATTTATATTATATTAATATTTGTAATAACAAAGTTGAAAATCATAAAAGTAAAGACCGAATGTATATTATTGTGAAATTGGGAAACATAACAGAGTAAGGGAATATTTCACATTACTTTGGTGAGGGGTATATAAGATTCGGCATGGCTGGATGTAGCGCTCTTGTTTTTATTAAAATTACGACTCAAGCAAAACTTTTCAATAGATTAAAAATGAATAAATTATTTATTTAGACTTAAGTTCTTAATTATAAAGAGATAAAGAAAAATTAGACACCAGCAGAATGGAATGCATTTTCTAGACAGCTACGTCCATCATCAGCACTCTTCATATCTATCTACATGGTAGTTTGAATTGTTATGAATTTTCTATTTAAACAAACTTATCAAACAAATAGGATATTAAAAATTCATACGAGTTTCAAATAAAAACATTAAATTGTTAAATTAAAAAAATGGAACATGGAAATTTTTAAAATAAAGTTTAAATTTTCGATGGAAATGACTAATTTTTAATAGAAAAAAAGAGTAAGAAATATTTAACATTACTATATTAAAGGGTATATAAAATTCGGCATGACCGAATATAGCACTCTCACTTGTTTCTAATCACAATCATTTACAAAGAAATATCTAGTACGACAAATACAGCAGTATCTTCTAAATGTTGCTTTTAAACGATCATTTAATAAAAGTTCTTTTAAAGAGTTAAGTATGTATGTTTATTAATCTTGATAACCAATAGTTTTAAAGTATTATCAGAAAAATCATTAATTTTTATAAAAAATTGTTTAACTTTTTTTTTAATTGGCATCATACATCTATCACATAAAGACAACGACATTTTATTGCAAACTTATTGCAACCCAATCTGTGCTGGACTGTGTGTCATTTTTAATTCTTCTTTTTTGTCAGTCACATTTAACTGTCACTGTGTCACTGTTTTTATTTTAATATTTTTGTTAGTCTTAAAATGTCCACCATCATCAACAGAAGTAACGAAAAGCTAATGAATGTTCTCCCATTACCCGCTTGCACACATAAAATTACATTGACCTGCTTTCAAACGTACTGAGATTGATGCGATTTCAGCGATTCTGCTGTGTTTAAGAAACCCAACATTTATTCAATTATTTGCTGTTCGTTGATAGTAGAGCCAATACACAGACGAAGCTTTTGTAGACAAAAAAATAATGATCTGATTTTATTTTAGTTTTTTTTCATAATTTTTCAAATGATAAAATTTTTTAAATCATTTATAACAAGAATATGACAAAAAAAAACGTCTTAAAAATCAAATTCAAGGTAACACAGATCGACAAAGTCAAAACACATTTATTTTTGAAGGCGTCAAAAACGAACAGCAACAAAACAGTCATTGATTTTAAAGTGAATTTAAAATGTTTTGTCATGTAAAATTAAACGCGAAAGATGAAAATGAATAGATTTTTAAAAACACATTATTGCCATAAGCATTATTATTTGATTAGGCAATGACTTACTACGAGGGGAAATCAATAAGTGTTTATAAATTTATTGAAAGAGCACTAAGTATTTGATCGGATTTCTATTTTAAAATACACGTACCGGCCATACTCATGACAAATTCTCTGATTGGGAAATGTTAAAAATACCATTTTCTAGGGTTTTAACCTAAAAGATACTAGAAAGTTGAAAGAATAACTGGGTCATAAATTGCAACGGTTGTACTTTCACCCCTATTCAAACTGCGCCAGTTTTAAAAGAAAATTAATGATATATTGCTAAATTCCTACCATTCCTACCAAGCAAGTAAAGGGAGTTTTAAAGCCCATGGTTTTACATGTCAAGATTTGACAGATCAATTGGAACATATTTTTCCTGTTTTAGGAATTCGGGTGTTAAAATGAATATACGTGGTGTTCCATAAAATAGAGACATTTGAAATTCAAGATTTTAGGTGTGCAAGTAGAAGCCATCCACTTTAATTATCTAAAAAACACAAAATTACAAAAGATGAGTAAAATGATATAATTTAATTATCTTCAAATTACCTCAGTACTTAGTGGAATATAATTTATTTTTGATAACGGGTCAAAAGGTTAAAAGGTTTTTGGTATGTCTCAATCGGAATATTACTCTATGGTTCTTTTAATAATGCCCACAGGTGATCTTTATATGGTGTGGGGATGCAGTGTTGTCAGATTAGGGGATTTAACCCCAAATCGGGGATTTTTATTTACTTATGGGGATAAAAAGTTCGGTTTGGGGATTTGAGATTTCGTTGTTTTAGGGATTTTATGGGGATTACTTTTTGGATTACATATTGTAATTTTATTATTAAATAATTCCTTTTTTAATATAATGTTTCTATATTCCAATGGAACAAATCGAATAGGAATAACTCAAGAAATTGAGTGGTTCTCATACAATGTGACAACAAGGTGGTTATTTAAAATTTAAACAGATAAAAGAAGATAAAAAACGTAATAAAAACGAAAATAATTCAAGCAATATAACTTGATTTAATGCACTTACTCTTTCTTATCTTCGTTACGATTTTAAGAAAGAACTGCAGGCTTTTTTCATCTTTTTTAGCGGGGTTGTAGAGAACTAAAATAAAGAAAATACATAAGACGGCCGCCCGAGTTAGCAGCAGTAAATACAATGTTTTAAAAAACATTTATATTTATATAACAATTAAGAAAAATGGCAATAAAAAAGTGGAGCAACTTAACCGTATTTTGGGGAAAAGTTTATAAATATCAAGATGCAGCTGAAATAACCTAGTTTCTAGACCTGGCAAAGTTGTTTTACATATCAACTAGAACTGCTTATACATATAAATAATATTTCGGTACAAACAAAATCTTAAATAAGAAATAAATTGCAGAATAAGTTACTAAAATCTTTGTTGCGAATTAATATACATTGTAAAAATACTGAAATTTGTTTTTAATCTTTTGATCCATCCCGAGAAATAGTGAGGTAAAACCTCAATCAACTTATTTTTTTTTTTTTTTGTAAATTAAAAGACCACAGTACCTGCTCAGCTCTCTGCTTGTCTGCAAAAGCACCCAATCTTTGGCGGAAATCGAACCCGCAACCCCTAGACTGATAAACTAGCGTGCTACCAATCAGTCTAATATACAAAAAAGTGAACACTATATTTTTAAATAAAGTTAACTAGAAAACAAATAGAATATTAATGTGTTAATTTCAATGAAAACAGTATCCTTTTTAGCGGGGAATTTTAGGGATAGTTTAAATATTTTTTGGGGAATTTCGGGGATGAACATTTTAAAATTGGGGATGTGACTCGAAAAAAATCTGGGAACCCTGTGGGATGTTTCTCATCCCCACACCATAATATTTCTGCCACCGTTTTTAATGGGCTTTAAGGTGTATTGAAGAAGAGATTTAGGGTGTTTGGTGATCATCGTACACAGCGGCTGCTGCTGTCAGAGTTAAATATATTTAGTTTTGATTCAGTCACACTAAAATAAAAACCTTAAAATTTGTTATGAAGGTTTAGTATGTTTTTTTCTTTTTCGAAATATGAATTAAAAGGTGGACCCATTTTTTGGAACACCACTGTATATTAAGTTTTCGTCGACCATTTGATTAAAAAGCCGTGTGTCTATGTTACCTTAAACTCTTGAAAGGATATTCGAAAACACCTCTACTTTGCCTCTGAAAAATTTCATGACGATATGTTCTGTGGTTTATAAGCTACCAAATTATTTTCAAAAGATAAAGATAAAAAACTTGAAAGACAAAAGATATGTAACTTATTTCTTGGTCGGAACATAACTGGATTCACTCCTATACATTAAGAATGAAACCGCATAGAAAAAAGAGCAGACTAATAAAAATCAGCAGGTGAAGCTAAATCTTGTCTGTACCTATGGCTGTATAAAAGATGTCTATAAAATTATTAACATTATCTATTTATATTTCCCTTTTTTTTAATGCGAAAAAAACATCTTACTGATAATGATTTCTATTGAAAATTAAAACTTTCTTTTAAAAAATTCCTTGTTCCACTTTTTTCAATTTAACGTTATATAAATCAGTACTAAAAGTTTCGATTGAGTCGTAATTTTAATAAACACAAGTAAGAGTGTTATATTCGGCCATGTCGCTTGTTATATACCCTTTGTTTGTAAAATTTTATTAAAAATTTTTTGTAAAAATTTTATTTATAATTTAAAATAAAAAATTTTAAAATTTTATTTATAATTTTATGGAAACTTTTTTGTAAAAATTTTACTGAATATTTTTTCTTTAATTTTGTCGACAATTTTCATTCAAAATTTTTTTGTAAAATTTTATTAAACATTTTTTGTAAAAAATTTCATTAAAAATTTTTTGTAAAAATTTTTTTAAAAATTATATTGAAAATTTTTTGTAAAAATTTTATCGATTTCATTAAAAATTTTTTGTAAAAATTTTTTGTAAAAATTATATTTAAAATTTTTTGTGAAAATTTTATCAAAGTTGATTTTAAACCGAACACAGACGGCCAGACGCTTAATAAAATTCTCTTTGCATAAGGATTCAGAATATATACAGGATCGTAAATGAGTATTATAGCAATTGCACACGAAATTACAAACTTATATATACTCTTTTTCACCTGTGGTGAAGTGTATAAAAAATAATGTTTAACAATATTTTTTTATTAAATTTTAAAAATTTTCTTGAAAAATTAATTTCATTCAACTTCTTTATCCTATTTTACTTCCTACGCTAGATAATGGTTGAAAAGAAATATAAGAAAATATTTTATCTTAAAATTGTAAAAAGTTTTTCCATTGTTAAGTGACAGGATTACATTATTACGTCTTTATTTTGTGTTTCTAAGTAAAACTTTATGTAGAAAAGGATTATTGTTATTTTGTTTTTGTTCTGCCTTTGTATACTTTATTCTAAATACACATGTAATTGTTGACAACTACATTTGTTTGTTTAGATACAGCTGGATATTCATTCCTCTTTTCCTGTTTATAATTTAAAGATTTGGGTTAAAAATGAATAAAGTTATTTTTAAAATACGTTTTATTGGTATTAAATTTTGTATACATATCATATATGTATGTATATATAAACTAAGCGATCGATACAATCAATTTACTACAAGCGAAAAAATATAAATAAAGAGTTGTTTTTGTTTTTATTTACATATATACAGTGTGACATTTTAGTCTGACATTTTACCATTCGATAAATTGAATTGTCTTCATGATAAGGAAAATCCTAAATTCAAAGAAAACAAATATTCTATTCAAATAAGTGGCTGAGAAAAGAAAACTCTAAAAAAATATTTTAAAAAAACCGCAAAAACCCTAACCAAAACTACTAAAATTTTAGTTTGTGCCAGAAGTACATAATTTGTTGTTTGTTCTTTAGAAATAAATTTTTAGAATAAAGAAAAAGCATCGAGAATGTAATGGCACTTGTGCAACAGAAGTGTATTAACTGAAAGCTTTTATATTTTCATTTTTTACGAATAATTTACGAGCCCTATAAAGATCTATTAAGATTTTCATAAAAAAGGATTTCTTAAAATTTGTTTTTACTATAAATATATGTGACGCAAGCTGACAAAAGGGACCTTATCTTACCAGGGTAAAGTTTTCAGTGCAGGACAAAACAAAATTTCATATTTTATGTTGCACCAAACGAAATCTTGAGATCAGCTATTGATTTTATTTCACACTAGCTATGTCCACACACGTTATGTGCGTGTCAATAATTTGTTCGATTTTGCTTTGGAAGTAATCCACGTCTAATTTTAAGACTCTTTTGTATTTATTTTATGTAAAGGTACCCATCCCTGGATAAAATTCTAAAAATTATTGTAAAGCATTGTAAAAGACACAGGAACTGAGTTACTCATTATTTTAAAACAGCGACATCTATTGCGCAACCGTATTTAAAATATCTCGCTTTCAAAACTAAAACATAACCTGCCTTAAAGTATGCAATACCTTTAAATCGGTAAACAAAACGGCGTACTTTCACTGCTTATTCTCCACTTTCACTTAGAAAAAAGATATTTTTGAGGAAAACAGGATACTAAGGTACCTCCTCACAAAATTTTGTTAAAATCCATCTAGTAGTTTTTACGTGATGCGAACTCAAAAAAAGAAAGACAGACAGACAGACAGGAAATAAGTTACTATTTTATTATATTGTTACGAAAGAATAATTTATTCATTATAGGCTCTGAACAAAAATACTCGCGAACAACAACAACAACATTAATGGTTTGTTTTCTTACAATAATGAAAGAGTAAACAAACAATAAAGAGCATCGCTAGTCATTTAGTTGTTTTTGTCGATTAGTCTAGATTCTAGACTCTAGAACCGCCTCATATACAAACATTCATAAAACAACAAGCATGAGTGACTCATATACACACGCACATTAAATAAACACTCGTCAGATAAATACACAGGCTCAGACATAAATAGAAGCATAAACAAATAAACAGCCACGCAAGCAGGTGTAAAGAAATAAACAACCACAAAAACAGAAAACAAGAGCAATAACAATCGAACCTGCCAGATCTGTCTGGAATAGAACATACTGGTGCTTTTAAATCACCTATATAAGCGAATCGTGCTGGCGAGTAGTATTAAAAAGTCAAAGAGATCAGTTGTCGAATTTTAAGAGTGTTTAACAGTTTGCTGTATTTTTGAACAGTGGTGTTAATAAATAAAGAGACTTACAGTAAAAGTAATAACAGTGTGTATTTATTTTGCAATTAAAAGAACCCAACGTAAAGTAAAAAAACGTAACAATATGTATAGATTTCATATTTAACATATTTAATTAGACAGTCTTAACAACTGAAAACTTGCGGAAACTAATTGACCAACTTTTTTTATCTCAAAACTATACTTTTGAACTAAAAATTTTAAAACGCCATAACTTCGTCAATTTCAAAGATTTTTTTTTGCATTCTTTCCAAAATGTTGTAATTTATCGAAAAACATTGAAAACTCAATTTCGACCCCTGCACAGTGGTCAATTTCGCGAGATAGCGGTCAAAACTCTATAACTTTTGACCGGATTGGTATTTTTTTACGCAATTTGTTTTCTTCAATAGGAGGGACTTTAAGCTTCAATTTGCGTGTTCAAACGTAAAAATCGACTGATAGGAACGTAAGTAATGTGGAGTTAAAAATGCATTTTAATTTTTTGTTGTATGTTCCATGTAAAAGTTGAATATTTTGACATTTTAAATAGGTATTTTTTTATAATTTCTGATTTTCTTCAATCGTATTTTACAACCAATACTTATTTATTGTTTCTAAACTTAATTTTGGTCAGAAAATGCCAACATTTGGCCCCTGACATTTATTTAGTCTCAATATTCATAGGGGTCAAAGGTTGGTTTTTTTTGGAAGAAAGCTAATTCTTGTGAGGATTAAACTGAAAAATAACACTGAAATTCCCAACAATATCGCTACCATTTGGATATATTATATACAAAACACAACATCGATAAAATTTTAAGTAAACTTTTACTATTGATCTAAAGTGCACATATATTTTATTTAAATGTATTAATAAAAATTTATACTAAAATTAGAAACAAATTATAATCTTTAAACTAGTATTAATTAAACAATATTAGTAAAAATTTCTTCCAAATAGCTTTGATTTTCATTTTGCAGTAGTTGTTTAGCTTCTTCATCTAACTCTAATGAGGTTGATTTCCATTTTTGTCGAATACTGGACATATATGGGTCTGATGCGCACAACAAAATATTAATAAGATCTTCATTAGTACAATATCTGGAAAATTTTCTTGTATTGTGCACGCGAAAGAATCTGTAGTCTTTGTTCCTTTTTTCTTGCGCTTCTTCTGAGAGATCTCCAATTGGAAGCATATTGTGCTGAATTATTTGTTCCCCATGGAACAAAATTTTGTGAACTGTGGTTGGCATATGTCTCCAAGAATATTTTTGGTTATAAAGGGTTGCTGTCTCATTAGCATACTGACCAAATTTTTTTGCATCTATCTTTTTGCTACATGCTATAACTTCTATGATTTATGAATATGATTTGGAATCGTCGTATTAAATCATAATCTACTCCAGTTATAGAAGCTGCAGTTTCTGGATCGGAAAAAAATCTCCTTGCTGTGTTTCCATCATTAGAATTTCCTTGTCCTTGCTTTGGCTGGTCGATTATAAGGCCTATCTCACGGTATTTTTCTTGAATATCTTTTTTTTCCTTTCTTTTTTCCAAATGTTCTTTGTTGTTTCTCACTTTTTCGCCTAATGGGCCAAATTCCAAATCGTATCCCAATTTAAGAATATGCTCCATAAAACGAATTCTAGCATGAAGAGGTGACATTCCAAATTCATATGCTTCATTAAAACTATCGTCTTGTGTTGGTGCAACTTGACGAAGACTTTGTTTCGGTTAAAGCTTGTGCAACTTTTCCATCGATCATTGTAAGTGACATTTTAAAGTTAACTTCAATGCATTGGTCATTAAATTCAAATATCACTGGTTGAAGTTCTTTAATTTCATCTCTTATTTTGCCAACTTCTTCAGTTATGACATCTTTAGTTTCTTTTTTGTAAGCAAACTTTATTGGTCTACAAAATTTTGTTGACAAGGGAATTTCATTTTTCCATACATCTATCTCTGCAGCTCTACTAGTTGTCGGCTCTGAACCAATACAAGTTTTTGTTAAACGTAATGGAACGAAAGAAATCATAAATAAATTGGCATCTGCTGAATTTTCCGCATTACATTGTTTGTATTGTTTCTGGCCAGAGGACCCATCACATCCCCATTTAGAAATTAAAGTCATGCTGCAATTTTTAAACTTCTTTAAATAGTCAGCATCAAATGTCTTTAATAATCGTTCTGCAGTGTGTTCAAGAAGATCCTGCAATTTTATTTCTGCTGAACTTGAAGTTACACTAATAGCAGTTTTTGAAGGAAAGCAATCTTTTTTGGCAGAAACTATATCTCGATATGATGGAAAAATTCCACAATTTTTTTCATTGGTTCGCTTCCGCAATTCTGTATATTGGTTTTTAGTCATTTTCAAATCCAAAAATAGTGCAAATGCTTCTTCTGGAGTAAATTTATTTTCTTCAGTTGGTGTCGGCATACTTTCTAAAATTCTTTTTGTGCGTCTGGGGCTTGCTTCCACTATTTTTTCAATGATAGCAATTTTACTCTTTTTAGTTTTCGATGGTTGAATTTGATGCAGAAATGAATCCTTTATGATTCTACAAGAAACTTCTTCATTGATATGTTTAAGCTTGCGTCTTCGTGATCTTTCACTACAATTATCAATTGGCTTTGCTGGTCGACCACCTTTTCCAGTTTCCGTGGTAGTTACTGATGGCTTTTTAAAAATAAGTTTATTTCTTAGCCATTCTTGGTTGCGTGAGTAAAACAATTTCTTGTTTCTGGAACATTGATTGTACCGTTTTCTTAAAGTATTTAAAAAGTTTTTTATTTTTAAGTTATGAATTTTAATTTCTTGTTTGTCGCATATTTTGAAGAATGGATTATTCATTATATGTAAAATAATGTCGTTTTCATCTTTCCGTTCAAAATATATATCAGATAGAACACTATAACTGAATTTAGCCATTGTTTAAACAATAATGAAGAAAAAAAATGAATGCATGGATTAATATACTATTGCTCGAAGTTTCAACATGATCTTTTTTACCTCTTTGAAACATAATATAACAGGTACTTGGATTTACCAGTTATTTCCATTGGTTTTAAATTTATTTGCAATTTTCAGGTATTTAAGTTGTGTAATATTAGATGGCAATAAAATCATTTTTTACCTTTTCCAAATAAATTGCCAGATACCACATAATTTGAGATTTCTATTGTCATTTTTGTCAAAATTTTGATACACCCTTCTATGTGGACTAGGTCCATTTTTTTTTGGGTCAATAAGAACTCTTGTACAAAATTTCAAAATATATGCATAATAGCCACTTTCACATACAAATAACTTCTCAAAAAATATGACGTGCATTTGTACCGAATATCTTACCTTGGGTCAAAAAAATTGCTGTAGCTCAAAAAGTGCAGTCCCGATGCATGGACATGTATATATAGGAATGTAGGGGAGAGTTAAGACTACAAAATAGTAAATTTGTGTTTTGACTCAGCTTGACTCACAGGAGTTGTGCTCTATGAAGTAGGAAATTTCCGAGAAATTTGACCTTTTTTAAAAAAAATATTTAAATTGTTCTGAAAACAGTAGAGCTAAAATTTTTTTACCAGTAATAGGAAATAAGTTAAGTTACAACACAAAATTTATTTCGTCCAAAAATCTTAAAAAAACAAAAAAGTTATGATCATTTAAACTTTAAAAATTTACTAAAAATATCATAAATTTACTAAGTTCTGAAAAAGCCCATTTTGGACCACCTTGTTCTCAGTGAAATAGTTGAAATAGAGTTCTAATTTTTTGGCTCCCGAGGTTTACTACTGTCTACTTTCATATGAGTCTAATAACTTTAAAATCGGAGAACAAAAACCAAAAGGAGTTTTGGCCGCTATCTCAAAATATTGACCACAGTGCCCTGGCTAGATAAGGTCCTTTCGTCAGCTTTCCTCACATATACATATATAATGTAAAATTAAAACGCTTTTTGTGTTTACTATTATTTGCAAATTTTGAGTTAATACACTATTGTTGAATAAGTTACGTGTGTATGTGTGTATGTACGAGCATATTTTTTTTCTTTGGAAAACAAAATAATTGCAGTCCATACATTTTACTTTACAATTTAAAAGGAATTTGATAAAGCTATTGAAGATGATGCTACTGTTTAGTAATATAATTAATGAAGTTGTAAAAATTGTTTTTTTTCCGTAATTTAGTTTGTTATTTCATAAAGGTTATATTAGAAAAAGCAATAATATTAATTAGCTCTATCCTACAAATAGATACAAGTACATTGCGATATTTTATTCCTCTATATAAGAAAATTTTAACTCAATTTAAAATTACATTCTGCCTGTGTTCTAGGCTTTGGAATTTTCACCAAATAAAATTTAATACGAATACTTTTTAAAAAAATAAAAACTTTTAAAATGTTAAAATGTTAAAATGTTGAAATGAAAATAAACACAATTAAAACAAGTGTTTCTGAGTTTACATGTTGTGTGTGTTTTTCCAATTTTATATTGGCGGCACGTAGTCTGGTGTAATAAAAAATGCACAAAAACACCCACAATTCGCTACCACTGAATTGTTGAATGTTTTAATTAATTTGCTAAATGAAATGCAAATTTAAAAGGAAAAAAAAGAAAAGAAGAAAAAAAAATGGTTTTATGCATAACCATAACCACAAATTAAAATTAAATTTAATTTAATATAAAAATCGTAGGAGGCGTATAAGTGATCTTGAATTATTTTTTATTTCATTAATCACACGTCACTGACGGTGCAGAAAAAATGTATTTGTTTTATTTAGTTGGGGGGGGACAACAATGTCTACGGAAATTATTTATTTAGTTTGATGCACCAAGCAGCTTACTTAGGCCTGAGACGGAAATTTTAATTCATTTGTCATTTGTTTTACCTGCAAAACAGTAGTCCTCATAAGACCATTCAGATAGTGGAGGAGTAAAAAGGTGTCAAAATAAAGTCTAAAGTTAAAATAAAGTTGTGCTTATGGCTGCACAAGGATAAAATTCGGTTTTACCTATGTTTTAATGCCGATATTTTAGTGGTGAGCCAGAGTAAAACAGAGAAAATGTAATTAACTCGAAATTCTCTGCATCGTTTTTAAATAAAATTATATGGGGGAGTACGTCTCCGAGTGTATGGAGAACGACATTAGTATCTTTACTGATGGTTCTCTTATGGACGGTGGAGCAGGAGCAGGTGTATACTCAGCTGATCTGACCTTGTCCTGTAGTCTGCGTTTGGGGGAGTACATCTCCGTTTACCAGGCAAAATTGCTTAGGCTGCTGCATGCGTTGGTTCAACTGCTGGAATGTCGGCTCTCATTGCATTTGACAACCAGACGATTATAAAACGTATAGGGCAGGTGGACGTATAGGGCCGAGGGACACAGAGGCACAGCTGGGAATGAAGCAGTAGACCAACTAGCAAAAAGGGGATCTGCTGTGAATTTCTGTAGACCAGAACCCAAAGTAGCACTGGGTAATAGCATAATGCGAGCTAAGGTCCTACAATGGGTGGACTTATTAAACCTGAAAAGCAGCAGGGAGACCACCACATCGATGCAGGCTCAAATGGTACTCAAAGAACCACTGGCAGGAAGGCCAGTAAGGTACTCAGATACAATAGAAGTACTCTAGGCTGGATATCTGCATTGGTGACAGGTCATGGAAACTTCAAGTATCATCTGGTTAAGATGAAAATTGAAGAAAATGATACTTGCAGGCTGTACCTGGAGGAGGCTGAGACGGTAGCATACATTGTGTGTGAATATCCGGCACTGGCTAGCATAAGACTTAGGATCACTATTAAATGTAGATGCCATGCGGGACCTGAGCTTTGAACATATGCTAGCAATTATTAGAAACTGCGTGATGAGAAAGAAAGACGACAGTTACCAGTCTAACGTCCGAAATCACTAAATTCAAGATTAAAGGCTGGTTGTAGCATATGAATGTATGAGGGTAAGATTGCCGTAATTACATTTCGTTTATTAGTTGTCTGAAGTATACAATTAGTATAAAAAGGGCCCCAATATACTACCTTTGGGAAATCCGGCTTCAATTGGCTAAATGAATTTTCGATTAGATAAAAACTATCTAACAGGCAACTTCAGTTTTAACGTATGTATTAGGTTTTCATGCCATACCTTATCGAATGCTTGAGAGATGTCGACAAAAATCGCAGAGCAGTATTTTCTCTCTTCAATTGTCTTCTTAACAACATTGACTAACCTGTGAGTTTGTTCGATCGTGCTATGTTTTTTCCTAAAGTCGAATTGATGGTTTGGAAAACATCCTTTGTCGAAGACAATTCTGGTGATTCTTTAACTTTAGTAATTTCTCTTGAAAACGTCAATAACATCAGATTTTTTTATTACTAAGTAGGCCTATAGGTTAGCTGTCGATTCGAAATTACAGTCAACATGACCTTTTGGAATAATTAGATGCATCTTCCAGAACGTGTGTCTTGGGTTATATGCGCCAGTTGCTGTTGGGGTCCTAGTAATATGTAGAAGTCTTACTCATCGATATAAAAATTCTTGGGGAATAAATTGAAGAAATAACTACATCTGCTTTGCTGAGACACTGATGTTTGTCGCTAAGACGTAATCGTAGTAGGCCATAAAGGCCTATTGGAATGAGTTGGGAATGAGTTAGGGGTGAGAAAAAATGGTGATATAAAGAAAGAAAGCTTCACTTTTCGCAACACTACAATTGTACGTCTCACTTAATTTTAGAACAGTGTGACAACGCCTCTGGTGTCAAGTAGGCACATTAGTTTTGAAGCCGTAATGCATTTTATTTATATTTTACTTCGCCCGCTATTTAGTGCTACCGGCGAAGGAGGGCGCTGTGATATCTACTAGTAAGAGTACAAAAACTATCTATATATATATAAAGCACAAAATGTGTTTGTTTGTATGTATGTTTGTTTGTTTGTATGTATGTTTGTTTGTTTGTTTGTTTGTCGGAAAGCTATAGCTGCCTACACCAATGAACGGATCATTCTGAAATTTTCACAGTTTGTTGTTAGATACACGGACGGTAAAATGGGGTACTTATTTTTTTGATATTCGACGTGGGCGTGGCATCTCCCATACTAAATAAATATTTATCATCGTGTTTCTTGCTAACAGTAATAAGTAGCACCTTGAAACTTTGCAACAGTAACCTCTATATTAACGTAAGCAGTTTGGAGAAAGATGGACTGGATTGGAATAGCGTGAGTGGTACCTCCCATACAAAGTGAAAAAACATTATCCTGTATCTAAAGAACTGCACTCGGTAGCGCCTTGGAATTTTGCACAAATAACCACCATATTAACATACATAGCTTAGCTAAACACAGACTGGATTGGAATAGCGGGAGTGGTACCTCCCATACAAAGTGAAAAATTATTATCCTGTATCTAGAGAACTGCATTACGTAGCGCCTTGGAATTTTGCACCAATAACCGCCATATTAACGTACATAGTTTAGTTAAACACAGACTGAATTGAAATAGTGGGCGTGGTACCTCGCATACAAAGTGAAAAAATATTATCGGGTTCCTGGCGAACTGCAATAGATAGCGCCTTGAAACTTTGCAAGAGAAACCCTTGTGCTAAAGCGCGTAGTCTGCCAAGATACAGAATGAATTGGGACAGTGGGCGTGGTACCTCCCATACAAAGTGAAAAATTATTATTGTGTACATAGAGAACTATAATAGGTATGGTCTTTAAAGTGGGTACAAGTAAACCCTATACCCACGCCTATACTATAGAAAAACATAGGCTGAATTTGAACACTGAGAGTAGTACCCCCCATACAAAGTAAAAAATTATTAGCCTTGGAATTTTGCATCAGTAACCCCCTTAATAAGATACATTGTGTAGAAAAAACACAGACTGAATTTGAATGGAGGGCGTAATACCTCCTATGCAAAGTGAAAAATAGTTATCGTGTTAATACGTATAGTCTATCAAAAACAGGTTTGATGTTAAATATAAAAAAAATTGATATGATGATTGCCGCGGATGGTAGACAAACACAGGCACGCGTTTAGTAGTCGACGTGCTAACTACCTAAGCTACAGCACCCTCAAACTTTCCCAATATCTCCGAAACTAATGAGCAGATTGAAAGTAAAATTTATAAGACAATTTGAATGCAAGTTTTGGGTTTTTTAATTGGCCAAATCGAATGAACCGTTTTAGATGTGGTACAACCTCCTCCATTTTTTAGATAACTTTTATCCCTGAACCGGATCCAATTTAAAAATCTATCTGTTAAAACCGATTTTATTTTAAATTTTCCTTTTAGACTTAAGATACCGATTCCTAATTGTTAGTTCGTACACCTTAAAGATACGAAAAATAAATAAACAAAATTTTGATAAAAGAAATTAAAAAAAAATCATTTTAAACTTAAGTCAAATTAAAAACATTATTTTAAAACTATTTTCTTTTTATAAAACAAGTAGGAAAAATCATATCCTTTAGTTTTTTTGTCAAACATAAAAACATAAAAAAATTTAATTTCAACACAAATTTTTAATGATTACAAATACTGTATCCTGTATTTATTCATATTTTATTTATATTTTTATGCAAAGAAATACATATTTAATTATTTTTGTGAATTTTTTTATTTTGTCTTTTTGAACAGTTGACAGTCGTCATTTGAAAGAGTCCATAGAACGTGCAGAATTTTCTTTACAACTTGAATTGTGGTTTGCTGAACAAAATGGTTCTGCAACCAATTTATCCTTGGCTTCAACGCGTACTTTACAACTAAACTTTCATCCAGGACGTGGTTTACATTATCACTTGCCCGTATTGTTTGATTATTTCCACTTGGCTGCCATAAGTGTGGGCATTCATGCAAGTTTGGTGGCATTGCATCAGCCATATATCAAGTAAGTAAATTTATTTGCACAAAACAACAAAAAAAAAACCAACTTAATGCAAGTATTTAACACTTAAGCTAAAAGAAGAAGCAGGCAGCCAAAGCCACATGCCGAATGAGTAGACTGGTAGTAATTTTTTGGTAGCAGAAAGTAGTGTTAGGGTGAGGTGGTGTCTGTCATTGAGGCAACAACTATTTGTAAAGAATGACTATGATGCCTTTAACTATGAGTTTTACATTATACATCCATCTACTCACAAATACTTTATGCAGATTACAATAGAGTCTCTAGCCCAATGGTTGCATGAGCAACCTTCTGTCGTGATGATCTTCAGTGTGAATTAAGCCCTAAGAATATAATGAACTTGATATGAAACCGTATTATGTACACAACAGTTAATCTGAAAGAAAAATCTCTACACAAAAATCATTTAAATGTTATTTGTAATTCTCTTTGGAACATAAGTACACCTTCAAAGAACACACAGCATACTTTACCTTGTTTTCTTTGAGTTAAATATACAATTTTGAATATTGTTGGTATACAATGTTAAAAAGAGGTCATCAATTGCTGCGTCGTTATGCCTTGAAATTCACCTCTAAAACATCAATGTGAAAAAAATAAATAAAATGGTGCACAGTGGGATCGTTCTCAAAAAATGGTAATAAATATGGAACCTTCAAACTGCTGATCAGAATATGAAAATAAACAAAACGAATGGAAACTTTTTGCTTCCTGTAAAACAGGAACAATGATAACAATGGTGTCATTTAGTTTTGTATTGTTTTTAACTTTGAACAGGAAAAAATGACACAAACAAACAAAAACATTTTGAGAAAAAACCTTTCGCAAACGTTTGCTAAATGATTTGCTTATCATGGTAGATAATGTATCAAAGCGGCATATAAATTTTATTTTTGAGAGATATTGAAAGACTGCTTGTACCATTTTTTGTTTTTTTATTGTTGCTGATTTAGACTAGAAAAGAAATTGAATGATAAACAAAATAGCATTCGATATGTGTCTGCCTTTGTTTTGTTCGCAATTGTAGTATTGTAATGATATATTAAGGCAAGCAGATGAGTACAAATGAAAGTGTTTTGTTTGCGTTCTTTGTCATTCAAAAAGTATCTATTTTAATTTAAGTTATGTGAAAAAAATTAAATGATTGTAACTTTGCCTAGAACGTTTGCGAAAAGTTTTGTTTGCTTTCATTAACTGATTAATGTAAAAGACCAGCAGTCATGTCTTAGTGGTCTTGTAGCTTAAGCAAGAACGGAAGTGTAGTGGGTCAAAGTAGACAATCTTAGATTCATAAATATAGTGAGACTTGTAACGTTCTTAAATGCTTTCGGATTCCCGGAAAATAATAAGAAATAATGTAACCTTTCACAGAAACCATTTTTGCAGTAGCTAAATGTTTTAATTGTTTTCAGATACAAATTTAATCATAATTTTTTTTTCTGATTCAATTACTCATTTAATAAAGAAAGAATAAAGTAATATTCTAATAAAATAAATAATTGAATTAATTAAAAATAATAGCTGTATCTGAAACTAACACACTGTGTAATTTTTTAAGTCATGGCAAAATAACCATATATTGACACCACTACGTGATAAAAGACCAAAAAAAAAGACCCCTGTCTCCCAGTTTTGCCCAAAGTCCTCCGGGTTTTTTTTATGGGCCCTCAAAGATGTGGGGCCTCGATGTCATTTTTGCAAAAAATTATCATTTACTCAAGCTCATATTTTGCAAACCGTTTGAAATTTTGATATACTCTCTGAGGCAAAGTTGTAGCTCTTGTCATAAGGAACAAAAATTATGAACATATAAAATAAAAAAAAAACTTCATCTTCAAGGTCAAAATCGCAAAAAAAAAATTAAATTTTAATTTAATTTAAAAAATTAAATTTTTTTACCTTTTTTCCCCTGTTCAGGTCCATAGGTAGCAAACCGTTCAAAATTCAAGGAAACTAAACAATGATTCTTAACACCGTTTAGGTGAAAAATTTTTGCACCTATCTAAGCGCTACCTAAACGGTGTTAAGAATCATTCCTAGGAAGTTCATATGTTCTAGAAAGTTGTTTATTGAGATCTTAGGTTCATTTTTGTAGTTGATTGTTTTCTTGAATTTTGAACGGTTTGGTACCTATGGACCTGAACAGGGGAAAAAAGGTAAAAGAAATTGAATTTTTTAAAGTTTTTTGCGATTTTGACCTTGAAGATGAAGTTTTTTTGTTTTTATATGTTCACAATTTTTGTTCTTTATGACAAGAGCTACAACTTTGCCTCAGAGAGTATATCAAAATTTCAAACGGGTTGCAAAATATGAGCTTGAGGAAATGATCATTTTTTGCAAAAATGACATCGAGGCCCCACATCTTTGAGGGCCCATAAAAAAAACCTGGAGGACTTTGGGCAAAACTGGGAGAAAGGGGTCTTTTTTTTTGGTCTTTTATCACGTAGTGGTGTCCGTATATGGTTATTTTTTTCCGTGTTGCACTGTGTAATTAAAACCTTAATTTGGTGCCAATTTTTTTTTTCTGTGTATAAGATGTTTTTATCTTTTAAGTCGCGACTCATATGTAACGGGTAGTCCAAATATGAGCTTTTTTTAATTATAAAATGAACTTAATATATTTCTTTTGAAAACTTTTTTATACACTTTTTTGTATCAGAAATAACAAAGATAATTTTGCGATGCGTAAATGCGGGAAATCCGTTAAGGTGAAACGTATCTCACCACTGAACTAATTTTTCTGCGAAAAACCTACTTTACGGCCACACTCTCGCATTTCGTTGAAAGTGCATTAAGTGTATTTATTTTTAAAACGCTAATTGGCATAATACTCTTCGACGGCACGAGTTCGTTTTTGCTTGATTATTTTTAAAGCTACCCAGCAAAAAATTATTGTGTTGTGGTAAACAGTAAAATAAAGCTCATGTCTTTCAAAATCGATTCTCATAAGCGCATCTAATAAGCGCATTCGAGAATGCTATAATTTTAAGACAATAATAACCCAGCAAAAAAATTGGGTTTTTGGAAGCAGTAAAATCTGTTCAAAATCTCCTAATAGTAAGCACATAGATTTTGCCTAATGCAATTTTGTATGACATAAAATGTTAAGTTTTCAAAAAAACAACAACTTTTTTACATTTCGCCTTACAGTAGTGCATATTAAAAAGCACAACTGTAAGGCAGAGATAAACAAATTCCGAAATTACGAGGAGTTACAACGAGTTACGAACTTAATACCGTATGATTTTAGAACATCTATACAGCGCTGCATTGAGCGCTTCTAAGAAAATGCTACTAAGTGGGACATGGCGAACACATATCATGTCATACGTAAGCAGGTTCGTAAGCGATAACAACTCGTCTTTCATTTACAAACCTGCATACGACAAAGCAGTATTTTTTGCTGGGAACAAACTTTATGCTCTCTCGCTTACGGGGATGCAGGTATGTAAGCGAATAAGTTTTCTTTATAAAGTTTAGTGAAACAAAGAGACCTCTCTCGCTTGCGCGGATGCAGGTATGTAAGCGAATAAGTTTTTATTATTGTATTTAAGAATTTGGTGAAGCAAAGAGACCTACCAAGTGGGACATCGCAAACAAAAATCATGCCTGCTGTAGGTTGGTAGGGAGAGTCTATTACTCTCTCCCATACAAACCTGCTTCCAAGTAAACGTAATATTTTTCTGGATAACCAGAATATGACTCTTTACTTTGTTGGGGAAATACTTATCTCTAGTATAAGGAAGCTTAATATGATGCAGGTTTATAATTCTTTTGTATCTCGCCATATTAAGTTATAACTGAATTAAGTTTTATTAATCTTTTGATAGAAAATTACAGTATTAACAGTATTTTCACAACAGATACAGGAACGTGTTTAAAATGGATTTTCATCATCATTGTCATTCCCTAATTGTCAATTCATAAGATACATACAAATCTATGTTAATTTTACAGAATACAACAGCCACAAGCGAAACTGCAGGTGATTTCAACATCACATTTTATTTTATCGTGGAACATTTTATGGTCACAACTTTTTTGTCGCCAACATCATGGAAAGTTTGTATTGAACAACAACTTATTTACATCTACAATATTTTCATTATTCTCCCCTTTGCGCTAGACAAATAATTAATTCTATGTGTACTTACCTACAATACATACTTGCATACATAATACATACTTATGTATACACTCGTAAACACGTGTCATGCGAACAATTACATGTAAATGTATTTGTTTTCTTTACATTAGGATGACTCACAATATAAAAAGAAAAAAATTAGTACTCCATGTAGCAAATCTGAAAATAACACAATCTCTTGACGAGCAAGCGATATGTTTAACATGTCTCCTAAAGACCATCGTTGTCGATGTCTTGTTCATGTTCGAACAGCATTGTCTCGCACAACGATGTTCTTAACCGACTACAAATGTTATTAACTTTCTTTAAAAGAGGAGGAGGGTTATCAACACGTCTGTATATAAATATATATTTTTAGGGTTCCGTACACAAAGTGTAAAAACGTAACCCTATTGTTTTCGCTACAATGTCTGTCCATCTGTCCGTCTGTCAGCGCCTTTTATCTCTGGAACCGTAATAGGTAGACTCTTAAAATTTTCACAGATGATGTATAGCTGTTGCCGCTATAGCAAGAAATACTACAACTTATAGGGTGTTCCGATAGAGAGGTGTTATCTACGAATATGTGCTTATTTCTTGAACTGTAGGAGGCATACACTAAAAATTTACGAACAGTAATTAAAACTTAGTTCGCTTTATAAACAAGTCTAACAAAATAAACATAAAAATTAAAGGGTGTTCCGATAGTGCTGTGATTTCCATGTATCAGGACTAAGTTTTGAACCATAATAGGTAGACTCTTGAAATTTTCACAGAAGGTGTATAACTGCGGCCACTATAGCAACAAATAAAAAAAACTTATAGGGTATTCCGAAAGTGGCGAGTTATTTCTTAAGCTATAGGAGGCAACCACTTAAAATTTGCAGACAGTAATTAACTCTATGTTCGCTTTATAAACAAGTATATAAAATTAAACCTTAAAATTAAAGAGTGTTCCAAAAGTGACGTGTTTTGCGTGTATATGGCCTAAGTTTTGAACGATAATAAGTAGACTCTTAAAGTTTTTACAGGAGGTTTATTACTATGGCCACTATAACAAATATTAAAAATTTTGTTATTAATAAAATTTTTGGGAATTTAAATATTAATTATTTAATATTATGCTAATTACCCATAACGTTTTATAATAAAATTTTGATTCGACAGTGACGTGATTATCATGTATAACGCTTTTTTTTAATAGGTAGACTCTTAAAATTTTGTACAGAAAATGTGTTGCCACGGCCGATATGACAATTACTAAAAACTAAAGGGTATTCCCACAATTACATGTTTTTCACGTATAGTGACTTATTTTTTAATCATTATAGGTAGACCGCAATAGGTAGACTCTTGAATTGTTTACAATAGATGTTGTATTTCGGCCGCTGTAAAAATTACTAATTACTAAAGGGTGTTCCACTAGTGACATATTTATCATGTATATTACCTTATTTTTTAACCGCAATAGCTAGGCGCCTGATATTTTCATAGAAAGTGTATTACCATGGCCGTTACAACAAAAATTCCTAAAATTTAAAGGGTGTTCCAATAGCGATGCAATTTTCGCGAATATGACTTTGATTATAAAATGAAAGTATGCCCCATAAGACATGAAAAAATTAACAACTTTAATGTTTAAAGTCGTAGCACAGACCTCGAAAATAACGCAGAATCTATATTACTATTTCCGCTATTAAATTTAAAATTTTAATTTAAAGGGTGTCCCATGGGTTACGTACTTTGACTTTTATGGCCTTACCTTGTAAACTGTTATAGACAGACACGAGATATTAACACACAGAATTTATTAATTACAATGTCCACAATAACAAGCATACAATATAATATATAAAGCGTGTCTATATCGCTGACGTAATTTGATCTATATGTATCTGTATATCATTTGAACCGAAACTTCAAAATTACGCAGAATGTCTATTACTTTGGCCGCTATTAGGTTAGGTTAAATGGACCGCCCGTACAAAGCGAGTTCGCTTGAAGGCAATCAAGACCCCGATGTTATGCCACGACGACCAACTACCCCCACTATTCCCTCAAGAGCTTCAGTATCTTCAGTTCTTAAGTACTACCTGGAGTTTCTCGCAGAACCTAAGAGGTTACTCAATGTCCTGAAATAATCTTTGACCCAAATATTTTAGTCTAAGTTCTTGCAGATCTGGGCAGTCGCAGAGATGGTGTTAAACTTATTCTTCTTCCTCCCCCTCATCAAGACAGCTTCTGCAGGTTTCACCACAAGAGATTCCCGCACGCTCCGACAGTGCCGCGTTATGATGCCTACAAGAAGTGATATTGAATTTTTTCCAAGAGCCAGTAGAGCCTACGTCCTATTATTGTCGATTGAGGGCCAAAGAATTTTTGATAATCTGCAAGTGGTAAATGTAGAACAGCTGTGAGCATTTCTCTTTAACGGACATTCCCGTAGAGTGTTTGAAAACTCGGCTAGGGAATATTAATGCCCTCTTGGACATATACCACGTCTAGGTTCGAACCGTGATTTGCAAATAGATCGGATATCGTGTTTCCGCGAATGCTCTCATGTCAAGTAGAGCCAGATATTGAATGCCCTTCAATAAACATCTTGACGTCACAACTTTTTAATCAAGGGCCTTATTGCATACGGATATCCTCATATGTGAAGTAATTTCATGTATGGGCTTATCATGAAGTGTGTATTATTACATCCGAAATAACGATAACTGTAAAAATAAAAGTTAAAGGGTGTCATCATACTTGACTTAATTTGGAAGACACTTGAAAATCACAGTATATATCCGCTATAAGAACCAATATTATAGGTAAAGGGTGTCCCTTTTCAAGGCGTGACTTTGGTGCACATAGCTTAACTTTTGAACCGTAACAGGCAGACACTTGATATTTTTATTAAGATTTATGTGTATATATTCGCTATTTCGGCTGCAGAAAATGAATATACGCGCCTTATTTGGAACCAATGTAAGTAGGATGGGCATCCCTTATAATGACTTCTGCAGTAGTTGCCAGGATGAAGAAGAGGAGGAAACGGTTGAACACCTTATCTGTCGTTGCCCTGCATTAGAACACTGTCGCCTACAATACTTGGGACGACGATGTTTTGAAAGCCTTTCTTGTGTTTCATCTCTGGAACCAATCAGGATTAATTCCTTTTTAAGAAACTGTGGTTGGTTTTCTCCCTCTTCCAACTGGAGTGACATAGTTGCTCATCAATGTATATCACGTCCAATAGAGCCTTCACAGCTCAGCTAACACAGCTAACATAGCTAACACTTTCCCCGTCTATGACCGTCTACCCACTTCTGTCTTCTGTCTCTAAGTTTCTTCCTCTATAATGACCCTGCTCTTTGTTCTCTATCTTTTCTTTCTATCCCTCCTCTTATCAGCAGATATCACAAAGGGACCAACATAATGGACCCAAGTGAGCTATTTTTCCACTTCTTTTTTTCTGTTTGACTTCTTATCTTCTTCTATAAGCTGTCTGCTTAACCTAACCTATGTGTATGTAAGAGATAATTTTTACAGAGAGACTCGTGCACGACAAGTATAAAAAATTAAAGGGTAAAGTAAAGGTTTCCATACAAGACAGTTTGTTTTTTTTTTTGCATATTTTTATTTACTGTATCTACAATATATTTGAACTAGCAATAATTACTCATATCTTAAGTCCAAACAAATAAATGTATGTTTATGGTTAGTGTTATTTGCGGGTCATCCAACGAATGTTGGGTTGAAAGAAGCAATGTCCCTCCTTTTTAGTCGAATGTAACCAGATTCATTTAGTATGCTGCTGTGTCATCAGAAAATTTCGATATGTGGACTTCGTTACTAATTGGCAAGTATACAATAAGTATGAAAAGGGCCCCAATATACTACCTTATGGAACTAGGGCTTCAGTTGACTAAGGTGAGCTCTGCTTTTTTCGCAATGAATTTTCGATCAGATAAATAACTGACAATTTCAGTTTTAACTTATATATTAGACCTTCCTTCTTCGAATGCTTGAGAAACGTCGATAAAAAGCGCAGAACAGTATTTGCTTTTTGTGAGTTTTTTTCGAACGTACTATGTTTTTTCCTAAAGCCGAATTGATGGTTTGCAATACATCCTTTGTTGCTTAGAATGGGGTTCGCTTTTGTTATTAACATCCTCTCAAACAGCTTTGACATATTAGACAAAAGTCTTATAGGTATGTATGATTCAACTTTTGTGTGGTCTTTTTCTGGTTTAGGAAGCATAGTTATCAAGGCAACCTTCCAAACTGGAGGAAAGTATGTAAGACGTAAAATGGAATTAAAAATAAAAGGAATAAATTTTCGAGCAATACGGTGTAACTCAAATAACATCTTGTTACTGGTTGCATCAAAGCTAGGGGCTTTTTTGTGTTTAAATCAGTTATTGCCTTTTCAATATCACTAAATTCAAATCTTAGCTACTGCACGCTAGCCTTGACAGTTGGCAACTCAACTATATCAGTCGATATATGTATATTTGGAGTCAAACCCTCTTTTTAAATGTCTAACAAATATATTGCCTTTTTCGGTATCATTCCTTTGTGGTGGGTTTTTATTCTAATGTTTCCTATAGTACCTGCTTTATTTGAAACAGCTGAGGGGAGTCCCAGCTAAAACTTAGGCATTCAAAAGAACTGAAAATTTAATGAAAACAAAGGTTTGGTGTAGCCGATTTAAGCTATTTAATCAAAGTCTATCTTTTTATTTAAATTTTAGAGTTTATATACTCTACATGAAAATTATACTTAGCCTTTCTAACTTATTCTAAATTACACAATTATTCTATTTTCTCCGTCGCTAGTATTAGGGTTCGTATTCATTTTTCCATTTGGCCAATCATAATGGTTAGTGTTTAGAATTGCACTCAAATAAAAATATGTCACTCAATTCAAATACAATAACACATTGAATCATACGTTAGCAGAGATATGCTATTGATACGCTACTAGTGGTAGTTATGGTGCAAGCATTATGGACTTGTGTGATGCACTACACCTTGCTTAGCTTCCAGACGAAATTTGCAAGGAATGATACACGACTGGCCTTTTAGGATTTCTACACGCACTAAATAATAAATAATCTGATTGAGGAGTTGGGTCTAGGTCTTTCATATCGTTTTTAAGAGATGCTACTCTTCGAGATTCCAGCATCTCTCTTCGCCGTTTCGAGCATTTTTTAAGTTGAGGAGATCTGTGTAATTGGCACTCTCTACGAATTTTTATTTTTTTAGCCAAGAGCCGATGAATATCTACGGAATAAATTTGATTGTATTTAGCTTGTTGACGGGTTACTGTTGCATGTTAGGAAGCTGATTTGCGGTTTTGATCAAAATCAATAAGACCCCGCTCTACGTCTGCAGGTGTTCTTAGCGGGATGTTTTCCGAACAATGAGTACTGAGATATTTTTTATATTTCAACTAATTTATGCTTGTTGTTATAAAAGCTCTGATGGTTTTGGAAATTATTTCCTGGGAAAAAACTTCTAGATGTTACAGCTGTTGGTGGGTTGAAAATATTTGTACGAGTGTGACTCGGGTCGTTCCGGAGCGGAGATCCAATTGTCGTGTGAACGATTTTATGCTTCTGGTAGATTTTGGTTATTCCAAATATAGACAATAGTGGATGAGCGATCTAAGGATACTTCTAGTGATGCTTCAATTTTAATAATTTCTCTTGAAATACCCTTAAACATGCCAAAATTAATAACATCCGTAATTTTTTGCCAATCAGTAGGCCAATAGATGGGTTGTCCAGTCGATATTACATTCAGACATAATTTGACGTAGATTGTTTATCTTTTATTTTCGTTTAGTTTTTATTTGTTATAATCCCTAAAAAAACATTGATAACAAATAGAAAATTATGTTCGAAAATGACATGAATATCGCATAAAATACAACACACAAAAGAACAATAAAAATAAAAATGTCGACATTTTATTCATGTGCTCCGCAAGATGGTAAGGTCTTATTGAAAATTGTCTGCAATACAAAATAAACTTTAACATTAAGTATAAAAAGTATACAAAATCGCGAAGAAACTTTTTGGCATTAATCCATCCATTCACCTCATATATAGAAAATTAAACAAATTTAACTTTAATTTAGTGAAAATATTTAATACACATTTAAGTACCATCCTAATAATATTTCATTTTAAACTAAATAAATGGTAACAAGTGTAAAAGAAAGTTTAAAACAAAATGAAAAGTATGCCATTAGCAAGACCCTTGAACATCTTGTGTCAATGTCAATTAAGTAAAAAACAACGGTACAAACAAATAAAGGAAAAATACATCGAAGCAAACAAATACATCCATGTTAGGTTAAAGTATTGGAATACGTCTTAAGTTATGAGTTAACTAGCCATAGTTACTCTATTATGCATACATTTGTATCGTTTTGAAAAAAGAATAAATAAAAAATAAAAAAATACAGTCTGCAACTGTAAGCGAAAGTAAACCACTGATAAGCTCTGCACTACCATCTAAATAAAAAATATCAAAGAAAAGATAAACACATGTAATATTAAATATTTACCAGGAAAAGAAGGGGAAGTCATTAAGCCTTAACGAAAACATATTAAACAAAGCTGGTCTTTTTCTTAAAATTTGGAGATAGAAAAAGTAAATAATATGGATGCGATATCCATTTGAAACTCTAATTATGTAAGAGGTAGAGTCAGTACAGGTAATGTGATATATGTACATATTTATTTTTAGATTACAAAATTATTAGTTTTTTTCCGATTAAACTATGGAATGAGTGTGACGTAAACCACTCGAAGGCCGAGCAACAAGGACGGCCTGATTGGCTTTAAGCGATAATGACAATGAATCGCGCAGGTGTTCCCCAACCCAGAGCTACTTTACGACTGACAAATCCCATTAAACGCGACTTAAGAAAATGTGCAGGGAATGTGGTATAGTGCATCAAATATTTTTGAAGCAAAAATATTTTCAAGCCCATTTCCATATTTCACCTTTTTTTCGGCATTCTGCTGGTACACCATACAAATTATCTGACTCAAGCTATACTTTATTAGCTGCACTTGTGTTTAATGTAGATATTTATATATTTTTAAAAATCTACAATTATTTTAGTCTTTAATTTAGGAACTTTAAAATACTTCTTTTAAGCAAAAACTCATGTTTTAATACCAACGAAAAAAGTCGTCCACACTCCCAGACGCCCAGTATGACTTGCAAAAATAAAACAGATGGTTCCTGCCTTAATTATCTTGGAGCAGCAAACTATTACTGCTATACCAAAGCAAGAGCGTAACTGACTAACCTAAACAAGATCGTAGGGCGTAGCGACGCACAGAGAGGTATTTTGCCAATCTAGCCGGACATTAAGCCAAAAATTAATTTTGAGAAATTTAAAAATTTAAGTAAGCAGCTCGACAGATAACAAAATTCTGCATCGTATCGTGAATTTTCAAGGCTTTTACTTGAGATTTGTCGTTTTGGGACACTGTAAAAGTCAGAATAGTTGAGTAAATCGCATACGTTTTTATTGATTTTAAACGATTTTGAGATGTTTGCAATATATTTTTTGGTGGCTAAACGAATAAAGATTTTGTATTGTTTTTTTTTCTGTGAAAGGGTTTACTTGTAGCTACTTATGTTAATTTTTAGAATTTTTTTTTAATTTTTAATGATAAAAAATTTCGTTCAAAATTAAAAAAAGTTTTTTTTTTTGTAAAATTTTTGGTCAAAAAAAAGTGAAAAGCTTTTTAAGAGTGATCTCCATCCCGATCCTAAAAATGTTATATATCACTACAAAATTTACGATCTCTTCTTTTATGCTGTAAAAACAACCTTTCGCATATTTGCGCCATTTTTTAACGATTTTTTGAAAATTTTACCTTTTTATGTTTTTTCTTATCTTGGATAGGTAAATACGAGTAAGAAACCCTTGTATATTTATAAAATGTTTTGGTTGTTAATAACTGAAGGTAGATGTTTTTTATTTAAATCATTACATCTAACACTGTTATTACCTCTACAAAAAACAATTTAAATATCAAAAGAGATATAGACGTAGATGGCCATTCTTTCGGAATATCTACTTTACACGCCAGAATTCGCCTGTTTGAGAGCATATTACACCTGTCATATAAACTGTCAGGCAAATAAAATCTGATGCGGACAAAGCCATTGTTAACGCGAGAAAAAAGTTTTTTACAAAGTCCAAATGCACGAGTTTGTGGATTATTGCTTAGATACTGAAAAACTTTTTATTTTTTCTATATGAGTGGCGTCCTATGACACCTACAATGCACAAGATTGAGTATTGGGCTGTTATCAGGCAGACAAAGATCCAATTAAATAAAATTTGTATTTGATTTGTATTTTTACTTTGTGGAATTACATTGTTATTAAAATATTTGAAACACCTTTTACAGAGCTTTACAATAATTTTTTGAATTTTAGAATATTATATAAATTTTAGAATTTTAAACAGGGATGGGTACCTTTATATAAGGGTAATATTGTCTGCTATCTGTTTATCTCGCTTGATCTACCTGTATACAGCAATAGAATTTAAAAAATAGTAGAATAAGGAAACAAAAATGTAGAATTTAGCGGTTTATACTTTAAATCATCAAACGGCATATTTGGTTAAAGTCACTGGCTTGTGACTTGTCTTTGAAAGAAACAAAATCCGTTTTTCATACACTAAAACTTGAAGTCGCCGGTTTCGCCTTATTAAAATTGTATGCATAGCCGACCTTCGGCCGGGATCAAGGATTTTCTCCTCTATGGTATGAACAATGCCGGCTTCGCTTACTAAAGATTTTCTGCTCTTGTAATGTTCAAAGGTGGATCTTTTTTAAAATGCAAAAGACTTGTTGATTTACTTTTCATTTAGAGCTCAGGTGCTCCGCGATTAGTGCTACCAAGTTATGTTTATTCAAAATGTGTCTTATTCTAACAAATTGTTCCTCTTATAAACTATTTGGTTGAGTGTTTTTCCAAATTACACTCAACCTCTTATTTCTGTAAAATATCAGGCAATCATGAATTTTGAGTAATTTACAAAATTCAATTTATTGAATTTTTATTATTTTTATTTTTACGAATTTACTTTAACAGAACAAATATTTTGTGTGCAATAGAAAAGTGCTGATCGTTGCATTATTTGCAGACTACTTGGCTGTTGGTTTCTTCAACTGCATGTGGGCAGTGTAACATAAGCTTATTGTTGTTAATACAAGTGTGTCGGCAATTAAGACTGTTTATTACAATACTTATGTAATAGTAATACTAACCGATCAGTCACACTACACTCTGTAATATGAACAGCACCGGCTTCGCTTACTAAAGATTTTCTGCATAGCCGGCCTTTAGCCACGCGCAAGGATTTTCTCTATGATATGACCAATACCGGCTTCGCTTTCTACAGTTTTCCTGCATAGCCCCTTTAAAATGAACTATTACTTAACTTCATAGGGCTTATAGAACTGGCATTAGAATATATTTAATCCTCGAGCGCATATGCAAAAAAGCGATATTTTGCCATTTTTATAACTGTATAGCTAAAGAAGAGATTAGATTTTTTTTTTTTTTAATTATATTTGGATTCAGAGAGTCAAGGAATATAAATGAAAAAAGTTGCAATAAAATCTGCAGTAGTCATTTGAGTGCCTTGTTGATTTGACGTGGAATTGCCCATAAAGTAAATACGTAAGAGTCTTAAAATCTAACATAATATTGTCAGGACGTACACAACGTGTGTGGGCATAGCTAGTTGCTAATATTAAAATAGCTTTCATTGTGTAAATTATTGTGTAAATTATTATCATCACAATTACTAATTTAATAATTTCATATGGAATTTTAATAATAAATACTCATGTATGTATGTATGTATGTATGTATGTATGTATGTATGTATGTATATGAATTCATAACGAATAATTTTATAATCTAAGTATACATATACAATTTATATACAATTCTATTTTTTGGTGAAATTTGTTGTCCAACTTTCATAATAACAACCAAAAACAAAAACAAACACATAATCATTGTAATTTTCTTTTATTTTTTACATTTCAAATTACTATCATGACATTCATCATTCAATAAATAATATACTCTCGGTACAAACAACTTCCCTGCAACTGACCTAAAAACCCTTTTCCGTATTTTTGTTTTTGTTTTTCATTTTCTTTTTTTATGGGTTCTTTATTTCAATTCATTTATGACATCCAATCGTACTATGTGATTACTTTTGCAAACGTACATCCATAATTCTACATGAAAGGAAATCACTTTTCCATTATTTCAGACGATGGTAAGAAATATATAAATTTTCCATTTAACATGTATGAAGTAGAAATTTGTATGAATAGTTTATACCGTTTGTTATTTTTTTTATTTGAATTTTTTTTTTCTTTTTTGGTAAACAATTTAGTATAAACTTAAAAATCATGTATGTAGTTTAAATAAATATTATTTTTTTAGATAGAAATAATCACACCATCTCCAAATAATTATTTTAATTTTTCTTATTAATTAACCAGGGCAACCAACACTGATCCTGCAGTCAATATTGATATACTGATTTAGTGCCAAGGCGAATTAATATTACCTGGTGATAGCGTTACCTTTTTTAAGAAAACATTACCCGCTAAGTTTTGTTTACTTGTCTGCAAAAAAAAAAACACCCAGAGTCTTTGGTGGGAATCGAACCCGCAACCCTCGGAATGATAGACTAGCGCACTACCAATCAGCCTATCGGCAGCAAATCCAACGAAACAACATCTTTGACAACTTTTTAACACATAAAAAATAGCACAAAGAAAGAGGAGCAAAATATATTCGGCTGCTCTATCGCTCCCACCCGGTAGTTCAAAGTCGCCTTATTCAGTTTTTAACCTATAATTTAACTATATTTGTTGTATACAAAATTTACCTGAACTTTAAAACGGAAGCTACTCTCGGAATAAGTCAAGATATGTCCATAGAAAAAGTATTCTTGCGCGAATTTAGAGAGAAAAAGAGAAGCAAAAGGAGTCTGTACTTTTTTCTCCTCCAAAAATAATTAAGGCTTGCGCAGATGTGTTACTTCTGTAAAGTTTCAATTTCATAATAAAAATAGGATCAAAACTTTTGCATATAAATTTTAATAACACATGGCTCGCTTTGTTTGTAGCATTTCTGTCTTATTCTCTTACCTAGTGTCTATATCTGATGAAAATTTGTCTTGATAAAAGTCAAACTTCATATAAAAAACACATTATTTTTAATACCGCGTTTTTTTGTATAAAGTTTGACTTTTATCAAGACACATTTTTGTCAGGTATAGACACTAGGTTAGATGCAGAGCGGAAAGGCTAGCGCTATAAAAAATATCATGTGGTGCAACCGCCTTTCTTTTTTATTCCCAAAACGAGGTCTAATTCAAAAAACGTAACTATTATACTGAGAACTCTATCATCTTGCTATTATGGTTCCAAAATTCCACGTCTTTTATAAAGTAAAGTTTATTTTTATCGCATAGAAAGTTTTTTAAGTAGTAATTTTCTATAATGTATGTATGTAATGTATGTAATGTAGGGGGAATATCGAAGCAGACCACTTCCACAATGATTCCCTTTTCGACCCCCTTCCGTCCTCTATGATTACAGGCAACCGAAATGTAATTTACGACAACCTACTTACATTGAGTCATGTGCTACACCCAGCCCTTAATCTTGACTTTAGCGATTTGAGACTGTCGACTGGTAACTGTCGGCCTTCTTTCACATCACGCAGTCTCTAGTAATTGCTAGCATTTGTTCAAGGCTCAGGCCCCCCATGGCATCCACCAGTGGTCCTGAGTCTTATGCTAGCCAGTGCTGGACATTCACACACAATGTGCGCTGCCGTCTCAGCTTTTCTCCTTTCCCACTCTCCTCTTCTGCCTCTGCCACTCACTTTTAGATATGAGCTGTAGAGACTCCGACTCGACGTTGAAGGAACGTTTTGAGGTGCCTGCTTCCAAAAAGGATTTGCCTAAGCCCACAGGGACAGGTGCGTCCAATTCATCCACATTTACCTCCATAGCTGCAGGAGTATCTTCATAGACTGACCAGTCCACCCCTTGCGAGGTTTCTTTGTTATTCTTTTTCGATATCCTCCCCTGGCTAGTGGCAACCGGAGTTCCTAAAGGGATTAACCTCTCCACCTCTAACGAGGCTTTCTTGTCCATCCCTATCGAAATATCCCGGTTCAACGCCATAGGAGAACCTTTAGAGATTCACCTGTTCACCCCTTGCGGGACGTTCATGTCCATCCCTTCTGAATTCTTCCTAGGCCATTATTGGAGAAAACGTTGTCCACCCACACAGAGCTCCTTAAGCATGGGTAAGTCTACATTGAAACTGGAGGTCGACTAGTATCCAGAGTTCGTATACTAACGGCCAAGCACCCTCTTGACCACGCATCCCTGGCGTATGCTGTTCCACCGTGGATTAGGGTGGGGTCTTCCAGATTAAGGTTCTGGGAACATTGGGTTCTGGTACCCCCTTTTCCCCAATAGCTCTGCGTCAAAGCTTTGAGAATAAACCGCAATGACAATAAGTGCCCCGGGGTCTAATTTTCTATAAACGTACTCTTCAATATATTGTTTCACAAAAACTCGTTTTAAAGCTTTTTATTTTGAGTTACAAATACGGAGCAACTTTTTGAAAATAAATTTTGACACTAGAAAAAGGAAAACAAAAGCAAAAAAAAATCACCTACGCTGTCCAGATTACCTGGTCATTAATTTGTCTTGGTCTGGTCAAAAATGTATTATATTAGATGAGCTAACAAGTTCTCATAATTGTTGTTTAGCTGTATTTCTTGTCGTAGTGCTCACACCTGGTGAAATGAATTAACTTTGCAATAAAAAAAATTGAAATCAGTTACGAGTTTTTTTTTACTTTTTTAAAGAAATAATAGTTAATCAAAACGAAACTTTTATTTACAATAGTAATTTGATTTATTTGGAAATGGTGTAGTCGCTCAGAGTAACATAGTTGATAATTTTTTTGATCATTTCTGAAACACACTTCGAAATAAATCATTTTGATTTCTTTTTATTTTTAGTGCTCCTAGAAACTCCAAACCTTGGCTTAGTACCGGTAAACTAAGCTGCCGTGGTAGCATGTCACCGGGACCTTCAGAAGCTGTATTCTTTGGCCCTCAAGTAGTGGGAACTACCAAATGTAGTGGTGGCCCAGCTGGTAGACTTTTACAATCCCGCCAATTGCATCGTGAAATTTGCATTTTACTGCTGGGAGCTATAGAGCAATTAAAAATGTCCTTGAATGAATTTAGTACTGTACTCCCACCGAATATAAATACACAAATAGGTTCACCACCGTTTCGGGAAAGCGATACTAATCAAAGGATGCTTAAACTAATGGATCAAGCAAAGGTATTTCTAATAAAAACTTTTGGAAATCCTTTTTAAGATTTTATATTATTTTTCAGAATCACGATTCCGAGGAAGATTTCACCATTAATGCTAATTCAGATATTGCTCAATTATGCGCGGAGTGTATAATGTTTTGGCGGCGAGTTTTAATAGTCTCTACTCAACCTTCTGTAAACACATTATTGGCTAAAAAGCATCATATCCTTAGAGTACGTAGATTTTCGGAAGGGTTTTTTGTTATGGAAAATCCCAGACATACAGCTGCTGGTTGTTATGATAGTAACTATCAAAACTATATAGCTATCTCAGATATGGCCCGACGTAGTCGTTATATGCAATCCCTACCTCCTTTACCGGTACATTGTACACCTGTAGATGGTGATACAAACTCGATGCCGCTTATCTTTGAAGATCGTTACATAGAGCCTAGTAAATTTACACGCAAACGTACAGGTTCCGATCCCAATTTGAATCGTCAAGATCTGCCCATAAATAGTAAAGCAAAGAGTGCACCAGACAAATCTATCTCTAGTGCGAGAACAGTTAACAATAGAGAATGTTCTTGTGGGGTGACGTATGACTATCCTTTAAAGCCCAATAGCTTAGCTGGAGTTTTGACACCGCGTTTTGCCTTAGGAGGCGAAATTTTACAAGCCAGTTTGACTATAGCACCCTCGGCAGCCAGCAATGGACACAATCCAGTCATGAGTCATAGATACATGTCACGCTATTCGGTTAATGGTCTTCTCGATGAAATAGAAGCGGATAATGGTAACCTTAATGGTTTTTCTGAGCTGGGCAGTGCTGGTACTTTGCCAGCCAGACACAGTAAGTCCTTGGATCAACTTGATGGTACAGTGCATAGCACACCTTCTCTGCGTAATCGAAACAATTCAGCTTATCCCGCTAAATTATCGGAAATAGAATTAAGACAATATTCTTTATGCGATGACGTTCAAAAGCCTTTTTTTTCTACGGAGTTGGGACTTAATGAAAATCGGAAAACCAAGGTGCAGGCAGAAGATTTAATACGCAATATTACTGAGTTCAGACAAAAATACAAAAATGTTGAGGAAAACGTAAAAGAAGCTGAGTTTAAAGACTACGAGCAAATCACAAATGGCCACCATTCAAAGATTTATGGAGCTACAAATACAGCCACCTTAGGCAGACAACCAACGGATCATGCAATGCCAGCTAGCAAATATGATTATCTCCATGAGATTAAACTATTAAATCCACCCAAAAGAGTGGTAGAACGACAACGTACTTATTACAATTCTTTGCCAAAAAGTATTGCTAACGGGGAAATTGTGTCACATCCTTCGGCTATAACGAATAAAATTTCAACACAAAATAGTTCAACTAATCAGCCGATAATATGGCCCCAACAAATCGTTATATCCCGTAGTAATTCTTCTCAAGCCTTAAGGTCGAAAGACAACAGAGAACTTGAAAGTAATATAACGTCTACCATACCCAGATCGGTAGAAATCGCTAGAGTTAGAGTTTCTGATCTAAAAGAAATGCTTAAGAATGGAACATTGCAAAAAGAATCGAGTAGTTCGGAAAGTGATATTCCCTCCAAGGTCAAGAAATCGAATGCAGAACAGAAAGTGTTATCTTCCACCAGTGTGCCCTTTAAATTGGACTCTACTTCAGGTGATCAAACAACTAGTGGTTTCAGTGAGTCCTTGCCGAATTTGGCGCCTTCCCATCAATTTACTACTGATGGAGTCCTAAGTGATTCAACGTCATCATTAAGTGAAGAAAGCGGATGGGTGTCTAGCAGACGTAGCTCCGTCATACCGTCTAGTCCGGAAACTATTCTAAAACAAACTCAAACTAAACAAACAAGTGAATTGGAAACTCGCCTTAATGGCGAACAGTTGCGATTAAAACTGCAAAAGCTCTTGGAGCAACAAAATAAAACTAAAAAGCTTAGAGAAAATCGTTCAAATACAAAAGCATTAGTTGCTACGAACGAAGTAGGTATCAATAAGAAAGTCACCACAGTTACAGTAAAAGTAAAAACGGATCGCTTAAAATCAGAACTTAGAAGAAATCTAAGAACTATACCCTGCAGTGAATCGACGGAAACGGAGGATTCCGACATGTCTTTGATACAGTCCCAAAGAAGAGAACGACATCGACGCACCGAAAAATCAAAGTCAGACTTTGATTTGACCAGCATCAAGGAGACACCAGGATCTATTATTAATGTAAGAGTACCACCACCACAGCAATTTCAAGATGATCTCCTGCCGCCTGATGAATTCAGAGATCCACCTGTAACGAATGCAAAACAAACAAAAAAGACTTTACAACTTAAAACGAAACACACAAACATGTCAAATACAACAACAACCAAAGCATTTAACGCAGAGCCATATCTGAATCTAACACAACAATCATCGCCCTCCATTATAGTACCACCAGCACCTCCGCCTCCTCTAAAAGAGATACCACAACACTCTCTAAATCTTAGGACTCCGATTGTGGCTATAGATAATCCAGTTTATCACATCTATGAGTCCATGAAACCAATAACCGCCAACAAACTAGTAGCAAGATCCCATAGCATTATCGATATGAAAAGACCTAAAGATTTTGGCAGCGCTGTAGTTAAAACTTCTATGATTACCAACACTAAATCAACTCGTTCGACGCCTAGTGGTTCTAATAAAATCTCGCAGAACTCACAAAGTCAGCCAGCATCTCTAGACAATACTGAAGATGAAAATAAGGAAAATTCTAATCTTACCACTCTCTCTAATACAATTTCTAACCTTAATAGCAATTGCCAAACTACAATGCAACGTTCTAGCAGCACGAAGTCGCACAAATCGAAACACAAAGGTCCAGAATGTAACATATCTTTAATGGAATTTGAAAAATATCGTGAGGAATTTCGCAAACAATTAAAATATAGTGGCAGCATTTATTCAGATTTTACCCGGCTTTCTTCGGAATTACCCTATTTTTATATAAGTGATGAATACAGGGCTTTTTCTCCCAATGGCATGCATTTAATTATATGTGTTCATGGTTTGGATGGTAATTCGGCAGATTTGCGTTTAGTGCGCACCTATTTAGAATTGGGTCTACCAGGTGCAAATTTGGAGTTTTTAATGTCTGAACGGAATCAAGGCGACACGTTTTCCGATTTCGATACAATGACTGATAGGTAAGAGTACTCGAATAAGTAAATTATTTGTATAGTCCTTAATTAATTTGTATTTCTTTTAAGACTTGTTGCTGAAATTTTATATCATATCGAAAATTGTGGACTTAATCCCACACGCATTTCATTTGTAGCACACTCCTTGGGAACAATTATTGTACGCAGCGCATTGGCACGACCACAAATGAGATCACTACTGCCACGCTTGCATACATTCCTATCGTTGTCGGGACCTCATTTGGGTACATTATATAACACTAGCGGACTAGTTAATATGGGTAAGCAAAAAATTAAATGATCTCTGATTTATCTGTGTGGTAAGTAACGCGGTCCTATGCTCCTTGCAGGAGTAAGAGGAACCAATATTTATATAAGTAACGCTTGGAAGACATCGTAAATAACTGGCTGTTTTACGGCCTTTACTATGCATTTCAAGGCACAGTTCATGTTCTTTAACCTTAACTTACATATTTGGTCTATATCGCTATCAAGTCAATTGAAAATTTTATAAAAGCGTGAACCACATATTTCTAAAATAATAACAAATCTGATGACGCTAAATCATACGTCTCTTAGAGTTTGCTCTGGGAACTTAACTCTCCATAACTAAGAGACTTCCTGATTACTGTAGTATTTTTCAAGCTGAAATTTGTACTTAATATATATTTTTAATTTTAAGTTGCTTATAACTCGCTTATTTAAAAGCATAATTTATAGATTAAAGCTTCATTTTGTAGGTATTAACCAGACCTTTAAGACAATGTATAATTTTTAAATATCAAACAAAAAGTGAAAAAATGCCAAGTTCTAATAGAATTTGCAGGTGCGAGGTAGTCAACTTTTAGACCAAATAGCGCTACCCCTGACAAGTGGATTGTGCCCAAGACTTAAGCTCAGATACTCCTCTGCTATGCTCATTCATGCCAAATTTTGGATCAATCGGCCTAGCACTGTACAAATCGCTGAGTTGTTTCCAAAATATTTTGCTTTTGCCCCACTGTAGCTTTTGAATTCCGAAAATCTGTAAATAGTTTAAATGAACCATTCTGGGGATGATAACTATAACGATAACAGAGGAGCTGGCGGATTGGTTGATAAATAGTGCTATTTCGACAACCACCGTAAACAGTCGAACCGCCACTTTTGCCTTGGAATTTTCTTTCCTAAGGACGAAAACAAGACTCGGCTGCCGAAAATCTTTTAAGAGGATTAGCAGTTCGTAGGGGCCTAGCAACATTTAGGAAAACAGTATGGCGGAAAAGTTTGCCAAGCCGCCGCTCTTGGAAGACGTGTGTATGGAACATAAATGAGGGACTCCCCTGGTTTTAAAATCCTCCTATTGAACTAACCGTGGCGAACAAATAGTTTTGTGACTGCCTCCCTAACTAATACCTAACATATTATTAGAGCAAATAAATCAAGAAAAAAATCCTTCTCCCGAACAATATCTTGATGTTTTATTATGATAACGCTAGAGTGCAAGGTTGGACATATTCGATAGACGATTTGAATTTAAAACCCTTATTGTATCCACATTTTTTTGCCGATTTGGCTTTCAGGTACTTTTTCTCTTTCCAAATTTTAAGAAGTTGTTTTTCGTAATAAAAATCTAGTCGAATACATAAGTAGGTCATTGTACTTTGCGTAGGGCTTAAAAAAGTTGGAGAAACGTTCAATAAAGTATGTATGTATGTCAAGCTTTAAGAAGACTATGTTAAAAATCTTAAAAAATTTATTTTTCTATGTTTTGGAAAACACTTGTTATTTTTCCTTGTATTAGTAGTGATTCCGTATTCAACACTGGGATCCCGCGGGTTCCCAATACTCAGCCGTGGCAACGTTAAATTTTCTCTTATGTATTAATTTCTCTTTTTAATAATGCATATCACAGCGCCCTCCTGCGCCGGTAGTACCACATAGCACTAAATCGCCGGCGAAGTAAAATAATTATAAATTGTCTATGCTAGCTTTAAACTAATTCGCCTAAATACGCAATTGGAAATTATATTTATTTATTACTTCATCTTAAGGCCAGCGGATAGACAATGTTTTTTGTTTTTTTATTTGGTGTAAAAACGTATAAATTTTTTGGCGTGCTTACTCGGGATCAAGCCACATACAACTGACCGTGTGAAAAACATGAATTTTTTAAAATTAAGCCAGCAATAGTCAATGATTGGCATTGTGGAAAGGCAAGACGCAAAAAGAATTGGAGCCGCTTGAATTGGAATGGTATATCGTTGGAAATCATCGGAATTCGTGGAATAAGTCTTCGCCTTTGAATCTGCCACTGATGATTGTTACCTCGTTAGTACATGCGATGGCATTTCGGGTGGTTCCAATGAATTCAAAAATTCAGTGGGATAATTGACGTTGTTAATAATGACATAGGTTTTTTGTAAATATCTTCGGAACTACATAACCAATTTAAGAGTTTGATATCTCGTTTTGAAGAACGGCTTTCAAAAAAATAAAAATAAGAAAAAAAAAATAAATATACATACATATGTATATGTAATTTGTGGGTGTCCCGCAGACCGAAAATCAAAAATCAGATTTCACAGTGTCACCCGCCTGAATATTCTGAAGGTGGCCTGAAAATTTCATCAAAATATGCCTTGCCGTTTTGGAGTCCATACGTTACATACATACACACATCCTATTTTATATAGAATATATGTACTTTAATATAATGAAAACTTAAAGACCTAAAATTTTTGTTTTGGGGGAAATTTGTTAAAATTGGGATTAATTAAGGGAATTTTTTTATTTAATAAATTTGGATTTTATTTTTTGAATATTACAGAAAAATGTTTTTTCTTCATTACATAAGTAATCTAGAAAAATTATTTTAGGAGATTTTTTTTTAAAAGCTTAATCTTAGGGGTTTTTTATTTGCTTTTAGGGAAGAGAGAAAAAAAATCTGGCAACTGTGCTTGCAAGTAATTTTTTTTCTCTCACATTTTTATTCTCTTGTTTTACTCTCTCGTTGCTAGTTTTTCGAGTTAATGAACACTTTTCCAGTAACAATTAGTACTAATTTTAAGTAACTGAACAGAGCTTGTGTAAATGAAAAACCATCAGCTGTTTGAAAGTAAACAATAGAAAATTAAAAAAAATGTATGTTCTTATGCTCACAAAAGGGCACAAAAACTGTTATTTAAAAGTTTTATCATAAGAGATAAATAAATTAAACTTCTAAAAATATGTTGGGAAATGCGAGTCAATTTGTATACATACATACATATGTATGTATTTGTGTTTCTAAGGTTTACTATACATACGAGTATAAAGTACAAAACTCTTTGACATAATGTTTTGGGATATATGAGTTTGTGTTTTTGTGTTCCTGTACTTTTGGCATTTTTGTCTCTAAGAGAGTTTATTTTTGTTTTCTCTCACTTTACTGAACTTGGATTTAAACAAAATTGAAGACTGTAACTTTTCCTTAATTTCTAATAGTAATATTTTATTTACCTTTCAGGCATGTGGTTTATGCAAAAATGGAAAAAATCAGGCTCTTTATTACAATTGTGTATGCGTGACACCACCGATTTACGCAAAAGTTTCCTCTATCGCCTGAGTCAACGCAGTACATTGCATCATTTTAAAAACATACTGCTGTGTGGTTCCAGCCAGGATCGTTATGTGCCTGCACATTCGGCAAGACTTGAATTGTGTAAAGCCGCGATACGCGACAATTCCAATTTGGGTATAATATATAGGTAAGTCTACAAAGTTTAACATTTCACAATACAAATTGTGTAATAAAATTTGTATTTTTAAGGGAAATGATACACAACATAATAGCTCCCGTTTTGGCAAGACCTGAATTGACTCTCACACGCTATGATGTCCATCATGCTTTGCCACACACGGCCAATACATTAATAGGACGTGCTGCCCATATTGCTGTCTTGGATTCGGAATTGTTTATAGAAAAATTTCTACTTATAGCAGGTCTTAAATATTTTAGTTAGCGTATTTAACTAATAATAATTAAGTAAATAAATATTATGTAAAAGTAGTGAACACGAAAATAGTTCGGAATAGTTTTACAGGGTAAAATAAAAAACGCCTAAGAATTGCAAGCATTTTCTTTTTTATTAAATTTAATCAAACTAAATTAGGAGTCTTTTAAAAACCAAAGAACAATTTAAAAATAATACTTCTTACCGAATTGATTTTTTTATATCTTTAAATATACAACAAAAAAATTAATGTAGTTAATAACAAAAACATTTTATTAAAGTTTGAATTAAATTAAGACATTCAAATAAAGATCCAAACACGAAAAAAAAAATCCATAAAACATTTTAAAATCAAAAGCATTAAATAGTTAATATAATCAAATGTTGAAATAAAAAATATTGTTGAGATTTATATAATTGTAGGAAAAAAGTGAAGGTATAAAAATTTTTGAATAGTTATAGAAAGCTTTTTAAATGAAACTTAAAAAAACAAACACAAGGAATTTATAAAAGATTAATTAAATTTAAAATCAAATCAAACAAAACATAATATATTGTACTTTAAGAGAACATAACCATCGTTATCTTTCACTATGTCCTTAAAGCATTAAAAGCATATTGAAATCCGTTTTTTAAAAGCCCATTAAATAAAGATATTTATTTTGCACTACAAGTGGAGAGTAGAGATGCGTATGTACGTATGTAGTTGTCAATTAGTGTTTAAAATTAGTTTCTGAATTCCAATTTTTCTTTAATATTAATCACCTAATTTGTAATTAAAATTATTCTTTCTTAGAGGGAATAAAACGAATTTAAGCTTGACATATTTCATTTGTATTTGTTTTCTTTTTTTTTAATTTTAAATCTATGTAATTCTTAACTAAGAACAGCAGGGCAGATGTTAAAGATTTTGAAATAAATCACCCATTTAAGTAAACGCTTGCTTTTTCTATGAGTTTAATAGTGCTCCTCCAGTAAAAACTTGAGTTGAATGGTTCTCTTCCAGTGAAAGAGTTGAGTTTAATCATGCTCCTCCAGTGAAAATATGAGTTATAAATGGTGCTCCACCAATGTACGACTTAATAAAAAGAATTCACAAGGTTATACACAGCAAATCAGCCAGAGCGAGAGTGGGACGCAAACCACTCGAAGACGGAACCACAATTATGGTCTGATCGACTTTAAGCGTGAAGCGTGCACGTTGTTCCTCAACCCAGAGCTACCTTACGACGTGCTATTACTATCTGCTTCGCTATAAGAATTCAAATAACATTCTGTTGAAACAGAAAATGGCATAAACAAGTGTTCGACACCTATAATAACGTTAACAAATTATGCTCTGCCGACGTTATGTTTATGTCTTTCTCAAATTGATGACTAGTGGAGTTGGGGTGTTATAGTGGGTGTACCAAAGCTCTCGTCAGACTTTAAATAACCGTCCAACATTTGAGCAATAAAGTGCTGGCAACTCTAAAGAAAAAAGTTTCACAGTCATTGAAGGAAGGCCATTCTGGAGGTACAATGCCCCCCCCCCCACACACCCAGAATTTTTAAAAATTGTATACATATTTATTTTCATAATATTATTTTCCAATAAAAGTGGTTTTGCCACACCTAGAAACTATGTTATCCTACGCCAATATTGACAGGTGACAACTTGTTTTTACTGAACAATATTTTAAAAGTAATAAAAGTTTGCCTCTTTTTTTTCGAGAAAAATTATTTAGAAGCAGAAAGTTAGTACCATATTTTTACTTTACCATACGTAGTATAGGGTAAAGTATAGTAATCATGAAAAAAATTGAGATCGGGATTTTAACGGATTTATACGTTTAGAGGTCTCCTGAATCCATTTTGACTAGTCTATGCCACTATTTTTGTGGAGTTTGTACAGGTCATACCGTTTGACATATCAAAATGAAATTTAGTATGTGCCTTTAGTATGTGGAGATGTAGAGCTGTACAGTTTTAGGGCATAATCGGGAGGGTGCAAGGGGTAGTTTCCTTACCCTAAAATTTTGTGAACGCTCTACAGGTCATACCGTATGACATATTAAAACGAAATATAGTATGTAGCTTTGGTATATGGAGGTGAAGAGTTGTATAAATTTTGGGCATAATCAGGAAGTGGCAAAGGGTAGTTTACTTACTCCCAAATTTTGTAAACGCTCTACAGGTCATGCCATATGACATATCAAAATGAAATTCAGTATGTGCCTTTGGTTTATGGAGATGAAGACCTGTATAAATTTTGGCCATAATCGGGAAGGGGCAAGGGGTAGTTTACCTAACACCCCAAATCGAAAATAATTTTTTTTTTCGATTCGAATATACTTTGAACTTTTATTCATTATGTAATATATCTAAAAAAATATCTGTTTCCATTTGGTAGGGTAAAGTTGAGTGTAGGCCACTCCAGTTTTATTTAGTCTATCATTTTGCGCATGATTTGCCGTTATGTGAAGTAGTTTGCCCCTTATAAGGGTTGAACGTCTGTAATCAATGAATAATTACATATAAATAAATTTAAGTAATACGCAAAAATTGGCATATTATGCAAGATAATAATCAGAAAACAAAATAAGTCTTTAAAAAAAACCGACTTTAAACCAGACAAACTTAAAATCATGTTTCTTTAAGACGGTAATTATACATTGATTATATTATACTCGAGAAAGATTGTTGCGGGATTTTTTAAATGTCGTAACACAAAATGTCAATTCAGATAAAAAAAAACTAATTTTGGAATTCAATAATCTAAAGCAAATATCAATCGATTTTCTACCGGGGGAGTGCTTCCGGACTATACAGGTGCACAAGACACCAGAGCTGTGTTTTTATCAGGTCAAACCAATGCCAAACGACTGTCTGTCGGATCAAAATGTTGGCTATATACATAAAATTACACTAACTATTGAGACACCCTGTAATTTCCGAATTAAAATTTTATACTTCTACTAGCGGTCGTAGCAATACAGTTTCTTTGTAAATTTCAACCGTCTGTCTGTAACGGTTTAAAAGTTTGGCCATATACATCAAATTACATAAACTATTGCGACACTCTTTGATAATAATAATTTTAATTAATAATTTTAAATATTTATACTTATTATAACAGACATAGTAATGGACATTCTGTCTAATTGTTAGGTGTTTTTCAATAAGAGTTCAAAAGATAGAGCCATATACATCAAATGACGTCACCTGTTGGGACACCCTTCAAATTTTAATTTAAATACTTGTTATAGAGGACTTTGTCATACAGATTCTTTGTAAATTTCAACTGTGTGTCCATATACATCAAATTACATCAACTATTGGGGCACCCTTCAATTTCTAAATATTTATACTTGTTGTTATAACTGACATATTAGTTAACATTCTGGTCAAATAATGGTCAAATTACATCAACAATGGGGACACCCTTTAATTTATAGATCCAAATTTTATACTTGTTATTATAGCGGACTAAGCAATATAGGTTCTTTGTAAATATCAACTGTGTATCTATAACAATTCAAAAGTTTAGCCATATATGTAAGTTTACATTAACTTTTGGGACACCCTTTAATTTACAATTTCATATTTTATACTTGTTATTATAGCGTTCTTAGCAATACAAGTTCTTTGCAAATTTCAACTGTCTGTCTATAACGGTTCAAAAGTTTGGCCATATATATATCAAATTAAACCAAATTTTAAAATCGGTCCGCTCCAGTAATGACCGAGTTCTGAAAGCACAAACATACAAAAAAAAACAAGTAACACACAGGCGAATTTATAACCTCCTTCTTTTTTTGGAAAAGAGTGATTTGTTAAAAGAATTGATAACCTCCTTCTTTTTTTGGAAAAGAGTGATTTGTTAAAAGACTAAATTGAACCGATACACAATAATTAAGAAAACTGACTATAAAAAAATGAACTACTCACCGTCAACAGAATCTCCTGTCTTTTTTCTCAGTGTTTTTTTTTCAACTTTCATACAATGTTGTTGCTTACTATTCAACATCTATTAATTCTTCGAATAGTTTTTTATAAGCCTTTTGTTTTTTTTTTTATTTTTCATAAGAAAAAAGGACTACTGCAATGCTACACTATCGCCTTCACTACCAGAGAAAACATTTACGGTGGTTGTGAAAATGGATTTCTACCCTAATTTTGCCGTGCCCCCCTTTCAATTAGAATCTCTATCTCAAAAATACAACAGTGATCATAATGTCTCTTAAATTTGGGAACGTTTAGTTCTCCAGAGACAACTCAGAAACCCACACACTCGTACGAATTGGCTTTTAATATAAGTGTTTAATTATTTACTTCCGCCCGGTATACGAATTCATAAACTGATTGTATATATTCACCTCTCATGCACACTGAAGTTTTTGCATCTAATACTTTGCAGTGATGAGGTATTTCCATTTCACTATGAAGTGCAGTGTAAAATGATTGCGAATCGATTCTGCTGCTACTTTATTTCCTACCAAGTCCAATGGTAGCAAGTGCAAGACTGTTTTCAACGCGTCTATAGCAGTAGCCAAAGCAAATATTTTTATCCTCAGAAACGTTTTTTTAAAGGTACTCTTTCCAAAGCAGGCCACTAAACGATTTCACCAAACAATAGAGACGGGACGAACTGTAAGTGTATCTATATGTAATTCTAGTAGACGACTTTAGGGGTTAGTTCCCAGATTATTCCAATGATCCTTCTGCAGGAGTAACATTCTACAGTTGATTTAATATTCTTACTTAAAGTGGGGTAATGCTCATGCCATATGACTATTAAAGTTTCTCTTAAAAGAACAGATTTGGCCTAAATAACAAACAAATTACTAATTTTTAGGGTTCCGTACCCAAAGGGTAAAAACGAAACCCTATTGTTTTCTCTACAATGTCTGTCCGTCTGTCAGCTCCTTTTATCTCTAGAACCGTAATAGGTAGACTCTTGAAATTTTTACAGATGATGTATAGCTGTTGCCGCTATAGCAACAAATACTAAAACTTATAGGGTCTTGAACTGTAGGACGCATAGATTCAAGAACAGTAATTAAAGTTTAGTTCGCTATATAAACAAGTATAAAAAATAAACCTCAAAATTAAAGGGTGTTCCGATAGTGGTGTAATTTTCATGTATAAGGCATAAGTTTTGAACCGTAATAGGTAGACGCTTCAAATTTTCACAGAAGGTGTATAGCTGTGGACGCTATAGTAACAAATACTAAAACTTATAGGGTGTTCTGGTAGAGAGGTGTTATTCATGAATATGTGTTTATTTCTTGAACTGTAGGAGCCATAGTCTCAAGATTTAAAACAGTAATTAAAACTTAGTTCGCTATATAAACAAATATAAAAAAATAAACCTAAAAATTAAAGGGTGTTCCGATAGTGGTGTGATTTGTATGTATAAGGCCTGAGTTTTAAACCATAATAGGTAGACTCTTGAAATTTTCACATAAAGTGTATAACTGTGGCCACTATAGCAATAAATACTAAAACTTATCGGGTGTTCCGAAAGTGAGGTGTCATTTGCCTTTATGTCTTTATTTCTTGAGCTATAGGAGGCAACCACTTAAACAAGTATATAAAATTAACCTTATATACCTTAGTATATAAAATAAAACCTTAAAATTAAAGGGTGTTCCGAGAGTGACGTGCTTTGCGTGATTATGGCCTAAGTTTTGAACGATAATTAGTAGACTCTTGAAGTTTTTACAGGAGGGTTATTACTATGGAAGCTATAACAAATCATAAAAATTAAAGGGTGTTCCGACAGTGACGTGATTATCATGTATAATGACTTATTTCTTGAACCGTAATAGGTAGACTCTTGAATTATTTACAGTAGATGTTGTACGTCGGCCGCTGTAACAATTGCTAATTATTAAAGGGTAATCCATCAGTGACATGTTTTTCACGTATATCCTTATTTTTTGAACCGCAATAGGTAGGCCTGATATTTTTATAGAAAGTGTATTACCATGGCAGTTATAACAACAATTCCTAAAATTTAAAGGGTGTTCCAATAGCGTTGCAATTTTCGCGAATATGACTTTGATTTTAAAAATAAAGGGGGCCCCATAAGACATGAAAGTTGTTTATTGAGATCTCAGGTTCATTTTTGTAGTTGATTGTTTCCTTGAATTTTGAACGGTTTGCTACCTATGGACCTGAACAGGGGAAAAAAGGTACAAAAATTAAATTTTTTAAAGTTTTTTGCGATTTTGACCTTGAAGATGAAGTTTTTTTTTATTTTTTTTTTTTTTTTTGTTCTTTATGAAAAGAGCTACAACTTTGCCTCAGAGAGTATATCAAAATTCCAAACGGTTTGCAAAATATGAGCTTGAGTAAATGATCATTTTTTTGCAAAAATTACATCGAGGCCCCACATCTTTGAGGGCCCATAAAAAAAACCTGGAGGACTTTGGGCAAAACTGGGAGACAGAGGTCTTTTTTTTGGTCTTTTATCACGTAGTGGTGTCCGTATATGGTTATTTTTTTCCGTGTTGGACTGTGTAAACGTACCTGTTCCGTATTCCGAGTAGTGCTCGCAAAGTATTGAGTAGTGGGTACCGAGTACTCTATAATTTTTTTGTGTACTCAATACACAAAAGTAGTTAATCGATACTTTTACGGTAGCATTTTTAGAAATAAATTTATAAAAATATTTGACAACTACGACGATAAATTTTCTCCGCTAGTATGTAAACCGAAGTATTGAGTACTATTGAGTATTCAATTGAAAAGTATTGAGTTGTATCGAGTAATTCAAAGTAGTGTAAATTGCCAGCACTAATTCCGAGTGAAATAAAAACGTGTGGAATTGTCAAAACACTCGAAATCAAGAAGCATTTCGTTAAGACAAAAATTAATAATACGTAGGTAATAAATAATAAAGTTTTATTTTAAAACTTGCATTCTTTTTCATACTACAAACGAACAAAAAATATTTAGAAGCGGAATTCAGAACAGCTAGGAAATTCGGATTAATATTTTAATTCTGAATAAAATTTTTCGGGGTGATAGTTTTTTCAAAGACTTTCAATTATTAAAAAATATGTGACAAATTAAAAATTTTCTATTTATCATATTAGTGCATATTCATGTAGTTAATTTTATCTATTAAAAACTATACAAAATCAAACGATGACACCATCCTCATTTAAGTAAAATAATATGAACATTTTTAAAATAGATCTTATAACGTCCAGTTCCGCTATTTTAGCTATTGAATGATTGTATAGAATGAAGAAAATAGTATGTATGTATGTATCCATTTATGTGAAACCAAAGATTGATGCAATTAAAAGTCAACAAATAGTTTTAATTAATATCAGTTTTTTTTAACAAAAATTTAATTTCAAATAATAGTTTGTTTATAAAAAAGTAAACAATTATTGTCATTATTAAAAAGGAATTCTACTCACAATTTGTCAACTCGAAAAACATTTTAAGAAATAAAAATGATTAAAATATTAATACAATACTAATTGTTTGATTTATAAGAGAGTCCCAATGTTGTTAAGTGTTGGCAACCACACAAAAATATAAAACAATATGGATTTAGTAAGAATGGAAACGTTACGCTGCTACTAATAAATCGTGTTTTCTTATATAATTTCGTGTTTCGAATATAATTTTTGGCTCGCACTATGTTAAGCATAATCATTCTAACCGATAATACCGATAATAAAATCTTCATACTAATGTCCCTGCTAATCTTCAAAATTGCGACATTTTGTGTTGGAGTAGACTTTGGTATCGACATATCATGATACCAGCCTTCTGCGAGGCAGTCAAGTCCACACCGCTACACTACCGCTTCCATTTTTAAAGTTTACTTTACAATTACGTTGTTACATTTCATCTTTTGCGAACTTATATTTGTTTACATTCCTTTTTTATAAGCGATTAGGCACAAATACTGAATTGTACCTCTGTTTATACAAAACTACGATTCTTTCATAAATTGTGTAGTCAATTTACTGTAAACACAAAAATACAACCTTATTTAATGCTGCTTGGCCTCATGGCCCTTTCGTTTTATTTTGGCCCCTTTTATGTTTTTCCGTTTTTAGTTAAGTTTTGTCAAACAAATTCCTCCTTTAGCTTAGTACTGTTTAAATTGTTAACGAAATATTGAAAAAAAGTTAAAGTCGGTAAATTTTCTATAAAAAAGTTTTTATCCTGCAATAATTTAATTCAACAATCAATATGAAGATAAAAAATGTGCTAAATAAGTCTGATTATACTTATTTTATTTACTTAAAAGCTCCCACAAGCTTAAAAAAATACTGAATTACTTAGCTTTATAAACTTTTATCCTTGATTTTATTAATTTAAAAATCTTTTACGAAATTTAAAAATGAAAATAAAATACACAAACAAAACTTAGGACTGATGTTGTTCTGATTTTTCGCGTTAAAATCATATTTATATGCATTAAAAGCATCAATTAATAATAAAGTATAGTAAATATCCCTTTAAATACAGCATCTATATATAAAATGAATCATCATTTCCTTCGGCCACGGCATCACGGATGAACGACTGGGCCGATTTCGCCCGTTACTTCTTTTATTTGCTGTATTTGTTATTGTCTGGAGAAGAATAACATTAGACAAAAAATTAAGAAAGTTGCTCAGATGCATAAAAAACACAAAACGAAAACAACCCTGGAGAAAAAGTAAAGCTTCCCGGGATCAGCTAATAAAAATATCCAAGATAAATTTCCATAATATTGTTACGAAAGAAGAATTTATTCAATATAGGCTCTGAACAACAATACTCTCGAACAACAACAACAAAGTTAATGGTTTGTTTTCAAGGCATATTTAACCAGGTGACAGCACAAGGCGGAGCTAATATTAAAGAGAAATTTTTTAAATTTTTTTTATATAGAGTTTGACATGAATCATGTATTTTAAGAGAGAATAAAATAGATATTATTGTCAAAATTCATATAAAAAAATTTCAAAAATTTTTTGCTGAAATTTCCTCTCCCTTACGCTATCACCTTGTTTAATATGCCTTGGTTTGTTTTCTTACAATGATGAAAGAAAGAAACAAACAATAAAGAGCATCGCTAGTCATTTAGTTGTTGTTGTCGATTAGTCTAGAACCGCCTCACATACAAACATTCATAAAACAAGAAGCATGAGTGACGCATATACACACGCACATTAAATAAACACTCGTCAGTTAAAAACACAGGCTATACCTAAATACAAGCATAAACAAATAAACAGCCACACAACAGGTATAAAGAAATAAACAACCACACAAACAGGTATAAAGAAATAAACAACCACCCAAACAAGTATAAAGAAATAAACAACCACACGAACAGGTATAAACAAATAAACAAGTATAAAGAAATAAACCACGGCACAAACAGAAAACAAAATCAGATCTGCCTGGAATAGAACATTCTGGTGCTTTTAAATCACCTATATAAGCGAATCGTGCTTGCGAGTAGTATGGCAGTATTATTTAAAAAGTCAAAGAGTTCAGTTGTCGAATTTTAAGAGTGTTTGTTGTATTTTTGAACAGTGGTGTTAATAAATAAAGTGACTTACAGTAAAAGTAATAACAGTGTGTATTTATTTTGCAATTAAAATAACCCAACGTAAAGTAAAAACGTAACAATATAGAGGATTGGCCTGTTTTCGTTACAATTATGGCACGAAATGACAATTTTCAAATCCCAACACTGCACCATACGGTGGTATAACTTTGCTCTTTTACTCAAAAATTATTCCCTCAAAAAGAAAAAAATCTATTTAACAAATAATTGGCAACCACATACAAAATAAAACTAACTAGTAAAATTACAACAACAAATACATAAAAAATAAAAAAGTTAAATACAGAGAAACAAGTCGTCGTAAAAACTCGGCGGCTGAACAAAAAAATGTCGACGGCGGCTGACTTACTCTGTTATCAAAAAGAACAACAACAAAAATAAACAAACACTTACATTTATTGATAATTTTTTTACTTAGAAGAAGTAAATATTACAAATTAACTCGAAAGATTTAAAAAAATTAATATTTAATAATATTATGATTTATATATAGTGTAAACACAAAATTATTAAATTAAAATTATTAAATTTTTTACTGTTTGAAAAAATTAAGTTTTTATTACTATGTAGGTATCTTGTATCAAAATCTTCTGTGGATATGCTTTCTGACACACTTTCTTTAAAAAAAGAACTTATTATATCTTTTTGTGCCATTTTCAACAAAACTATAACCAGTAATAATTATTTCTGTGGAAAAACGGTTGCATTTTAAGTCGTAAAAAAAATAAATGTTGATTAACTTGTAAGGTTGGCATTGCTTTTTACGTAAAAATTACCATATAAATACAATTCTATTAACAATCAATTTTAAATAAAAAGCTATAAAGTTTAATTAATATTTTTTACTAATAGAAATTTTAGTATACAAAATTTAAAGTACGACAAAACCCAAAAGAAAAATATCGGCTAACATTTTTGAGCAGTGTCAAACCGCACTTTTAGGCGGGTCGATCATTTAAAAAATAGTCTGCGGCGGCTGTTAGCCGGCTATGATCCGCTCGACTTTTTTCTCTGGTTAAATTTAAGAAATAAACAATTAAATACATTAAACAAATTAAATAAAAACAATTAAGACAAATAAACATAACTTTACAACTTAACATATACATAAAAAACAAACATAAACAAAACAGAAGAACTCGCAAAACAACCACATTCCTAACCTACAGTGAAAACGAAGAGTGTTCGTGCACCCGCACAACAACCAGTACAGGAAATTATTAGCAATTGCCTAATATCTAATACTATCTATCTACTTGTAATTTCATTTGTTTTTAGCTGTTTCAACTATGGCCCAATATGACCCGCAACAAACACTGTTAATTCATTAACATCGATAGTCTACTCTTAACACTAAAGCCTGGTACTCTGTTCAGTTTTTCATGCAGAATGCTGTCAAATTACATACATAAAACATTTCTATGAAAACGATTTTTTGAGTAGGACAGAATTGTGTCAGATCTTTTTGTGATTGAATCGTACGATTGTGTAGGATAGTGAATCCTATCCTTTAATAAAAGTCAAACTTCATTTAATAATGGGTTTGTGGCAGCACCAAGTCTGCCAGCTAGTGAACGGAGTGAATCTGGCAACACTTTAGAACAAAAAAGAAAACAAATATTAATTCCTCGCGTCGTCTTTGCTACCACAACTGTAGACAATTCTTCTCGAAATTTAATTTGAATTCTTTATTACCTTTTATAAATAAAATAATAATAATTTTAAATAGTTTAAGAATAAAATAACGCGTTTTATTTACCACAAACTATATTGGTGACCCCGTGCTTGGAACAAATAACATCGAATACCAATTGGTGAAAATTTCAGCAGAAAAAAATATTTTTCGTGGAAACAGCGCAGTCGCAGCTTATTTGAAATTTTAACGTTTAAACGCTTCGATCAATTTTATTTTCACAACGAACAAGATCAATCCTGCATATGAATTCAAGCAAATACAAATTGAGAAGTAAGCAAACTGTTTCAATAGAAAAGACTTCATCCAGCAGTGACGAAATTAAAATGTCTGAAATGAATAATATTATTGCTCAAATGAGCGACCTTCAACGAGAAGTGAATTTACTACGGGAGCAACGTGAGCATTCAAATGAAGCAGCAAAATCGAATCTTCAAAGGGAGCATATACCCAAATTCAATAAGCATAACCCACACCTTTGGTTTGCTCAGGTTGAAAGGTCATTTGCCTTGTGTGACATTACATCAGATACAGACAAATTTGATTTTGTTTCGGTTCGTCTTGAAGACGATATCCTTTTATCTGTTGAGGATTTAATTACCAATTCGCCCGCAAACGACAAATTCAATGTACTCAGGGAAAGATTAATTTTAAAATTTGCTGAGTCACCTGAATCCAAATTGCGCCGTTTATTACAAGGTGGAGAAACCGTGGGTATGAAACCTTCTGAAGTCTTGGCACACATGAAACGACTAGCGCCTGGTAAGTGCAACGAAGCGATAATCCGTACACTTTTTATTGGCCAGAAGGCAGAATCGATTCGTCCACTTTTAAGTATATGGGAGCAAGACGAATTAGGCAAATTGGCAAAAACGGCAGATAAAATGTTAGAGGCGAACAACAACATGGTAAGTGCCATATCACACAGTACCTCAAGTAATGAAACGCAACTTTCGGTAAGTGCTATTAACCCTTCAATGGCTGATCTCATTAAATCAATAAATATTTTATCGGATAAGATTGATAAGATGAAAATACAATCAAGTCACAATAATTGTCGTAATCGTTCAAGATCTCGGAGTCGCTCACAATCGGGTCAGAATCCTTCCGAATCACAACTTTGGTACCATGTAAAATTTGGAAAGAATGCTAAACGCTGTAAACCTGCCCACATTATAACAATAATTCGGAAAACTAATTGAGCTTTCGTCAATCAACTCAATTGGCGACAGCGACAGCAATAATGGAATATTTTCGGAAAATCGTTTGCACATATATGATAACTCGACCAAATCTTACTTTTTAATTGACTCAGGATCGGTGGTCTCAGTTATACCCCCATCATTAGTCAAGGCGAAACTTTTCCCCCAAACTTGCTAGTAGTGGTAAAATTCGTAAAACGAAAGATTTTAGTATCTTAACAATTTCTTCAAGCACACCATTTGCAGCTTTACTCCAAGATTACGTCAGCATTACGACAACAACTTTAACCCGAAAGGTCACAAGAGATTCAACCGTCGCACATCATATCGAAACAACTGATAAGCCGGTAGCAGATCGCCCATGTAGATTATCTGAGGACAAATTAGCAGCCGCAAAAGCAGAAGTAGATTTTCTTTTGGAACAAGGTATATGCCGTATATCTAAGAGTCAATGGGCTAGTTCTATTCACATTGTGGCTAAAAAAACGGGTGGTTGGCGTGTATGTGGCGACTATCGAAAATTAAACGCTCAAACAGTTCCTGATCGCTATCCAATAGCTAATATCAACGACTTTGCTGAAAGAATATATGGTAAGTCCATTTTCACTACATTAGATCTAGTAAGAGCCTATTACCAAATTCCGATGGTCGAAGAGAATATTGAGAAAACAGCTCTTTGCACCCCGTTTGGTTTAATAGAATTTTTGTATATGCCGTTTGGCCTACGAAACGCCACGCAAACGTTCCAAAGGTTCATGGACTCAGTTCTAAGAGGTTTGAACTTCGTTTATTCTTACATCGACGATATTATCATAATGTCAAATTCCATTGAAGAGCATAACCACCATCTGCGATTAGTTTTTGATCGTCTTCGTCAGCAGGGCTTAACAATCAATGTTAAGAAATGTCATTTTGGCCAAAATGAGGTCGAATTTTTGGATTACACTATCAATAGCAGTGGTTGTCGACCTCCTAAAGATCGTGTTACTGCCATCGAAAATTACGCGAGACCCGAAACGATTTGTGAACTACGAAGATATCTGGGTATCATTAACTATTATCGCTGGTACATCCCACATGCAGCTCAACTGCAAGCACCGCTTAACAGTTTTCTCACAGACTCTAAGAAAAATGATAAGAGAAAAATACTTTGGACACCAGAAACCGAAAATGCTTTCGAAGCGTGTAAAAAGTATAAGTGAGGCTACTACGCTAGCGCATACTGCTCCAAACTCCGAACTGGCACTCATAACGGACGCTTCTGATACAGCTATCGGAGCGGTTCTCGAGCAAAATTTTGATGGTTTATGGAGTCCGCTAGTTTTTTTCTCCAGGAAATTATTAAAGGCGGAAAGCAACTACAGCACATATGACAGGGAGTTACTTGCAATTTGCGATTCCTTTAAACATTTCCGTCATATGTTGGAGGCTCGTCATTAAAACCGATCATCGACCGCTGATTTATGCATTTTTACAGAAGCCAGAGAAAGCTTCCCCACGTCAATTGAGACATTTGGATGTCATATCTCAATTTACAACAGAGATAATACATTTGTCTGGTTCCAAGAATACTGTTGCTGATGCTTTGTCTCGTTTAAATGGAATTTCGATGCCGTTAACAATATCATACGACGAACTACAATCATCACAAGAAGCAGATGACGAATTGAAAACCTTATTGAAAGGTAACAATTCGTTAAAAGTTCAAGTAGTCCACTTCGATTCTTCTTCAATCTATTGTGACATTTCGACCGGTTATGTACGACATTACGTTCCTAATGAACTACGCCAACAAGTTTTCAATTCCATACATAATCTATCACATCCTGGTGGTAAAGCTACACTTCAAGAGATCCGAAAGAAATATGTTTGGCCTAGTATGAAAAAGCAAGTTATCAATTGGGTTCGTACTTGTTTATTATGTCAGAGAGCAAAGATAACTAAAAATAATCGTATAACACCGAACAAGATAGATGTACCTGATAATCGTTTTGACCACGTCCACCTGGATATTGTAATTATGCCATACAAGGTTTTAGATACTGTCTTACTATGATTGTTTTCGAGGTGGCCGGAATCAGTTCCCTTGAAAGACATGTCTGCTTAAACCGTTGCAACTGCTTTTCGGACTCATTGGATATCTAGATTTGGATTCCCAAGAACTATAACTACAGACCAAGGTACACAGTTTGAATCAGCTCTATTCAAATCGTTGACTAATTTCATTGGATCTAAACGAGCCCGAACTACTGCATACCATCCGCAATCAAACGGTATGGTCGTACGTTGGTATAGAACATTTAAAACAGCTCTTATGTGCCATCCTAATACTTCATGGATTGATATACTGCCGACAGTATTACTTAGTTTAGAACTTCTTTCAAAGAGGATATTCAGGCTTCTCCATAGGACTTATTATATGGAGGCCCATTACGTTTACCAAATGAATTTTTTAAAACCAGCCTTTATCATCAATGATATTCAAGACAATTTGTAACACCAAAGACCTCAAGACTCTAAGTCAAAGCAGCATACCACATCACGACAACTGGAAACTTCAATCAACAATGATCCTGAAATTACCACTGACGAAAGTGCATCGTTCCCAGCAGTTCCTGACTTAGTCACTGGAGAGGGAGTGGATGTGGCAGCACCAAGTCTGCCAGCTAGTGAACGGAGTGAATCTGGCAACGCTTCAGAACAAAAAAGAAAACAAATATTAATTCTTCGCGTCGTCTTTGCTACCACAACTGTAGACAATTCTTCTCGAAATTTAATTTGAATTCTTTATTACCTTTTATAAATAAAATAATAATAATTTTAAATAGTTTAAGAATAAAATAACGCGTTTTATTTACCACAAACTATAGGTTTTTTATATGAAGTTGAACTTTTGTTAAGACATGTTCATGACTAATGTATACGGGGGATTAACTAACACTAACATAATGTTAGTAGTAAGCAAGGCGAATTCATACCAGGTGGAGTCGATAGCCCAGCTGATTTTTTTTTGCTCTCGTTTTTTGCTAATGTCTTGTCAAAAAATACATTGTTTCATATCTGCTAATCTAATGTCAAAGTTGTTGTTTTGTTGTAGTTGTTGTCCTACTGCTCACACCTGGTATGAATTCGCCTTGGTAGTAAGTGTAGACTGCCTATGTTAAGGTTTTTTTCAAGTCCCTACAAGAAATGGATGATTGAAACTAACACATGAACAATGAAAACTCATACATAAAAAAAAAATTAATGTAAGTGGCAGAGTTGAATTTTTTGCAAAATACAACTCTGCCACTGTAAATGGAGTCGTAAATTGTAAAATATATGTATGTACATATCTGCGTGTTTTTAAAATCTTGTAAAATACTAAAATAAATGTGAAATATGAAAAGAAAATAAATGTAAAAAGTAGTTTAATGCATAAGAAATTAAATAATTAAAAATATAGAATGTGTTAAAGTGGAGTCGCCAGCATTCTTTCCTTGAAGACCCTTTTGGCTGCGGAAGAGGTAGAGCTGAAATTAAGGACAGTAAATTTCAATGAAGCAATAGTAACTAATTCAAATTTTTACTTTATTATTTTATTCTTCACAGACAACATATTTGCATAAGCTAAAATGAACGTCGGGGCATACTGCTGACATCCGTGCAATCTGTTCGGAAGACCTGCTGGAGAAGTACAATGATGAAGGTAGATAAGAAGAATATGCTTCCGGGAAGCTTATGTGATTTGATAACCATCTTCGAGGTATGTACATACTTTGATCTATCATAAAATATTTTATAATTTATATATTTCTTCATATTTCAGATGTTTTACAGCAGCAGAAAGCGATTGCATTTCAAAAAATCGTTCGAATGGCAGTAGAAAGTATTCATCAATAAAAAATATTTAAATATGTTAAATAAATATGTATAACCTAATTTTAAAATGTTTTTTAATAAATATTAAAATATAAAAATATTGAATCTGTTTCTGCATCAATCTTGCTTAGTCAGCTGTGAGGGGTTTATTCATCCAGTTTGAGTAGTCATCTTTGATTAATTTCTACATCAAGGTATATTTATTTTACTAGGTAGTGGCGTCCCTACAACAAATACAAAAATACAATAACAACATGGCATTTTGTTGTTGCTTTGTAGTTCGTAATGTCAAAAAAAAAAAAATATAAGAAAATTGAGAAGGCGTGTATGTGTTTTATTGCTTTCTCACTTCTACACTATAAAATTTCTGAACACTTACAACTTTTGACATGTCGAAGTACTAAATCAGCTGGGCGGACGACACTACCTAGTAAGATAAATATACCTTGTTCTACATCATAGTTGATCACACGTATGAAATTGTTTTACACATGTAAACTCTATTTATTTTTCATATTATACTACCAAGCAAACATTTTTCTTTATTTTAATTCTCTATATATTTTCTTATATTTGAAAATGGTATATATCTGTCTTGCTATTAGCTATCCTTTGGTTAGCAATTAACAACAATTAGATATTTTTTATTTTACAAATGTATATTTTGAAGTTAACAATGTCAAAGCCGTGCCCGCTCTGTGAAATTATATGAATTTTATTTGAACTATTTCAAAAAGCTCTATCTTCTATGAAATATAATGTAAAATTAAAATTTCTCAGATTCTATTTCTTTGATAAGTTTGTTTAAATAGAAAATTAATAACAATTGAAACTACCGGGTAGATTGATACAAAGAGTACTGATGACGGACGTAGCTGTCTAGAAAATGCATTCTGTTTTGCTGGTATCTAATTTTTCTTTATCTCTTTATAATTAAGAACTTAAGCCTAAATAATTAATTTACTAATTCAAAAATAGTTCAAATAAAATTCATATAAAATTTTTTTTCACTTTAAGATTATGTTCTTTTATTTTTATTTTCACGTTTTTTTTTCACTTTTTCATTTAAATATTATAATATATTTTGCAAAAACTAACAAAACTTTTGTGTTTTGTCTAACAAATTTTCTTCTTTTTATTTACTTTTGAATTTTTCTTTGGGTTTTTGAGAACTGTGGGTGTTTTTACACAAACATTATTGCCAGTGGTTGTTTTTGTTGTAACATTGCGATGACCTAGTATTCAATTCGCCTTGCTTATAACATTTTGAGAAGAACTTCATAACAGCCTTTAAAAGCAAAGTTTTAAACGAAAGTTCACACCGAACTGCAATGTAAACTGCTTTATCGACACTATTACAGCTGTTTTTCATACGAATAAGAAAACCAAAATAGAAAAGTTGAAAGTTGTCATTACGAATAAGTGCGAAAAATGAATCGATATTCTACATAGAAAAATAAATTTTGTAATATTTTTACATTCAGTTATTTTGTAACAATTATTAAAGATTTTTAAAATAATTGAAGGAATTAGTGGTAAAGTTATTGCATCCATTTAAATATACCATATATATATACATATATATATTCTGGAAGGAAACAATAATGTCTACTACAAGAGTGCCCCAGTTGCGTATGGGTCAGCAAGATCTTAAGTGCAGACAAGGTTGTGGCTATTATGGTAACTGGAAATTTGACGGTCTTTGCTCAAAATGTTTTCGTGAACGCAATGAACAACGAAAAAAATGTAAGTAACAAGTCGTTGTAAATTGTATGACAAAAAAAAAATGCAATCAAGAAGAATGCAGATAATAATTTATTTTTATCAATATTTTTTAGTGTCTCAAGACACACCCAAACCTACTGGCTCTACTTTACCTAACAAACAACATCAACATGATAAGCAATTTCCATCCAGAAAAAAAACAACAGATATCACCGCTACAAATGATAGCAACACTCTGAGCAAGAAGAAATCTCTAGTGCCGGCGGTATTTCAAAAGACCATACAAAGTCAAACTTTAAAAAAGCAATCACGACAACGACAGGAAGGTAATATAGAGTATAAGGATAGTATTTATTAGGGGATTTTTAAGTTAAATATGTATGTATGTATATTTATTGAAAAAATGTTTGATCACTTGTTTAATTGGTATATGTATCTTTTTCTTGCGTATTTGTGCTTAAATAATGTAACTTTGTGCAATGACATACATTTTTGAAATCGTAATGATGCTTCTGAAGTTTAGTCTTAAGCCTGGTACTCTGTTCAGTTTTTCATGCGGAATTCTGTCATACATACATACAAAAAAATTTGTATGAAAAAGACACGAAAAAATGTTGAAGAAGTAGTTCTCTGTTTTTGCTGTGGAAAAACATTGAAATGTTTCTGGCAACATTTTATCAAACTATGAAATAAAGCAAAAAGGCATTAATTCATGTGGATTTTTTTTTGTAAAATTGTTCGTTGGAAAATTTTGTAAAACAATGTGGTATATTTAAAAGCAATAAAATCTTAATATTCTTCCAAATCAGCCTTGCCAAAAAGAAAAATATTTTCCTACCAAAGATATCCTTAAAACCTACCAAAAAAAAGCTACCAAAATTCTTTTATAATAAATTAATTTTATCATTTATATAATCAACTTCACAAAATTGTTTGCTTTGACTTTATAATGTCATTAATGATTCACTATCATGTTCAGTCGTACGATCTGTCAATAATTGCAGGGTGCTAAAAAAGTATGATAGTGTCAATTAAGTGATTTGGCCATGAAACAAGCTGGAAGCAAAATATAGCACAAAATATTTAGACAATCTGATGGAGATCCTGTAAGGGATATCCTGTAAGGATTATATATTATGCTATTATTTATGTAAAATATGATACTATATTCGTAGATTTCCTGTAGAACTTTCAATAACGGAAAAGTTAAAATAAAGCTATATGAATTTGAAAAAAAAATTCTATAACAGATTTATTATACTATCGTTTATTTATGGAAAGTATATCGAACCTATCTGGTTGCAACTCGTTTATGTTAATTTACGTCTTTAAATCATAATCAATATTTATATGTAAATTCAACCGACTTAACTTTTGTTTAGATATTTTAAACTGTTAATGTTGCCACTTTTTCAAACATTTTGCGAAAGTCATAGACAGTACCGATTACCCTCTTATCGCATTGAGCTTTCGAATCGAAATTGTTTTTGCATCTCAATAGAGAGTAACCCCCCAGTATTCGCAACCATAGACCTACATGGATTACAAGAAAAGATTAAAAGTGCGAATTGGGTAAAATGTAATTACAGCTTTTCTATATTATGCAACGTTTTTTACAAAAAAAAAAACGAAAGAAATTTTAAATCTACAATTGTTTGTAGATGGTTTATAGTTCACTTAAACAAGATAAATTAAATTATTTTAATACACCTTTTATAATATCTAGTTTATTTATTATCGTTACAGCTGCTCACAACAAGCACTATATACCTGATCCAACTGAAAGCCAATTCATTTTACAGCTGCGACAACTACGTATTCCAGACGATGGCAAACGTAAACTTAAAGTTGAAATTCAACGTTTAGATAGTGCTATTCGTTCTTACATCAATAGTAGCTGTGCTAAAAATATTGATGAACTATCGGAATTGGTACAAAATGCCTATACGAAATTTGCCGATATTGTGCATCAAGATCAGAGATTTCAAATAGCCACTAATGAAGATCGAGAAAGTGCTATTGATTTTTTTGAAAAAGTTGTAATGACTCAAAATCATAAGTAATTTTATCTGACATATAAATTTCTCAAATAATTTATTAAAATAAAAACCTCTTCAGATTCTTATTCAGTCCTTATTTTACGTCAGATGAAGAAAATGATGTTAAAATTCAAAAACGTATCAGACAACTTAGTTGGATAACGGCAAAACATTTGGCATGTAGTATAGATGAAGTAAACGCTGATTCACGGGAACTAGTCTACAATGCAATAACCGGTAATATAGATAGATCACTTTAACTAAGACACACCAACTTACTAAATATCATTTTTTACAGAACTTGTTGGCATTGATTCGTTTTACTCGCCTCAGGAAAAATTGGAATGTACTGTACGCTGTTGTCGTCATATTTTTGAATTGCTTAAACATTCCGTGGGTGGTCCAGCTAGTGCTGACGAATTTCTGCCCGCTCTTATATTTGTGGTGCTTAAAGCAAATCCAGTGCGTTTGCATAGTAATATTAATTTTGTAACGCGTTTCACAAATGCTTCACGTTTAATGAGTGGTGAAGGTGGCTATTATTTCACAAATTTGGTAAGTTAATGTTTGATTTTCTGTTACTTAGTGTTTTTTACATTCTTTTTTCTTTTAGTGTTGTGCTATTTCATTTGTTGAAAATCTCACTGCTCAAAGTTTAAATATGGATGAAGAAGAATTCAAATTATTGATGTCAGGATCAAAACACCATAGCACTCCCTGGGAGAGTGCTCTAATGGCTTGCGAAAGTTTGCATTTGATTTCGGAAAATATGAAACGTATAGAAATGCTTAAGACTCGCAATAAAAATATAAGCAGTGGCATTCAACAGTTTGCTTTGGATTTAAAGGAGTTTGAGGTAAGACATTCTATTTTTTTATTGTATCGAATTTATAGCGAATGAAGTAGTTTTGAAACTAAAACAAAACTTTTAAAATCTTGCTACACAAACTCAATTATCTGTCGTCAAACACAAACTCAATTTAACTCAAATTTAAATTAATTTAATTTAAATATATATTTGTGACCGCGCTAGGGTAAAAACGTTAATTTTACAGAAGAGAAGTTTAAAGTTTTTTAAACGTTTTTACTATCTTAAATGCTGTTAACATACCTGTTATGACTTCTAAATTACCGATTACTATTTTTTCCGGTCCGTTTCTCTGTGTGCGGTCACATATGTATATATTTTATTTGAAAATGTTGGTCCTGGTAATGCATTTTTAGGATCGCTACATTATTCTTCAGCATTCTTTGTATCTATCTCCTTTGGGTGGTGTTTAGTTGTAAACATACTTAACCAGCCAAACATAGATAACAAGACACAAGAAATTTATATTCAATCATCTGTCGTCAGTTGGTGAAAAAAAAAAATAAGTATATCTTCACGACGTATCCTGTGGTGTCTCAGCAAGCCTGTTGCTCTTTTCGTAATTTAAATTTCGTCCAGAGTAATGCTGCATTAATTGTGCAGACTAAACTTAATCCTTGCTTGGAATCTAGTGGTAAGGACGACCGATTGTAACATCTGTATAAACATCAAGCAACATGTTCTTATGGTTTATGTACCAGACATTGATACTTCGAATTTTTCATCTGGCTTAATCATTTTTAATCCACATTATCATGGGTTGCTGGAACATATCCTAAAATGGTCACATGGCAGAAGTTCAGCGCGTCCAATTTGCACGAATTCATTTCCAATTGTCCATAAGGTCAATGGTAGCATAGTGCCTTCGACGCTTCGTGCGAATCGTAAGCATTATAATCAAAGCTAAAAAGCACAGTATTTTGGTAACTTGAGTGCAGTAGTTTACTGTGCTGAAAATCCAATAGACGTTTCTACAAAAATTGAAAGCTATTAAGGCCTCAATCGACCTAGATTGGACATTAACGTTACATGACAGTTTAGAGTCTAACTATGTACTCTCGTTAGTTCTAGCGAGAAAGTGGGTAGCTATTTCCTTCTATTGAATACAATAATATTCGTTTTTTAATCGTTTACGATAAATCATATTCAGCGTTCCACCGTCTTGTTTTTCTTAGGGATGATTACATTCATTGTTTAAGAGTATCAATGAGTTTTACTGATACTGCCACCGCAACGTCATTCTAGTATGCCAGTCCTAAACCTCATGGAGTCCAGTTCCATTAGCAAAGTATTTTTGGAAAGGTTCCAAATGTGACATCATCCCTATTTGCAATGTACCACGCTTAGCTCATCTACGGATTCTAGTTCACCCCATATTAAAGAAAATCAAAAGATTAAACACGTAACGTATAATCGACGAAATCACATTCAGTCTTTTAGGACGATGGTCTCCGATTTATCATTGCTAAAGGGTTTATATATCTAGAACGAATACCAATACATATTCAATGATGACCACTGTTCCTAAATAATGGTATATGCAAGGCACGCTAAATATGGATTAGCCATGATAATATAATATCCGCATTATACTCTAGATCAGCTGATTTAATATCATCTTTAACACCCAGTGATTTGATTGGAATTTGTGTAAAGGGCTTATTTATGAAAATTGGGTCAATGGGCGACAATGATAAGATTTCGCAAAGCTTACTCATATCAGAAGCCCCTTCTACGCCGCCACAAATGGATCTCAATGACTTTATCTTCGTAATCCTTACCTTCCTACCTTAGCTTCTTCTCCGATATATCAGAGTTCCACCAGAATGGTTTACTTTATGATTCCGATGTCGCTTGTTCTCAGGCGTTTTTTAATCGGGGGATTCGAAAGAATCTGTTAATTGTTCCTTTTTAGCCCTGAGACCTCATAACACCTTTATAAAAATTAATGTGGAATAAAGAAAGATTTTGTTCAAGACACAATATTTCAATTGTGTTTATATCGTTATCGAACAAATTTCCAACAATTAAATTGATCAAATAAAACAACTAATCAAATATTTAAAATCGAATCATTATTATTTATTGCTTGTTTAAATTAAAAATACAAAATTAGTTTTCAAATGTTTAATTGGCATCATGACTTTTCTTTGTTTTCATTTATGAAAAAAATGAGATTTTAAAATCTCAACAAAATCATTGAATCCTAAAATCTAAAAAATAAAAAGGAAAAAGAACTTAAAAAACATTAATAAGAAAGATAGTTTAAACTATACTTTTAAAGAACAATAAAGTTAATAATATTGATAACTAGAAGAATAAGTAAGTGTATAAATTTATAAATCGCCGGGTTTAAGAGAAAACGATAATTTTGGTCTTGAGTTATTTTTCCCTAATATTACTTTTTGTTCCTCTTTGACCCGTTTTTCTTGTTCTTTGCGCATACGTTGACGCTCTTCGTCCATCAAACGTTGCTCTTCGATAATGGCCAAACGCTCTTCCGCCTAGAAATGAGAAATAAATAAATTAAAATTAAATTAACATCAATTTTAATTTCAAAAGAAGCTGATATGCACTTACCAATTTGCGTTGAGCCTCTTCAATTTTACGATTATTTTCGGCCAATATCTCTTCAAGTTCTTCTCTCTTTTTCTTTTCCTCTTCCTATAAATTATGGAAAGGAAGTTTGTATTAATATAATTTTTTTATTATTGGGAAGAGTATGTTAACTGATTTTGCTCTTTTAGCTAAAATACATTTAAATTAATAATTTAAAAAATATATAATTTTCTTAATTAAAAATACAACAGTTAAAAAAGTAAATTAACTCAAGTCAGACATTTACTTTTACTTTCTTAAGATGTTTGTTGATTTTGTTAATTTAATTTTTCTTGTCTACTGGCAAAATATATAAATTGAATTTTTTATTTTTTTATAAATATATTGAAATTTTAAAATATAGTTAATTAGTTTTTTTTACAAAAGTTGTGTTTGTTCTTCACATTTTTTGAGTAAAAAGTCCTTTTTTTTGCAATAAAAAGAAATTTTAACAAAATTTTACTTACAATTATTATTATTTAACATCGAGTTTCCAATACTTTTGCTTTTAAAATATGTTGATATACATTACAAGTTACTCTAAATATGTTATGCAACAAAACAATAATAAATATTATATTTATTTTGTGTAACATTGTTTTCTTCTTTTGTATATTAAATTAAAAAGTTGGTTTGATTTTAATAAATTAAAAAAATCACATTAATATAAACTGATCTAAGCGCAAGTTTATAAGAGATAATCAATTAGTATAAAACGTGTTATTTCAAATGGCAACAAATATTTTACAGGTCAAAAAAATATCTCGAGCCATTTGCTATAAAATCCTCCAGGCTTTCATTGGGTACATCATTGTATAGTTTTTAAAAAACTTTCTTTTCTTTGCCTTCCAATACCTCTTATTATAAGTCTCCGCTTTAGTGTATTTTAATATTGTCACCTTTCGTTGTTGTTAAATGAATCTGGTTTCCAGCTTAATGTGTTTTGCTAAATTTTAATTTTTTATTCAAAACTTACTTCCGCAGTTCGTACCTCAAGGACTTAACAGCTGTTTTAGGGGTTTTAAAAACGTTCATTTATTTAGAGCAGAGTTTCCAATAGCAAATATAAAACTGACAGATATAGACAACAGAAGGCCCATCGAAAACCATTTATAGTAGTTGTCGAAGTACAATGTGCAATAATAAATATTTATTTAAATATACCTATATTCAAATTTTTTTTTTTAATTATTTCGCGTTATGTAAAAGTATTTGCAAACTCTTGCTGAGATCTTCACTTCCCGAGCGTTTCCAAGGGCTTGCACAAGTGTATTATGATGCAATATATTTGAAAGAACAAAATTGTTAAATAAATTTTCCAAGAAAAAAATTAAATTCTAGTAATTTTTTTAACACATAATATTTGGACTCAAAAACATAACCGTAGGCCTTCTTTTCACCTTTGTTTAACCGATCAATAGGAATTAAGAAAAAATTTAAAAATATAGTTTATGATAATATTCACAGAAACACCAAAAAGATGCATACCTATGTCGAATGCTTTAATTTTTTTTTTTAATGAAACAGCAAAAAAACTCGAGCTTGTTTTGTTTTAAATTAGCTGCCAAGATTCCTTGGGTTGCCTAATTGTTGAAACTATCAAAAATTGTCAGTTTTTCTTTACAATTAAAAAATTTAAACGATTTAAATCCAATGACAGTGGTCGCTGTAAATGACCGGCTTAGGTCTCTTTAATTTTGATCTTTCTATTAGTGCGATTACGAGTTACTCGAGTGAAAGCAACTCACTTTATAAAACAATAAAAAATTAAAAAATCAAAGAATATCAGCATACGAAAAAATACTTAGTAAAATATTGAATTATGTGTGTTTTAGATGAAGTGGAAAGTTGTTCGCTGAATTTCGCAAAACAAACGAAAAATCCATTAAAAATATATAAAAAACGCAATTCATATTTTTTTAAAGTAAATATGGCGTAAATATGGGTTTAAAATTAGGCAATATGTTTTGCGAGGCAATTCTAAAAATGAGGAAAAATGCTAAATGTGGAAGAGGAAAAAGGAACAGGGAATGTAAAAATATGTATCAAGTTATTCAGTTTAGAAAGCTTGGAGTATTGTGATTAGCTGAACGTAAGCTCCAAGTTTACTACAAAATTCCTGAATACGAGCACCTACCTCTCTGCGGCGTTCTTCTTCCCGTATCTGTTCACGCCTACGTTCTAACTCGAGCATCATTTCACGTTCCATTTCCATTTTGGCTTGCTCGACGCGTCTCTTAACCTCCAATTCGATTTCGTCACGTCTTTTTTCGAGTTCTTCCTCTACTCGGCGTTTAACTAAAAGTTCAATTCGCTTGGATGCTTCCTCTTCAATAATCTAAAAAATAAATAAATGTGTTAACAATATTAATATAAATTTTAAAATAAGATATGTATATGTATTACCTTCTGTTCTGCCTCCTTTTGTCGTCTTTGTCTTTCCATTTCCGCCAAGCGTTCAACCTAGTTTTACAAATAATCCATTTTAATATTAAAGAAAATATTAAATTCTTTTCTCCTCACACTTACCTCATCCAACTTCTTATATCGACCCTTTTTATGACGGCTGTGTGTCTGCGAATCACTGTCCGTATAACAACTTGAAGACACTGAAGAAGTTGACCTTTTCCTTGGTCTGTGATTGTGTTCACGTACCCTCTCACGCTCCCTTTCCCGTTTACTTGAATTACTACCGCTATGGCCATAATTGTTGTAGACATCCACATCCTTATCACGTTTACGTTCGCGTTCACTATGATGCGACTTACTACGTTTTTTATGCTTACTTTTATGATGCCTTCGTTTAGGCGTTGGACTGCGTGATCTCGAACCCATTTAATATGAAATATAATTAATACGATTAATTTAAAATGTTACCGTTTTAAATGCTATTTTTACAGAAGGGATTTATTCACAAGTTTGCTTTACAAATAAAAAATCTACAAATTAATATCGATTGTTGGCGCAGTGGTGCTATCAGCTTATTGTGACTTACTTTCGCAGTCCCTTATTTTGACAAGGCGATGTTGATAACACAGAGCGCCCGCTAATATAATTATTTTCATAGTCAACTTATAGTGATGCCAAACTTTTAAAAAGTTAATTTCTTTTGCTACATGGTGTCTAAACACCCCGTCTACATTAGTCATTAACATATCTTAACAAAAGTTAAACTGCATATAAAAAAAAACAGTATTAAAAATAACGTTTGGTTTTTATATGAAGTTTGACTTTTGTTAAAAGATGTTAATGTATAATGAAGACGGGCGGTAATGAATTTATAAAAGCGGAAAAGGAAACTAACTTTCTACGGGAAAATAACCATTTTTTTCAAAGTGGCGACCTTTTAAGCATTTGTAATTTTAGCAGTACCAGCTGACCTTCATTTACATTTAGCAGTATTATAATAATCTAGTTTTTAAAAGCCTTACCTCCCATTAGCCATTAACATGCCTTAACAAAAGTTAAACTTCATATAAAAAAATAATTATTTTTAATATGAAGTTTTACTTTTGTAAAGGCATGGTAATAACTAATGTAGACAGGGGTTTAGGTGTGTACTTAGGTACAGTTTTTCTTAATCACAATGATCAAAGGAGATCGTGAAAAAAAACTATGTATTAGGGGCATCGTAAAAAATACCAATAGTTTATAGCATGGTAGAAAAGTAGAAGGTAGAGTCATTCTCTCTTTATTATTTTTTTGGATTCTGCCAAAAAAAATTGGTAAATGGCAAAGGTACGAAACCAAAGCGCCAGGGTGTGATTGCCTTAGCTTCCTCCAAAATCTGCAGAGCGACCTATACCTTCGTATAGGAAGTGAGACTCCAAATTCAGCTAGGTAAAATTAATGAGAGTTTAATGGTGCTCCTCCAGTGAAATTCTTGAGTTTATTGGTTCTCCTCCAGTTAAAAATTGAGTTTAATGGTGCTTCTCCAGTTAACAGTTGAGTTTTGAAAATGGTGCTCCACCAATGTCCGACTTATTGAAATTAAAATTTACAGGTTATAAACGATAACCAAACGATTACACGTCGCTGATTAAACAACCACCAATAACAGTACCGTAGTACAGCTATTCGAGGACGCCAATCAGCCAGTGTGAGAACGAGACACAAACCACTCGAAGGCCGAGCAACAAGGACGGCCTGATTGACTTTAAGTGATAATGACAATGACGCACGCACGTGTTCCCCGACCCAGAGCTATTTTACGACTGACGCTCTCTTTATTATGTGACAATTAATATCTAACAAAACGAGCGATTATGACATTTCCGTTAAAATTGTGCTACCATATCGATTTTTATACATCCCCTGTTTTTGTTTTTAATTGATGTTTCTTTAAAAGCAATATATTTTGAATAATCAAAATCAAAAAATTATACTTGTTTATCGTCATAAACCTCTTACACCCTGTTTATGACTAAAATGTAAGTAGGCTATTAGCGGAAATTAAAAGTAACTATAATGTTATAAAAAATTTAAAAATTATATAGTGTTTAAGAGTGTAAAAACAATTTCAAAAAAGCTCTATCTAATATGAAATACAATATACAAATTTATATTTCTTATATTCTATTTCTTTGATAAGTTTGTTTAAATAGAAAATTAATAACAATTGAAACTACCTTGTAGATAGATAAAAATAGTTCATATAAAATTAAAATTCATATAATAATCTTCTTGTTATAATTAAGTTATTGACATAATTTTTATTACAAATAACGTATAATTATTTTTTTATTATAGTTGGAAATATGTTCTAAAGTTGATGCTGTTTTAACCAAGGCTCCTTTAACTATTTTACCTATTAGGACACCTGACTTCTTGATAAAGAAAGCACGAGCTCATCTTGCAAATGAAAATACAATTTTTAATGGTGACAACGACAAAGAGTTCGATAATGATAAAGAAAAGACACTTGTAGCGAAAGTTTTGGGTGGGCACTATAAACATAATCTTTTGACAGCCATGGATACTAATGTTTACAATTCAAAGAAAGAAAAACAAACAAAAGTTTTACCTCTTCCGTTAACACCCCAAAAACTAGAAGTATCACCTCAAAAAATAACACCCGCTGATGATAGTGATTTAGATACTAGCTCGTCTAAGATAAATCAAAATTTATCTGCACCGGATGCCGTCAACCACAGTATTTTGGGACGTTTATCTCCATTACCCCCGTCCCAACAAAGCGGCGACCTTTTATTTGCTTCACCAATATTTAACTACAATTTTGATGCTAATGCTTTAATCGATGAACCATCTGATTTAACAGATGATTTATTGCTTACCGCCGAATTCCGAGGTGGTCTTACTAATATTAATTACGATTTTGATTTATCCGATCATAGTAATGATAATAGTGTATGTGAAGATGCTAAAATTAATTTAGCAGAATTCGATCCTCTTTTAAAGCTACCCACACCACCTATTGATGACCAGGAACAACCTTCTACATCTAGCCAAATACAAACGTGTTCCCTAGATATCTTAAAGAATAATACAACAAGTTTACTTGACAGTGATTCACCTGCTAATGAACCAATGCTTCCTTCACCTCTAAAACCCATTACCGATTATCGAGGTTTTTCCACGTTTGAAATTCCATCAATTTCCTGTAATACTGGTGACTTTGGTTCTCTAACTCATTCAATTACGACTGATATAATGATACAAAACCAGGAGCATGACAAAGTTAATAAAGAGACAAAATAGATTTGTAATTTAAAATAATGTAATAATTTCGTTTTACAATTTTGTTTTCTGTCCTATACAAAAGTAATTATTTTTGAAATTCGAGATGAAAAATTATCGTAAAATATATGTTATATGTTTTAGTGGCGTAAAATAAAATCAATTAAAAGTAAATGTTATAAATGTTTATTTGGTTTATGATGACCTGTTTCGATTTAAGCCCAGTATTCTGTTCAGTTTTTCATGCGAAATGCTGTAAAATTACATTCATACGTACATATGAAAGAATGTTGCAGAAGTAGTACTCTGTTTTTACTGTGAATAAACATTGAAATGTTTCTGGCAACATTTTATCAAAGCTGTGAAATAAAGCATAACAACTAAACTTTGTTTTCAACAATTAAAAATATCAATAAATTTGTTTCTGTTAGTAAGAATCACTAAATGGTTTGAAAATTTAAAACGATGTCATTTGAGGATGATTGCCCCATCACCCCCCGTCTCCATTAGACATAAACATGTTTAACCAAGAGTCAAACTTCATATGAAAAAAAAACATTTTTAATACTGTTTTTTTTTATATGAAGTTTGGCTTTTGTTAAGACATGTTGATAGCAAATGAAGACGGGGGTTTAGTAACTTTTATTCACTTCGTTTTACCATAGCTATGCTGTATCTGAAATATTTTATTGATTTAAGCGATCTTTGAAGAACTGCTATCTTTGACAACACTGTAAAAATGTAAACAAAGTTGAACAAATAAGTTTTTTACAATTAAAAATATAATTTAAATGAAACGACTTTCAAAACGTAAAATGTATCAAAAGCGACGAAAAAAGGAAAAGAATGAACAGCGTAAAAAGATAACACAATCGATTCCTGTAGAATCATCGGCTACAACTTTCTATAATTACACCAATGACAATTTCACTAGAAATCAGTACAGACGAAATCCCACCAATAATAATCCTCAACAATATTTTTCCAGTCCAGTTACCTCGTACTCGCAAACTTTACAATTATGGTGGCAAACTTACTGCTCTGCCATAGAGTTTCATACTAAACAACAGAATGTTAGTAATTTGGATAGCCAAGAAAATAAGTTAATGCTTTTGAAAAAATATGCAAATGATTATGAGACATCATCTGAGGAAGAAAATGACGTATATGATAATTCGGCCAGCAATAAAACAAATATGAATGATGTTGATGAAGAATATATGAAATTTTTGGAAATTACTCATAAACACCGAGAGGAATTGCGCTTAAAAAGAGTTAAAGATAATTCTTAACTTTTTTCATAAAAAAGGGGCAAAGGCTCTTGTGTACCGGATGGTTTTCTTTTTAATAAAAATTATTTACTGACATTTACGTTTTTAATTCCTTTCAATTCTAGGTTATTTTACTCACAGCCCATTAGCATATATAATTTTGTACCTAAAATTTGCATATTCATCACAAATTCCTATTTTAACACCCTGTAAGTGACAATGGTAGAATATACTATAGTAGTTTAATATTTTTTAAGATTAAAGTAGCTTCAGTATAATTTTAGAGAATGTTATCTAGTGTTTATTAGAGTACTATTTAGGAACGTTACATACAGTCTTATTTATGTAGATTAAACTGAATTTAGTTTACTTTCATGTATTTATTTATAGATTCTGAAATTAAAATCAACTTTTAAAAAGTTCAATTATTTTCAGAGGCTGGGTCTTAGATAATCAGAATAACTCCATTCGAAGACTTGGAGCGGGTTTTTAGGATGGAGATCTGAGATTTATAGATCGATTATGGATAGCAACCCAATCTCAGTTGCCGATATCGTATTACGTATGGCAACTGGAAACTAAAAGTTGTTAATTTTAGTTGCCAAAATGGCAACCATAAATTTATGGTTGCTATTGATTTCTTATCACAGATTATAAAGTTAAAACTGCGCTAAAACAGAAAAGCTTGTTATTCGCACAAAAACACAAAAAAAAATTTTTATCTATTCTTATCAGACAACGTACATACGTATATTGATCCCCTTTCTGCGTTGTTCACGAATTTCCAAATATAGCATCTGCAAAAAATAACGATTGTGTATTTTTATAGACGCATCTTTTATCAGAACCTGGTCCTAGCTTTTCAATTTTTGATAAAAATGTTCGAAAAATAGCTGCTGGTATGAAACTTGGTATATAAAAGGCTTCATGCTCAAGACAAGGAGGGATGTAATGTTCAGGAGAATCTTTAGGTGGATGAGGAGTAATGTAGGTTTTCTGTTTAGAATTATCGCCTTGGATGTAACATGATGAAACTTGCATTAAATTTACGAGTGGGTTTAGGACATTTTTAAAGAGATTGGATATTAAAAAGTGCGGAACAAATCTAGTTTACGGACACATCATGAAAATTAAAAAAAAAAAAAAAATAGCCTATTATGTGTAAAAGTGAATTCTAAGCAAAAAATTTAAAGTGAAAAAATTGGGAGCGACGCTTAGTTTCGGAGTTACGGATCCCCAAAGTTTCTATGTAAAATATGATATATCTCGACCATTTTATGACGGAATGAGGCAATATGGGTATCCTTTGAATGGTAATTAAATGTGCTATATATATATATATATATATATATATATATATATATATATATATATATATATATATATATATATATATATACCATTTTCTCCTCTATAGTATAACCAACACCGGCTTCGCTAACTAAAGATTTTCTGCATAGCGCAAAAAAATAAAAAATATCATTTTTTTTACCTGTTTAAAATTTTTCCAGTTTTCTTATAAATTGCACTTTAGTTGGATAGTACTTTTAATTACCATTCCAACGATACCCATATTGCCTAATTCCATCATAAAATGGTCGAGATATGTACAGTGGACGTCCAATAGTACGAATTATATAATGTCAGACCTTTTCGTACTATTGGAAAAAAATTGTACCCTATTTTATATAAAATAAAACATATTCAAATAGTTTAATTTAAATTGTATTTTTATTAAAAACAAAACAAAGTAAAAAACTTAAAAAATATGCAAATTCATATTAAATCAATCAGTGTGAAAGCATACATTTGTTAGTTATATATGTTATTAACATTTTCCTTATTTTAATTACAATAAGACTAATCGCAGTTATAAACTCCAAATATTAATATTTTCTCTATTCTCTTATTAATCACATATTGCTTTACTACTAAATTCTATATTCTTTATTTAAGCTAATGTCCTTGATGTTCACCTTTATTTCTCCTCTAAAGTAAATATTGCAATTGCATATCATTATGTTATTCTTATATTTTGTTGTTACTTTTTGTAGTTTTAAATTAACGGTTATATTTTAAGAATACTTTGTGTCGCTTGGTTTAAGCAATTAAAGAAAGGCAATTGACAGGGCCAACGAGAAAAGGGAGGAAATAAGCATTAATTTGAGAGAACCAAACATTTATATAAAAAACCCAACTGCTGTTAGGCAAAAACTTGCAAAAAGATTTACCAAATACCATTACAGCAATCCAAATAAAATAGATATAGCCCAAATTCGAAGACCACATAGGTCCATAAAATAAATGAAATATTATTTCTTACTTTTTTGTCAATATACTGAGAAAAATGCAATATAAAATATGTAAAAAAAAACAGTAGTATTATCATTTTTTTTAACAGAAATAATTTTATTTTAATTTGTTTAGTTTTAAAACTAATAAAGTTAAATAAATAAATTATTATAGGTTAATTTATCTTTGAAATTGTGACATCATTTTTTTAATTTTTTATTATTATTAATCCATTAGTGAAATGATTTTAGATTTAAAAAAAGTAAATAAATCATATATCAATATTAAAAATTCGCTGGGACTCGAATTTTGTAAGGGGAGGCGAGTTATATATGTTATTAACATTTTCCTTATTTTAATTACAATAAGACTAATCGCAGTTATAAACTCCAAATATTAATATTTTCTCTATTCTCTTATTAATCACATATTGCTTTACTACTAAATTCTATATTCTTTATTTAAGCTAATGTCCTTGATGTTCACCTTTATTTCTCCTCTAAAGTAAATATTGCAATTGCATATCATTATGTTATTCTTATATTTTGTTGTTACTTTTTGTAGTTTTAAATTAACGGTTATATTTTAAGAATACTTTGTGTCGCTTGGTTTAAGCAATTAAAGAAAGAAAAATAAAAAAGGGGAGTCTTTGAATGTTGATCAAAGCGTTAAGTCGAAACATTAAAAATAAGAGTTTTATTTTATTTAATATTTGTTCAAACATAATAATTTAACTTGTTCATATGTATGTATGTATGTAAATAAATAATAAAAGTACATATAAAATATATTTGTTAAAAAAATCAGTCATTATATTTTTTGGTTAAAAAAATCAGTCATTAGGCATTGGCGTGTTTTGTTTTGCAGTTTAATTTCCACCGCCTTTTCTTGAATAGATCTCAATAGAAATGTTTGGGAAATTTCAATATGGTTTTCAACAGCCCATTGAATACATGTGTCAAAACATTTTATCGTATCTTCATGTTTAACTTTTGGCAACGGATTCAAAGGAACTGCAATTTGGTCATCATCGCTATCATTATCTTGCTCAATTTCTTCATCTCGGTCGTCAATATTCCAATTTTCATATTCTCATTTCCCATGTTCTCTCAAAAACTGCCGCTATTCGTACTATCGAGTAGTAAAAAAAATTTTATATTCGTACTTTAGAACTGACAATGCAACAAAATTGCCATTCGTACTATTGGACATTCGTAGAAACGAAAGTAAGGAAACGTTTGTGACTGTGTTATTTATTGAAGAAAAACGATTGTTTAAGAAAATTGTCAACACTAATAAACAGCTGAACGTCTCAAAAAGCCGAAAAAGAAGTTGTTTTTTATTGTGTGTTTTCTGGTTGATGATCGATTCCGTTTGGAAGAAAAACATTTTATATAAAAGATTTAAGAAAGAATTAAAGAACTCATTACAAAAATACAAACAAACACCTATAAAAAACAAAAGAATATGGAAAGTGGAGATGAGGTAAAATAAAAAAAAACATTGAATAATATTAAATGTTTGCTATTAAAAGGTATTTTACAGATTGAAATTTGTCAGAATGTTGATCCGCACAAAGTAGAGGAGACAGTCAAGTCTAAGGCGGTGGTTAAGTTCTCTCAGGTGCAAGTGCCAGTAAAATTTAATCGATTGGAGTGTAATACCAACTTGAATCTACCACCCTCAAATTGGTTGACAAGTGCTGACAGTAGTTATGGTTTGCACCAGGCTCTGTATCACAGTCCTGGATTTGCAAGTTTTCGTATGGCCCATATGTTTCCCGACTGTGTAGGTGAGGTGGATGTGGTGGCAGATGCCGAAAACATAAAGAAATTGTTAAAACTACCCTATACATCGCAAGGAGCAATTAGTATGATTGTTCATAAAGTGGGTAACACCATACTTTTGGATGAGTTCGATATACAAAAGTACTTGTTACGCAAGGCTGATGATGACTGGAAATGGTTAAGAACTTTTATATTGGAACAAATTTTATCTTATGGAGATGGTGATCGTAATTTTTGTTTAAAGGACAAGTCACGTGAAGCAATACAAACAAAAAATTTACTTTCGAAATTCTTGTATTATTCACTTAAACAGTCAGGTGTTACAGAAGACTCTGACAATCAAAAGAAAAATACTCAAAAGCATCCCACCTTGCCCATAATAAATCCCGTTCTGCCAGAGCCTAAGGTCGAAGAAAATGTGCCCGATCCCAGTTCATCTCATGTCTTTCAACGAAATGTTGTTTGGACTTTTGAAGATATACGCATGCTAATTGGTACGGATATGCCCATATTTGGAGGTCCAAATCGTCCTTGTATTAGTTTAAGATTGCGTGACATGACTAAGCCCATCAATGTGTTGACAGGCATTGACTATTGGCTGGATAATCTCATGTGTAATGTGCCCGAAGTGGTAATGTGTTACCATTTAGATGGCATAGTGCAAAAATATGAAATCATTAAGACCGAAGATTTGCCTTATTTAGAAAATTCACAATTTTCCCCTCAAGTGGTCCGTAATGTGGCTCAAAACATTTTAGCTTTCTTAAAGGCTAACGCTACGAAAGAAGGTCATACATATTGGCTGTTTAAGGGACGTAATGATGACGTGGTAAAGTTGTATGATCTTACTACTTTGTGTAAAAATCAAACAAATCCTTCGGAATGTGATGAGAAACAAGAAAATCCTTTTACTGTACCAGTGGCTATGTTATTGTACACTGTGGCTCGTAATATGAAAAATCGTTCACCGCAAATTACATCGAAAACAGCCGGTAATATAAGGGCGTTGTTGGATAATTGTATAAAGCTATTGCCAAAAGAAAAATATCCCCAAATCGTTACTTCTTCCCATTATATACTGTCTGACTTGCACATTCCGTCTGGCATAGATCCAAAAGATCCCAAATTTGACTGCACTGACAATGATTCGGATACACAATCGATGTGTGAGGAGGAAGGAGACGAGGAAGATTTTGAAGAAGATTGTGGTTTCGGCAACCATGAAGAAGTATTTAATTTTCAAGAATTGAACAAAGAACAAAATGTTGCTGTACAAAATATATGTGATACTCTTAAAGAGTTCCATTTAGAAAATTTGTCTACAAAAGCAGGTAAACGTACCCCTTCACCGTTGGTGGCTTCGGTCGTGGAAAGGTGTTCTACAGCTTTGGAACATATAAGTAAAGGTTTATCTTGTTTACAGTTTTTTAATAAAAACGAAGAAAAATTTATCAAAGAAACTGAGGCTAGAGCCAAGGATGAAGAAAAACAAAAGATCATACATGAAGAACAAAATCCCATCATGGCAAAACCTTTTAAACCCATACCCCTTCCTTACGAGTCTCTAAACGCACACAATAACGTATTATCTGGCCATAAAACTGTGCAAAATGATGATGAGTTACATGAAATTAGAATTAAAAAACTTAAAGCCAATAAATCCCATGTTAAAGATTTAAGATCCCTGGCAACAGCCAAATCTCAACAACAGTTACAGCCTCAACAGATTGCTGTTAGCTTTAACTCCCAGTTATTTGGTTCGTGGAATGTTCACCTAAAATTATTGCTTTTGGAAAAAGCTTGTCTTACATATGCCACCTTGGCTGAACATAATTATGTTAATCAGAAATACGGCTCAAGTTTAAAAGCAATTTATATGTCTTGTAAATGTCAGCAGGTGGTTTTGAAATACATGTCATCCCTTGTATCGCAAAAGAGTTGTTTATTAGGACGGGCTGGTGATTGTTTATTTCAAATTACTAAAGATTGGGAAAATGTTGCTGGTCATATTAAAGATTTTAATACAATTAATGAATCCGAGAAGTACATACGGGAAGAATTAGAGAAAGAGTTGGGTAAGTAAAATATGTACCTATAAATAAGTTAAAAATCCTAAACTTAAAATTGATAATTCTAATAGAGTTTAGAACTACAGTGGCTCACAGCTTATTTTATGCAGGGATTTTTTTTTTTCATTTAAAATCTCTATAAAAACGAAACTAGCAAAACATAAAAAAAATTTTTTGCACATTTTGAAAGAGAAAATATTCAGGATAAACAATCAAAAATCATTCACTGCAAAAATCTGCATTTAAATACTTAAAAGGTATTAAAACAAAAAATAATCCATTTTTCGATCTCACAGCTTAAATTATGCAGCCATTTGTGACTGTGACGGTACCTCAATGGAGGGTTATTGTTTTTGAATTTTTCTGTATTCTACTTTTGGCAATGTCTGGCGTTGAATATTCAGTATAATTTTTATACTTGAAGTGTCAGTTTTAAAAAATTGTAATGGGTCCGATAAACAAAACGATAAAACAACGGGAATTGGTCTTAAACCTTTTCAAAAACGGTCACTCACAGCGAAAAATGGCAGAAATAGTTAACATAAATGCTTCCACTGTGCAAAAATTCATCGAGCGCTTTATTCATAAAAATAGGGTCCATAACAAAGGCAGAAATGCACCAAATAAAATTTTCACTGAACACGACGAGCGATATATTTTAAGAAAAATAAAGTCGAATCCAAAGGTTTCAGCTCCAAAACTGACTGCCGAAGTTGAAACTGACCTGGGAAAAAATTTTGCGTCGAAACTGTTCGGCGTGTATTGCGCCAACATGATTTTCTTGGCCGAGTCGCACGTAAGAAACCTTTTATTAACCCGAAAAACAGACTTTGCAGATTAAATTTCGCCAAAGAACATTCTATCAAGGATTCAGAATTTTGGAATTCGGTTAACTTTGCCGACGAATCAAAATTTAACATATTCGGTTCAGATAGCATGTCTTATGTATGGCGGAAACCAAATACGCAGCTCAAAATAGAAAACCTAAACGCTGCAGTGAAACATGGTGGTGGCAGTGTTATGGTTTGGGCCTGTATGTCGACAGCTGGTAATGGAAATTTAACATTTATTGAAACAAAAATGGACAAATGTAGGTACCTTGAGATCCTAAAGGATAATTTATTGGAGAGTGCAGAGAAATTAGGTATAAAGTCAAATTTTAGATATTACCAGGATAACGACCGAAAGCACAAATCAGGTATTGTCCAAACTTGGTTAATATATAACTGTCCACATTTAATGAGACCTCCAACACAGTCGCCCGACCTTAACGTTATAGAAAATTTATGGTCAATATTAGAAATTAACATAAGGAAACACAAAATTTCAAACAAAAATGATTTGAAGGAAGCGCTGAAGACGGAGTGGTAGAATATTTTGCCCAGTGTTACACAAAAACTTGTTGCATCTATGCCAAACCTCCTCAAATCTGTCATTGACAATAAAGGGTACCACACGAAATACTAATTAATTTAACTACTCCTAAACTTGATATAAGCAAAATCATAAGTGCCTGCATAAAATAAGCTGTGACATGAAAATATGTAGTATTTTTTGTTTTTTTTAGTTTTAAAATTATTCAACAAAGATTTTTGCAATAAGTGATATTTTTTTATTTAAACCAGAATACTTTCTATTGAATGACGCCTAATTCTTTTTTAGATTCCTGCTAGTTTTGTTTTTATAGAGCATTGAAAAGAAAAAAAACTACTGCATAAAATAAGCTGTGAGCCACTGTATATATTAAATATCTTTAAAATTATCAAATTTCAAAAGCATTTTAAAGAATTTGAAATGTTTCAAAAGCATTTATTTAAATTTGAAATGTTTCAAATTTATTTAAATTTGAAACATTTCAGAAATAAATCTCTTTACTTTTAAAATAGGTTCTTTTAATACTTTTAGGGTAAAATATCTTTTTAAAAGTCTACACTATTTACTACATTCGCCTAGTCTATACATATAAGAAAACAATAATTTTATTCCTGTCTGTCTGTCCGTCTTTCTGTTCTGTCTGTGTTCGTATCACGCAAAAGCTACTGAATGGATTTTAATAAAATTTTGTGAGGTACCTTAGTATCTTGGTTGAAAAATAGAAAGTACGCAATTTTACCTATTCAATGGATATTTTAAACACTATTTACAGAACTCTACAATAATTTTAGAATTTTATATAAATTTTAGTATTTTATCCAGGAATGGGTACATCTAATTAAAGAAAATACATAAACTATAACTGAAGCGCTATAAAAGTAAGAATCTTAAAAAATGGTATGGATTACTATTAAAGAAAAATCGAACAAAATATTGTAGGGGCGATGACGAAGTGACGGAGACAGCTAGTCTTCAATAAACTTTTATTTAAATAATTTCTTAATCCATCTAAGAGTTGTTTTCCACAGGGAAATTTGTCTTGTGCAAGTTTGAATTTTTGGAGAGAAAAAGAAAAGTAATATTAGTCTTTACTGGGGGGTTACTGCTTATTTCGAATAGAAAGTAAAATTGTTCGAAACACAATGTAGAAGACATACAAATTCGAATGATTTTTCTTTCGAATCGAAATACGTAGTAACCCCCTTACTCTCTGTTCCACGAACATTGAGACTTGCGCATAAAAACTTGTCCTGTGGATAACAAAACTTAGTTGTTAATCAAATATAATCTCTTAATATACTAATAAAATTTATACAGATTCAGAAGATTGCTTTGAATTGCTTGAACCCCAAGAAAATATTGAATTTTTAATGGTATCCAGTTGTGCCTGCTATGAAAATGCTCTAGAATATGTTACGAGTTCTACAGGCGGAAATACCGATGAAGAACCGCGTCATGAACTACTGAGACGTTTGGGTAATGTACGTAATGAATTGGGCGTTAAGTATATGTTTTGGGCTCAAGAGGAGTATACAAAATATCTACAAGACACAAATAACTCACAGGTCGCAGCAGCTGTACCTAATTCTAAAGAAGATATTGAAAATATTAAAAAAATTGCAGACGATGGTGAACAAGACAAAAACAAACCAGTAAAGGAAGAGCCCTTATACATGAAATTGGCCATGAAATCATACGATTGTTTAATACGTGGCATTAAGGCCTTCAACATAGTTCAAGATAACGTTAATTTGGCATTTTTATTCTGTAACATGGGAAGATTTATGCGTTTTAGGGCACACTTGATGGTACCAAATGAAAAGTAAGTTTAATTTTAATTAATAATTACTATAATATTCTTCTAAATGATTTTATTCCGTTTTTTATCTGCAGCATTGATGTCATTCAACAGCAAAAAATGTTTTATAATGAAGCTTTCTCGCATTACGAAAAAGCAAAAGATGTCTTAGGGTCTCGGAAATCTAATGCTGAATTGTGGGACTTAGTTAATTGGGAGCTATCGACGGCAACATTTACTTTAGCTAAACAATTGCAAGACTATAGTAGTGCCGATGAGGTAAGTTTGCAAAGGAAAAACTTTAACGTAAATATATTAAATTTATAAAAGGCAATGTTGTTGTTTTTCTCTCAAACACTCCAAGTACTGCATCATCTGCTTTTGCAAGTACCCATGCTTCGGAACCATATAATAGCACGGGTAGTATCAGTGTCTTGTAGAGAGTGATTTTTGTCTGTCGAGACGTGGCCTTGTTTTTAAACTGCTTACCTAGTCCAAAGTAGCATCTATTGGCTAGTATTATTCTTCTCTTTATCTAAAAAACTGATGTTGTTTGTTTTGTTAATGGCGGTCCCGAGGTAGATAAAATCGCTGACTACCTCAAAGTTGTAGTTTTCAACTTCCACTGTCTGCCCGAGTCTACTGGACATGTGCGTTGATACCATCAACTTGGTTTTATCGCCGCTTACTGCCAGACCCACTTTGGCAGATTCTTTTTCGATTTTTTCAAAGGTGGCAGTTACTGCTCGCAATGTTCGACAAATGATGTCTATATCGTCAGCGTAAGCGTGCCAGTTCTATTCACATTCGCATCCCGTATAACCTTTTCTAGCAGGATATTAAAAAGGTCATACGATAGACTATCGCCTTGTCTGAAACCTCTTTTGGTACTAAATGGCTCGGAGAGGTTTTTTCCTGTTTTAACTGAAGATCGCGTATCAGTTAAGGTCATCCTGCACAGCCGTATTAATTTTGCAGGGATACCAAACTCAGACATGGCTTGAAACACCTTTGAGTGTGTGGGGGCTATCAAAAGGAGCCTTGTAGTCGACAAATAGATGGTAGGTGTCGATCTGTTTTTCTATGGTTTTTTTCAGGATTTGACGTAAGGTGGTTGTTTATAATATCTGAGGGTAAATTTTGTAGGCCTTATCTATACAGCTTTAATGTGGAGTTCTTACTTATTCTAATAAGGGATGTTTTCATTGCTAATAAATTAAATAAGCTTATAAAATACGCGGCGGGCGTCAGGGATTTAATACTTTTTTTTTTCAGTAAAGAGTGTAGTGTCATATAGGTTTTATCTGCGACTCTCATTCTCATTTTGGGGTTTGTGGACTAGGATGGGTTAACGGGTCCATATGTTGGTTCCTTTGTGTTACCTGCAAAGAAAATAAAAGGGGAAAAAGAAAGCAAAAGGATAGAGAGAAAAGAAAGTAAGTGAGATATAGCAAAAGGGGAGAAAGTTACAAAAAGATAAACAGTCGATAAAGACAACATAAGAGAGGGTTGCCATAGAGGGCACATTGGTCGAGACAAGTGACCGGATATTATGCCTCGCCCAGTGGGTTGGATTTGATTTTTACTATTTGTTATAGGGTCCATAATAATACATCTCTTGCAAACATTTTAAGAGTCTACCTATTATCGTTTAAAACTTAGGCCATATACATGCAAATCACGTCACTAACGGGAATACCCTTTAATTTTTAGGTTTCATTTTGAATACTTGCTTAAAAAGCGAACACATTTTTAATTACTGTCTGAAAATGCCTCCTACAGCTGAAGAAAAAAACACATAAACGTAAATAACACGTCACTTGTGGAACACCCTGTAAGTTTTAATATTTTTTGCTATAACGGCCACAGTTATACACATTCTGTGAAAATTTCAAGAGTCTACCTAGTATGGTTCAAAACTTAGGCAATATACATGTAAATTACGTCACTATCGAAACACCCTTTAATTTTTAGGTTTTTTTTTGTACTCTTTTATATAGCGAACTATATATATATATATATATATGAAGTCTGTGAAGGATGTTGGCCAAAGTGGCCAAATGAAGAGGTGACATCCAATACCACCACATGAAGAGTGTCAACTAGGGTCACTGCTATTACAGTATAGAAGCAGTTATTCCAAATTGAGTTTATGAAAAAAGTGTCATAAACTCAATTTTTGAATTTATGTTCATTTATTTTAATAGGGTTTGAAATATTATTATTTGCAAAAAAATTCTTAAAAATATTTTAAATGTTTAAAATTTGTATTTTGGTGTGTAAGATGTGACGTCATACATATTTAAATTCACACTTAAATATGTTTTACGTAAGTCGTTATAACGCGTGATCCATTTCGAGGGTCCCTACTTTTTTAAAGAAAAAAAAACAGAAAATTCAAATTTAATGAAGAATGTTTATTATCATTTCAAAGAATATTCTTTGTCATTTATTTTTTTAAGATTATGTCTATCAAATGTTGGCCGTTGCTACGTCGCAAACGGTCCATCCGTTGAGTCCAACTTTTGATGACTCGTTCGATCATTACCACTGGTAACTGGTGAATGACACACGTGATGTTTTCCTCCAAGGCCTGAATCGAAGCGGGTTGGTTTGCATAAACTTTAGACTTTACATATCCCCACAGGAAAAAGTCTAACGGTGTGATATCACACGATCTTGGTGGCCAATCGATCGGCCCAAAACGTGAAATTATGTGCTCACCGAAATGTTCTCTCAATAAATCTGTTAATTGATGCGATGTTCGGGAAGTCGCGCGCCGTCTTGCTGAAACCAAATGTCGCCTAGATGACGAGCTTCAATTTCAGGCATCAAATAATCGGTTATCATGGCACGATAACTGTCGCCATTGACGATTACGTTCGCACCGGCATAAGTTTTAAATAAATATGGATGATTCCACCGGCCCACAAACCACACCAAACCGTTGTTTTTCCTGGATGAAGTGGAGCTCTTGAATCTTTTCAGGTTGCTCTTCGTCCCAAATGCGACAATTTTGTTTGTTCACATACCCATTTAGTCAGAAATGGGCATCAACGCTAAACAAAATTTGCCTCGAAAACGTCGGATCTTCTTGGAACGTAAGTCTTTCCATTATGAAATGCCAAACAATCGGGTATGTTCTGTAATCCGAAACCGAGTGAAATTAAAATCGAATAAATTTTTTAAGAAAAATATAACTTAGTTGCGCCTATTATTTTAAAACAAGGAAGTTATGTAAATGGTCTTTAATCAAATGTATAAAAAATAGTATCAAAATGTTGTAAGATTTAAAAGTTATGACAATTTAAAATTGCATTCGGATTCAATTTCACTCGGTTTCGGATTACAGAACATACCTGAATACTAAACAAAAATAATATGACAGCATGATACGACTCACACGTGATCTGTCGAAAAAAGGCTATTGAAAAAAGTACCTGGAAATGGATCACCCTTTATAACTCACACACAAAAATCCATGCCATGTTATGTTATGGCAACTAGTGCTGGCAATTTCTACTACTTTCAATTACTCAATACAACTCAATACTTTTCAATTGGGTACTCAATAGTACTCAATACTTCTGTTTACATACTAGCAGAGAGCGTAGTTTCCAAATATTTTTCAAATTTATTTCTAAAAATACTATCGTAAAAGTATCGATTAACTACTTTTGTGTATTGAGTACCCAAAAAAATGATCGAGTACTCGGTACCTACTACTCAATACTTTGCCAGCACTAATGCCAACTCGAACAAGCTGTTGTGCCAACTAAAGGCCGGGGCACATAGAATCCGTCATACGTTATACTTTAAAGCTCTCAATTGAAATCAATTGAAAGTAACAACGGTAGAGGTTGACACAATGAGTAATTTGTTGAAGGATATTAAATCAGAAGAGAAAACACGAGAAAAGCTTTTTTCTCCATTTTACTCTATTAAATTAATTTATTTTGTTGTATTTTGTTTTATTTTTGCTTCCACTCAACACAAAAATTTAATTTTGAGAGAGAGAAACAAAGAGAAAACAATTATAGCTTTCAACGTACGTTAAAAGTTGCCCAACTTTCGTACTTTGCGTTGACGGAAACGTATTGATTGTGACAACACTCATTAGAAAAACTGTAATTCAACTTTCTTGTGCGTTGAAAAAGTCGACGTCTAACGTATGACGGATTCTATGTGCCCCGGCCTTTAAACACACTGTCATTACATGTCATACAGCGATGCCAACTTGGCTCTTTTCGCGCTATTTTTAGCTCTTTTTGTCTACCTCTGACGCGAAAATTTTTCCTTTAGAACCCTTTCAAAAAAAAAAGAGCTACAAAGCTCTTTTCATTCTTACTAGAGTCAGCCATGTGGTCGAAATTAGACCAAATTTATTTTTGTAATCGGTATAGGTATGTATTTTACATAAGTGCACATTCATGCATATTTTTCATACTCATATTATTCAAATTAAGTTTTCTGAGTGTTTACGGAGTTGCCAAGCAAAATTTAATTTAGTTAATTTTGAGTTTTATTTTTTGTATAATTTTGACTTTATGTTTAACTTATATTCTTAACTGTTTTTAACTATCTTATGGCGTTTTCTTTTCTGACATAAATGTTACATATTTTCTACCCTTTGCACTTTTTTGTGTTCTATTCTGAAAAAAAATGTAATAGTTCATAAAACGTAATGTTCTTTTCTAAAAATGTCGCACTAAAAAGTGTAAAATGTGTAATGATTTTAATAGCCCGTTCAGGCTGACACGAAATTAAGTCTTTTCGTGATTTCGGCCGAAATCAACTTGAAATTACGTAATTTCGCATACATTTTACCATTGCCGAAATTCTACTTAATTTCGTCGAAATTAACTTGAAATTACGATAGACAACGCTGGTTTTGTATAAAAAGCTACACTTTTTGCAACCTTGACCATATTTACAACCTTGAAAGTGCGCTTTTGTCAGAAAAAATGTAAAAGCCAAATAAAATAATGGAAATATAAACATAATTGTACATTAATTTTGTTGTAGTGCTGTTTTTAATATTCGTGTATATTTTAAATTGATACGAAAGTGCGAAAGATTTTTTCTAAAGAATTAAATTATACAAATGTAACTAAACGTGATCAGCTGTTTACGAAATCAACTCAAATGTCAAAAAGCCCAGTATGAACACCTTAGATTTCGTTCGTAATTTCAGCTCGAAATTACTTAATTTCGTGCCAGCCTGAATGGGCTATTAATTTCGTCGAAATTAACTTGATATTTCTATAGACAACGATGGTTTTGTAGAAAAAACTACTTTTTTGCAACCATGACCAAAGAAAGTCCGTTTCGTTTGAAAAAAATTAAAAGCCAAATGAAATAATGGAAATATATACATAATTGTACATTAATTTTGTTGTAGTGTTGTTTTTAATATTCATGTATATTTTAAATCAATACTAAAGTGTTGTGCGAAAGCTTTTTGCAAAATAATTAAATTAAACAAATATAACTAAACGTGATCAGCTGTTTGCGAAATTAACTCAAATGTCAAAAAGCCCAGTATGAATACTTTAGATTTCGTTCGTAATTTCAGCTCGAAATAACTTAATTTATTAAGGGTGAGTATACTACACTTTTTACCATATGATATTTTGTTTTATTTTCTCTTGTGTTTTACAGAAAATTATTTTAATGGACGTTAAAACTGAAATTCTTCTAAATTACTTATTGGAATCATCCTCTTCCTCCGATGATGATGAAATCTATGATGTGCTCTTACGACGAAATCATTTACCTCGAGTAAATAATTTTATTAAAGATGTAATTCATCAATATTCTGAAACCGATGTAAGAAAAAAAAATGGAAAGTTTAATTTTATAAATTTTTACAAACTTATGTACATATGTATGTATGTATGTATATTTTTTACAGTTTAAAAAAAAATTGCGTCTCAGCCGAAAAAGTGTCTCATAATTTATAGAAAGGTACACCGCATCAAACACGATGAGATCATATTAAGGAGGAAGACCACAATCGACTGCAGAAGCACAAGTCCTTTCATTTTTATGGTAACCTAATAATAAATACTAACGAGTGATTTTTTAAGAGCTTGAGAACTTTTTTTTTAAAAAAAACGCATAAAATTTGCAAAATCTCATCGGTTCTTTATTTGAAACGTTAGATTGGTCCATGACATTTACTTTTTGAAGATAATTTCATTTAAATGTTGACCGCGGCTGCGTCTTAGGTGGTCCATTCGGAAAGTCCAATTTTGGGCAACTTTTTCGAGCATTTCGGCCGGAATAGCCCGAATTTCTTCGGAAATGTTGTCTTCCAAAGCTGGAATAGTTGCTGGCTTATTTCTGTAGACTTTAGACTTGACGTAGCCCCACAAAAAATAGTCTAAAGGCGTCAAATCGCATGATCTTGGTGGCCAACTTACCGGTCCATTTCTTGAGATGAATTGTTCTCCGAAGTTTTCCCTCAAAATGGCCATAGAATCGCGAGCTGTGTGGCATGTAGCGCCATCTTGTTGAAACCACATGTCAACCAAGTTCAGTTGTTCCATTTTTGGCAACAAAAAGTTTGTTAGCATCGAACGATAGCGATCGCCATTCACCGTAACGTTGCGTCCAACAGCATCTTTGAAAAAATACGGTCCAATGATTCCACCAGCGTACAAACCACACCAAACAGTGCATTTTTCGGGATGCATGGGCAGTTCTTGAACGGCTTCTGGTTGCTCTTCACTCCAAATGCGGCAATTTTGCTTATTTACGTAGCCATTCAACCAGAAATGAGCCTCATCGCTGAACAAAATTTGTCACATTTGAACATTTCGAACCGAACACTGATTTTGGTAATAAAATTCAATGATTTGCAAGCGTTGCTCGTTAGTAAGTCTATTCATGATGAAATGTCAAAGCATACTGAGCATCTTTCTCTTTGGCACCATGTCTGAAATCTCACGTGATCTGTCAAATACTAATGCATGAAAATCCTAACCTCAAAAAAATCACCCATTATTACAACTTGAAATATCTAATTAGGTTTGTTTTTTTTAAGGTTTGCTGGGAATAAAACAACATTTCGAGAAGTAGCCAATCTTTTCAATGTGTCTTTATTAAATGTTCACACATCCTTTAAAAAGGTTTTAGATTTTTTAGTAAATAAAATCGCCCCAGAAGTTATTAAATTTCCAAAATCAAATCCGGAAAAAGAAGTAATTTCTAAGGAATTTGAAAAGGTATAGATAAATGCATTAACTAATTTGTAATTCAAATGTAAAAATAAATTTCTTGATAGATTTCAGGTTTTCCAAACGTTATTGGATGTGTGGATGGAAGCTATATATCGGTTAGAAAGCCGATAATCGGTTAGAAGTTTGCTAATAGACATGATACTCTGTCAGTAACTCTGCAGGGAATCGGTGATTCAAAGCTCCGATTTTTGGATGTGTTTACTGGTGTTCCCAGTAAATGTCATGATTCGAGAATATTAAAACTATCATTTATCGGAAAAGATTTACCCATCTTGTGTTCTCCAAAGTACTACATACTGGGAGATTCTGCTTACCCATTAAGAGAATATCTTTTGACACCGTACCGAGACTATGGGAATTTAAGTGAATCAGAAAAAAACTACAACAAAAAGTTTTTTCCCACCCGTTTAAAAATAGAAAATGCCTTTGGTGTTCTTAAGGGTCGTTTTAGACAGCTATTTCGTCTTGATTTTCATGATGTTGTCACCATGTCACAGTTTGTTATTGCAGTCTGTGTTCTTCACAACATTTGTATTTACAACGAAGACGTTTTTGAGGAAGAATTGAACTGCGACATCGAGCACATCGCGTCATAGGATAGTCTTGATGATGACAGGCGCGACCGCATATTAACCTAACTGAGACAAATAAAAAGAAATGAAATAAAAACACTTTTATTCAATTAAAAATTTTTTTAATTCAAGTTTTTAATTATTTTAAGGCACAATGCAGGTACATAAATATTTCATAAAAAAGTTAAGGAACATACAGTGGATCAATAAAGTTTAGGCACAACATGATTTTCAAAAGTGTTTCGCCACTAACTTTTCATCTGCATAACTTTATAAAATAATTTTCATGCTGTTTTCAAGATTGATAGGTTTATTGACCATTTACACGAAAAATTATTCATATCTTATTATTTCTAATATACGATGGCTTTTAAACTAAAAAATAAGGTAAGTCTATGTAAAAAAAGTTTAGGCACACATGTGAAAATGTTCGGTATATTCGTGGTTTTTGCATGTCTAGTATTTGGTTGAACCTCCTTTAGCTTGGATAATTGCTTCTAAACGTCTACTCATACTTCTTACTAGGTTAGATGTTTCATCAGGAGTATTTTTTTCCCATTCTAAGCAAAGTGGCGCTTTAAGTGATTCTTTGGATGTAATGTGATGTTTCCGTATATTTTTCTCCAGTAAGTGCCAAATTTGCTCTATAGAATTCGTGTCTGGCGGTTGCGGAGGGGTTTTTAACTGTTTGCAGTGGTATATAAGCCATTCCTGCACAAGATATGAAGAATGTTTTGGGTCATTATCTTGTTGGAACAAGAATTTCCCATTTAAGCCCAGCTTCGCAACATTTGGAGATAAGTTTTCTTTTAAAATATTTAAATAAGAGTGCTTGTCCATTTTGTCGTCTATAAAGACAAGATTTCCCACTCCAGATGCCGCCATACATCCCCAAACCATAACATTACCACCACCGTGCTTCACAGTCTTAATAATATTATTTTCTTGAAGCTCTTTGTTTGCTTTTCGCCAAATTTTTTGTGGACCATCTGAACCAAAAATGTTAAACTTCGATTCATCGCTAAATATCACACTGTTCCAGAAGGCTTCAGGCTGATTAATGTGGAGTTTTGGAAACTCTAACCGCTTTTTCTTGTTTATATCTGAAAGACAAGGTTTGCGACGGGGAACTCTTCCATGATATCCAGCTCTGTGCAACGTATTTCTTATTGTTTGTGGATTAAGGTCTTCACCAAAACTTTTCTTCATTTGCTGACACAATTCTACAGCTGAAATCTTAGGATTTTGAGCTACTCCAGCAACAATGTTACGCTCCTGACGAGATGTAAATTTTTTTGGACGTCCACTTTTCCTCTCACGCTCTAATTTGTTGGTTTTTTCATAATGTTTTATGATGTTTCTTACACTGGTATAGGGCCTCTGTACAATAACACCAATTTCGCGATAGGATTTTCCATGTGCATGAAGATTTATAATAATTTTACGGACATCTACGGAAATTTCTAAACGATTGCTCATTTTCCTGTTTTCGTCGCGAATTAAATACCAAGAATATTTTTTTACATTTAAAACTCTCGCCTACTGAGGATTTAACATGTGCATAAACATGAATTGAAATAAAAAAGTGGAAATTTACCGTTATACAACAGTTTAAATGCAGTTTGTGCCTAAACTTTTTTTACATAGACATAGCTTGTTTTTTAGTTTTAAAGCGTTGTATATTAGAAATAATAAGATATAAATTATTTTTTGTTATAAATGGTCAATATAACTATCAATCTTTATAACGATATCAAAATTATTTTATTAAGTGAACCAGATGCAAAGTTATTGACAGAACACTCTTGAAAATCATGGTGTGCCTAAACTTTATTGATCCACTGTATTCAATTAAAAGCTAAAAGTTAATTCAAAACCAAAAATAAAAAAACGAAAACATCTTCTTCTCTTCTTCATCTTTTTTTATCTTTACACTTTTTTTTAACTAGGATACACATATTGCTGCTCATTTGTACCTCGGGTTCAATGGACTCATCTATTAAGCATTTATTGAGTTCATCCTCAAATTCAATATCCTTTTTCTTTGATCCCGAAGCTTTGTTGTTTTCCACAGCAACTTTTTTTCTTCTTAATACTGTTTTGTATCTCTCTTCGAGATACGATTCGAGCGATTGAAATCGGTTGAATCGTATAAAAATCGGTGAACATATAAAAACGCTAGATGTACAAGTGTACGGGGGAGAGAAAGTTTGTTCTATTGAAATGTTAAAAAATGTTACAATTTGTAAGTAAATGGCTAATGTGTAAAAAGTTTTGCATAGAAATATGTAACATTGTTTTGCCAGAAACGAAAACGCCATTAGACTCAAAATTGTGGAAGAAAAAATACATTCTACACTGCTCCTATTGACAATCTATCAAACAAAAAAAAAATCAAGCGAATACGTTAAGTTTAAGTCAGTTAAAATGGTTCTTAACTTTTTTCACTTGTCTATTTATATATAGATAAACAGCTTTTTTGAATCAAATTTTGCCTTTTACCCTTTAAAATATGGAAAAATAAATTTAAATAAAACATACATCAAGTATTATAAAAAACAAATTTATGGTCAGAAAAAAAAAATAATGATTTGACTATATTTGAAGATGACTGATTTTAAATACTCTATATTCAGCTCCGATCTGTTAATGAACTGTACTACATTGCACATTTGAAGTTAAGTTTGAATAACACTGGTTTACAAATTTACTTTTTAATATTTAAAATTGCTGATCACGAAAAATTTATATATTTTTCATGCTGGCCATTGGCCATTGTTTTATTTCTTTTTTTTCAATAATACTACTCTTTAAAGCGTCAGTCATAACCTAATAAATTAAGCGTGAAATGATGCCTAATTTTTTTATAGACTGAATTGTAGTGGATCGGATTTTTAATTTTCAAAAAGTTTTTAAGGATTTTCAAGAATTTGTGATATTTCAGAAGCTGTTTTTATCACAAATAATAACAATAACTATAGTTTTAAGGCCAAATTCTTAAAAAAAATTTTGATTTATAAAAGGTTTATAAGACAAATTTTTATACATAATTTGTTTATTAAACCTTTCATAAACCTACAATATTTTTTATGAATATGGCCCTTATAATTTTCATATTTTGTTTTAATAAATTTAAGACACAATGGACCGATATCGAAAAAATACTCCAATAAAAAAGACAATATTTGGATTCATTTTTTTACATAAAATCCTTTAATTATATACATATTTTATTTTGTTTTTTGTTCGGGCATCGATTTCATGGTAAATTTCAATGCTAGTGTCTTCTATTTTATTCTAGCATTTTTATTTTTTTATTTTCATATTACATTGAGAAACACCAGTGTACCAATGTCAATGGATGAAATGAAAAAATACCTTTTTGGGATCAGCATTCCCTAATTAATCTAGAAAAATGCAATACAAAGTTTAACAAGTTTCACTATAAAGCAGTATACACCTAATTCTGTTTTTACACGGTAGATCGGTTCCAGAAAAAACCGTGTATAAAAAAACCGTGTAAAAAAAGACATTGGTCATAAGCAAAAATAGGTGATTGGTTCCTTATTTCTAAAAACTATTAAAATTTTTTAAAAAATAAGGATTTTTTAAGAACTAGAATTCATGTTTATTTTATTAAAACACATACATGTACATATGTATAATATATATTTGTATCACTAGTGTATGATGAACATATTTTCGTTCCAGAAATGACCGATTTTGCAAATAAATGTTGAGCCTTCTCCATTTCGAAGGTGATCTAAAATTTCAATTTTGGATTCCAAATAATGGCTCTAAGTTTCAGTTTTGTATTTGTAGTTTTCGGTGTTTTCTTTTAGGGAGGCATTGGTAGTTCACAAAATACTAACAGATTTCAATTGCTCTGACAAGTATATTTGCTTGTATGTACAAAAAGAAAGTTTACTAAATTTGTGATATGAACACATTTCGCAAAAATTAAATTTGACAAACAAATTAAAAGCCCAAAAAAAAAATGTGAATCGTGCTAAATGGAATAAAAACGTGTAAAAATTAATTGTTTTATTTTCAAACCTTGTTAAATCAAAACCGTATAAAAAAACACCATGTAAAAATAGAATTAGGTGTACATATATAATTTAGAAGTCAATAAATTAAAAACACCTGGAAATATAAGAAAAATATTACATAAATAAATATGTAATGAAACAAATGAAAATTCTACTCGATTTAGTTTCGAAATGAAGTAATAATGGATTTCGTTTTACAAAACGCTAAGAAAAGTAAATTCGTGTCATAATAGAAAAAGTTCGAAATGCGTTTACAGAACATTGATGAGGGTGATTATAATTTAAATATATACTTATGAAAATATTAGTATATTTCTATAAAACCTAAGTGTACATTTTTGTAAATGTAAAAAATTCACCTTTAAAGTACAAATAAAACGATAAAATATACAGAAAAAATCGTTCTTTTAAAAATAGGGTTTTTTTTAGCTCTTTTTGACCGCTGTGTCGACGCGTTTGGTCTTTAAGAGTTGGCGTCTGATAGTAATCATGAAAAAAATCGAGGTCGGAATTTCGACGGATTTATACATTTTGAGGTCTCCTGAATCCATTTTGGTTGTTTTCGCGATGATGTCTGTGGGTGGGTGGTTGTATACAGGTCATACCGTTTGACATATAAAAATGAAATTTAGTATGTGACTTTAGTATATGAAGATGGAAAGGTGTATAATTTTTGGGCATAATCAGGAGGGGCAAGGGGTAGTTTCCTTACCCCTAAATTTTGTGAACGTTCTACAGGTCATACCGTATGATATATTAAAACGAAATTTAGTATGTGCCTTTGGTATATGGAGATGAAGAGTTGTGTACATTTTGGGCTTAATCGGGAAGAGGCAAGGGGTAGTTTACTTACTCCCAAATTTTGTAAACGCTCTACAGGTCATACCATATGATATATCAAAATGAAATTCAGTATGTGCCTTTGGTTTATGGAGATGAAGAGTTGTGTACATTTTGGGCATAATCGGGAAGGGTAAGTATTCATGTGTTGATTTAAATGAAAACAGTATATGTTTAGTGGGAGATTTTGGGGATACTTATATTTGTTGGGGAATTTTGTGGATGACAATTTGCAAATTGGGAATGAGACTCGTAGAACATCAGGGATGTGATATGAGCACTAATTGTCAGTTCAACTATATTTGAAGATACAATAAATATGAAAATAAGCTAAAAAGAACCTATACTGGCTCAGATAATGTAACTATCGATCATTCGATTGGCTGGAAACCTTTAAATCTAAATTACATTGTCGTCCTCATCTTCGATATATGTTGCTGTCTATTTTGTACATATAGAAAACTTAAAGGTTAGTTTTATTTGGATAATAAGATATGCGAACTTGATGTTCAGATACATTCCGTATACTGAAACCGCTGCAACATCCTTTCTTCTAAGCAGTACGTTGACTAGTACATTCTACAGATAAGACGATAGAAGTCCATCCTAATTATCATATACGCGACTCTTGACATCTCCATTGGGCATTCATTCTGTTCTAAGTCAGTTATAATTTTTATAAGATATCGTACAATTCCTGCATCGATGTTGTAAAACACGTAAACATGAAGGCTACCATTGTTAGTTTCGCACTCAAGTATTTTATATATCCTATGTCTAAATGTGGCGCCATATTAACATCTATGTTTTAAATAGTAAATAGTCGGACTAACGGATCGAATATTTCCGATTACCTAATGCCCGATGCTTCTTTTGTTAACCCGGAGTCCACACCTGATAAATGTCAAATTTATATCATGATGAAAATTAATCTCGTGTAGACATCATTTATTAGCATTACATCAGCATTATGATATAATCATCAGAGCTCATGTGTTTTTTTACACACGTTTATTTTTTTTTATTGCAAAACAAGGGGAGAAGCGAAAAAGATAATTTTTTATTTCTTTTCCAAATTATTTAAATAAAAAGCAAGATAAGATATGAATTTAGCCTTAAATTAATTAATAAAGCAATTAATATTGCCATACAATTAATATTGCCATACAATTAATATTGTATGGCAATATTAATTGCTTTATTAATTAATTTAAGGCTAAATTCATATCTTATCTTGATAATGTTACAAGTTATAATGAAAATTCATCACGTGTGGACATCGGGTAAGACAAAAATCAATTGCGTTTAGTTAACTGATCCAGAAAGAGGGAGACTTGGTATATGTGTAAAAGCATTAGAATACTAAATTTTAATTGTATTGTAGATTTGACATATCTAATAAATATCCTTCTTATTATTTTTAGGTTTGCCGGAGTGACTTAGAAAAAGAAGTCTTAGATCTCTTGCAAAAGTCATTGAAACTTTGCGATGTTGAACATCCAGGTTCCAGACAAATTTTATACACCTATCGCTTAGGTTTAATACATAAAAGGTAAGTAAATATGCGTATGTTGAATTTATTGTTGAAAGATAAAGTAAATAACACTTAAATACTTAAATAATTATTTAATTATTTTTATATTTAATAATTCATTAGTTCATTGAACGTGAATTCGAGTAGTCACAGAGTAAACTGTCTAGTGGAAAAAAATCAAAAAATAAACTTTCGTATTTATCAATAAAGCTAAGACTCCCACGATCCCAGAGGTGGTTTGGTTTTTCATGTGCGTTACACCTATAAAAAGTTACACGGCTTTAAAGTCGAATTATTTTGATAATTTTTTCATAATTTTTAAGTAACCAAAAATGGGTTTGGAAAAAAAAATCTCAAAAATTCTTTTTTTAATAATTCTTGCAAATAAACCGACTACAAAACAAATATATGTGCATCAATTCTAAACTAAAAATTTAAAAGAAAGTAATCTGTAAGAAATAGTACTCAACTCAAATACTTTTATACTTGTTGCTCTAACGGACATAGTAATATACGTTCTGTACATTCAAATGTCTATCCATAACGGTTAAGCAGATCAAGCCATATACGACATATTACGTCAGATATAAGGACACCCTTTATTTTTTACACTTATTATTACTTACACAGTAATAAAAAGTATCGGTTCCAAAGATATGGCCATATAGCTTAAACAATATCACCTAGGGGACACCCTTTAATGTACAATTTTAAATTAAACACTTATTTTAAAGGACAGATTCTTTGTTCAAAAGTTTGGCTATATGCATCAATTTACATCAACTACTGAGATACCCTTCAAAATTTTAAATATTTATAAATGTTATTATACGGGACATAGTAGTGGAGATTCTGTCTAATTTTCAAGTGTTTGTCTATAACGATAACGGTTCAAAAGATAGGGCTAGATAGGTAAAATTATATCAATTATGGGGACACCCTTTAGTTTCCAAATTTAAATTATATACTTGATGTTATAAAGGACTTAGATATACAGGTTCTTTGTAATTTTTAACCGTCTCTTTATTACGGTTAAAAGTTTTGCAATATACATCAAATTACATCAACTATTGGGACACCCTTTAACTTCTAATTATAAATATTTAATTTCTGATTATAAATATTGGACATTCTGTCCAATTTTCAAGTGATTGTCTACAATGGTTCAAATGGTTTATATATTTAAGTTGACGTCACATATGGGGACACCCTTTAATTTTTAAGTTTATTTTTTATTAATTTCTTTTATTGGCAGCTATAGTAATAAGCAGTTTTTTTTAAATTGTAAAAGGGCGACCTTTACGGTTCATAATACACGTAAAAACATGTATGTTGTATGAGGACACCCTTTAATATTCAAAATTCTGAACTTTTTTTAAAATGGAACCAATCTGTAAGCATTTCCTTTCTAATAAAGAAAAATTTTTTAAAATCGGTTCAGAAATGACTGAGTTCTGCGGGCACAAACATAAAAAAGCAACATTCAGACGAATTGATAACCTCCTTCTTTTTTTGAAGTCGGTTAATAAAATGCATGCAAATTTATTTGTTTTATTCAGAAATTTAGCAGAAACAATGAAAAAATCCTAAAATTGAAATATTTATAACAACACTGTAAAAAAAATTGTGAAGTTTTTAGCCAAAATATGTACTTTTAAAAAAAAAAATAGTCAGCTTCGATGGACCCGAAAAAATACGCACATCAAAAAACTACTTTTATGAATCAATAATCTTATTTTCTTTTATATATACTAAAATATGTATACAAATATTTAGGTGTTTTCTATGCCAACTTTTTAAATATAATGATTTTACAAATTATCCATATTTGATATTTTTATTAAAATTATCAGTTGATATTTTTAATATTTGAAAATGTATGATAATAGTAGGCTATGCTTTAAACCAAGGCGAACTAATACAAGGTGAGTGCACGGGCGAATGCTTTAGAATGCCTGCACAAAACAATTAGAAAGAACAGACTTGAGCACACTCGAAAAAATAGCAGAGAAAATTGTAATCAAGATTTAATGAATAAACTCCTAATTTCTTCTGATCCATTAATTTGATCTAATAGAAATACAATAAATACAAGCAGCTTTTTCAACAATAATCAAGAAATTAATAATTACATAATAGTAGATGAATCTATTAACACTGATTCAGACTCAGACTTCAGATTGTTTACAATTGTTATGTTATTTGAATTTTTTGTAACTTTATTATACCCTTCACCACAGGTGGAAAGGGTATATATAAGTTTGTCATTCCGTGTGTAATTTCTACAATATTCATTTCCGACCCCATAAAGTATATATATTCTGGATCCTTATACATAGAGAAGTTGATTAAGCGATGTCCGTCTGTCCGTCTGTCCGTCCGTCCGTCTGTCCGTGTTAGTGTGGTAATGTCATTTGCCAAGGCACCAGAAGAGATACAAAAAATTTAAGCACACCAATCTGTCAGGCATAGTTTCGAAAATTTTGGTATTGCAATTCAGCAACATCGGATCATTCCTTTGGAGGCTACGGGCCAAAAACCACGCCCACCTATATTTTTTTTACGTTTTTTTTAATTTTTTTCGGCTTTAATGATTATGTTTTGCCTTTTTTTGTCAAATAAATATTAGACTGCGACAGGTAGATCGCAATGACTGCATACAGATCTCGGGGGATCAATAACCCCCTGCGAGGGGCGATTTTTGTTTGTATTTAGATTGGTAGGGTTTTTCTGCTTTGATTTGTATTAGAGACCTTAATAGAAAGCAATACGCATAGAGGTAGCCAATGGACCCTCAGGGTACCCACTGATAAATAGGAGCAGTTAAAAGGACCCCCCATGTGTCAATATGAGGAATTTTTTTTTTTGTAAGGATATCTTTTTGCTTTAGTCTGACCATTCTAACTTAATATAGATTGCGGAAAGGTCCTAAATTTAACAAAAAAATTTCAATAAAATTTTAAAAAAAAAAATTTTAAATTTTGTGTCAAAAATATTTACAAAGCATTTTCAAAAACGTATTTTACAGAAAAATATAAAAAATTTTTTTTTTTAAATTTTCCAAAAAATTTTTAAAAAAATATTTTTACAAAAAATATTTAAACTCAATTTTCGAAAAATTAAAACAAAAATTTCAATATTATGAGTGTAACATAACATATTTTTAATATTAAGAATATACATACATATGTATGTATGATATAGAGTAACATATTTTTATACCCTTCACCACAGGTGGAAAGGGTATATATAAGTTTGTCATTCCGTGCGTAATTTCTACAATATTCATTTCCGACCCCATAAAGTATATATATTCTGGATCCTTATACATAGAGAAGTTGATTAAGCGATGTCCGTCTGTCCGTGTTAGTGTGGTAATGTCATTTGCCATGGTACCAGAAAAGATAAAAAAAATTTAAGCACACCAATCTGTCAGGCATTGTTTCGAAAATTTTGGTATTGCAATTCAGCAACATCGGATCATTCCCTTGGAGGCTACGGGCCATAAACCACGCCCACCTTTTTTTTACGTTTTTTTTAATTTTTTTCGGCTTTAATGATTCTGTTTTGCCTTTTTTTGTTAAATAAATATTAGACTGCGACAGGTAAAAAATTTCAATCAAATTTTAAAAAAAATTTAAAATTTTTTTTTTTCAAAAATATTTGCAAAAAAATTTACAACGCATTTTCAAAAAGATATTTTACAGAAAAATATTCGAAAAAATTTTTTTTTAAAAATTTTCCAAAAAATTTTCGAATAAAATTTTACAAAAAATGTTTAAAAAAATATTTTTACAAAAAATTTTTACACACAATTTTCGAAAAATTAAAACAAAAATTTCAATATTTCTTTGAAAATTAAAATCATGACTGTAACATAATATTAAGAATATACATATGTATGTATGTATGTATGTATGTATGTATGTATGTATGTATGTATGTATGTATGTATGTATGTATGTATGTATGTATGTATGTATGTATGTATGTATGTATGTATGTGTGTATATAGAGTAACATATTTTTTTAAATGCGTTTGATTTTTAAATAGATGATATCTCTGTTTTAAAAACTAGGTGCATTAAACACATAGACATCATCAGAATACCGACTACAAACTGTCAAAAATGAAACATTGTGGCTGTCGTCAACTTATGCTAATTTCTATTTTATTCAACAAAAGAAAATGTCACAAAATTGCAAATTAAAAATTCATATGCAAGAAAAAAGTTTTGGAGGAAATATTTATAATTTTTTTAAAAAGTTTTTTAATTTTATAAAAGCAAAATAAGTATTTCTACAACAATGTCAGAGTTTACGATGTAGCTGTAGGCTTCAATATCATTAAGTAGCTGACAACACGGCGACAATTGTAGCAAACGGAATTTGTTTTCATTTGTCTTCTATTTTTTAACTCATGAATAATGATTTTTTCTCATACGAATTTATTTAAGTAAAGAGTCAACAATATGGATAATGCTGTACATGTCCTTATAAATCAAATCACCGTGGTGAAGGGTATAGAAGATTCGGCACGGCGGAATATAGCACTTACTTGTTATTATTAATTTTTATATAAATTTGTTTTTTATCTTAAATAATAATTTAATTTTAAAAAATTTAGTGTTATCAATTTGGTAACCCGATTCGTATAATTTTATTTGAATACCAATGGTTATGAGTATTTTCAAGACTTTAAAAAATAAAAATAACAAAAAGTTTAAAATAATGTTATATTCAAAAGGTATACGGCAACCCTAAATTATTAGAGATTAGTAATATTTTATAAAAAAAACTATCACGCTTTATCATTTTGTATGTGAAATGATAGATTAAAATTCAAAAAAATAATAATTGCTGAAATGGGGTAATTTTGGGTATTTAATTGTCCCCGCACCGGAAAAATAAAAGGATTTCTAAAAATGTTAATTCATTTTGGAAAATAGTAGGCCAAGAGAGATATGTGCCAAAAATTTCATTAAGCTACCATACAAGGTATATTTATCTTACTAGGTAGTGTCGTCCGCCCAGCTGTTTTAGTAGTTCGACATGTCAAAAGTTGTATGTGTTCAGAAATTTTATAGTGTAGAAGTGAGAAAGCAATAAAACACATACACGCCTTCTCAATTTTCTTATATGTTTTTTGACATTTCCAACTACAAAGCAACAACAAAATGCCATGTTGTTTTTGTATTGTTGTATTTGTTGTAGGGACGCTTATACCTAGTAAAATAAATATACCTTGCTACCATAACTCCTTCGATTTTTTTTCCAGTTTTACTATAGGGGCCGTTCACTGTGAGTCAGGGTGAAAAATATAAAAATAATTAAAAAATAAAATAATTTTTGGATTTTTGAATTTAAAGAAATTAAAAGAAAACTTAAAGAACTCCATTGAACTAAAACAATTTATATTGCTATCAGTATGACTGATGGCAATGAAAGTAGGGATTTTGATGAGATATCGTGGAAAATAGTCACACCTAAAGCAAAAAACGTAAGAAAAGTGATTCTCCAAAAATATTTTTAAACAAACGGATAAATTCCAATAACACAAAAAATAATGCATTTATTGCTAGTAATGTTTCTGCATCTACATCAAACAACAACAACGCATCCGATCATGCTTTAAAAAATGCCAACAACAATGCATGCAGCTCTAAAAACTTTGAAGATGATAATGTAAGTCAGAATGTGTGCAGTATTTTAAATCAAAATGATAAACACAACAACAATGATGAAGACACTGATGATAGCGAAAAAGAAGCCAATGTTATCGCTCCAAAACCTCCACCAATTATCATACCGAACGATGCAGATATTAGCTCAATGGTTAAAAGTCTTACCAATTTGAAAAATGTTTTGTTCAATTACAAAAGTCTTAGGGATGGCCAAATAAGATTTATGACTAAGGATATAGCATCCTACCGTACACTTTCTCATTTTATAAATGATTAAAATATAGAGTTTCATACATATCAACCAAAACAAGATCGATCATATAGAGTAGTGGTTAAAAATCAACATCAATCAACACCAACTAAAGAAATTAAAAATGCCTTTGAAAGATTAGGACACAAAATAAGAAATGTTACAAATATAAAAAGTAGAATTACTAAGCATCCTCTACCGTTGTTTTTGATCTGGAACCAAACCCGAATAATAAAAATGTATATGACATTAAAGCAATTAACAATGCTATTGTTAACATCACTGAAAACGAAAGATATTGTTTAATGTCATCGATGCCAAGAATTCGGCCATACCAAGACCTATTGAATGTACTAAAGATGATAACACTCCACCTAAGTGTATAAATTGTTTGAAAAATCATCATCATAATTCCCTATATACAATGCAACCTTTATAGCATTGTATATAGGGAATTATTAAAGAAAAAATTACAACAAAATTCACTCAATAGATGTGATCACCCCAACTTGAGTTATAATACTTATGAATATTCGAATATAAATAAGGCGAGTTATCCAAATAATAATATTCCGCACTCAGCAGTTTTAAAGAATAATTAAACTCATTCGCTGGAAAAGTTAGAAAAATTAATACAATATCAGATAAAACTAACCAACAAGCTGTTAAACATGATGACAGTCTTCGTTACGATACTATGCAAATAAATTAAAATATCGCAATATGGAATGCTAATGGGGTTTCAAACCATTTACAGGAAGAAGAAATATTTTTAAAATTCCTTCACATTGATATTATGTTAGTGTCAGAGACACATTTTACGACTAGGACCTATTTTAAAATACAGGGATATGATTTGGTAACAGCTAATCATCCGGACGATAGAGCTCAAGCTGGAGCCGCAATATTAATAAAATCTTCAATCAAATACGAATCATACCTTCAAGCTGCTTGTATAAAAATTAGTTCAGATGTAAATGACATTGCTATTTGTACTATTTATTTCCCATCTCGGTTTCCAGTTAAATGTCAAGAGTTCGATGCATTTTTTAGTCGATTAGGACCACGATTTTTAGTTCGAGGAGATTTCAATGCAAAACGTCAATGGTGGGGATCCAGATTAGTTAATCCTAAGGGAAGTGAACTGTATAAATGCATTACAAATAAAAACTTTTCAGTACTATCTACTACTAAGTCCAACTTATTGGCCCACTGATCAGAGAAAAATTCCTGATCTTCTTGACTTTGTTGTTTACTCTGGCATTTCTAATCAATTACTTCATATATCCGACGTTGACGAATTATGCTTAGATCATACACCTCTACTTTAATACTGTTTTACAATCTCTAATTTATAAGCACAAAATAAAAAATTCGAAAACTGATTTAATATCATTTTCCACTTGGGTTGAACGGAATCTAAATCTAAATGTGTCTTTATCGTCTTCAGCAAAAATAGGAAATGCAATAGAAAAATTTAACTACACAATCCATGATGCCGGTTTTGTATCTACCCCAAATCCTGTAAGTCGACAGAGAATTGATCGTTTAAATCTTACAACTGAAATAAGAGTCTGTTAAGAAAAAAAGGAGACTTAGAAAAATTTGGCAAATAAGCAGGAATCCTCGAGACAAGCAAGTCTTTAATAAAGCAGCAAAAGACCTTAAAATTGCACTTATCAACTGGAAAAATGATCAGCCTTGATCCTAAAGCAACAAAAATAACGAGTTTTCATTGTGGAAAGCAACCAAATACATTAAACGACCAGCTAAAAGAAATGTTCAAATTAAAGACAGTAAGGGTGTGTCGTGCAGAACCGACAACGCTAAAGCAGAGCCATTTGCTAATTACCTGCATAACACGTTTCAAGTAATCTTGATAATGAAATAGTTAATTTTTCAACTGTGCCTGCCCTATGGACTGGCCAATAAAACACATATCCGTGAATGAGGTTAAACGCCAAATCAAGAAAATTAACTGTCACAAATCTCCTGGCTACAAAACGAAATAAGCCAGAAAACTTAGTTGGTTCGTACAGACCGATAAGTTTACTGGTCGTGTTCGCTAAAATATTTGAAAGATTACTTTTAGAACGATTAATGCCAGTTTTAGACAAATCGAAAATTATTCCTGAATACCAATTTGGTTTTCGGAAAAAGCACGGCACTCCAGAGCAATGCCATCGTATCCTTGCCTATATACGAGAAACATTGGAAAACAAAAGATATTGTTCAGGAGTATTTCTAGACGTACAACAAGCTTTTGATAAAGTATGGCACACCGGTTTATGTTTTAAGTTGAAAAAAACAAACGCTTCCAACGCCTTTTTATTTGCTTTTGAAATCTTACCTAACAAATAGAAGTTTTTACGTTAAAGTGAACACAGAGATTTCTGAAATATACAACATAAAATCTGGAGTTTCACAAGGCAGTGTACTTGGACCAATTTTATTATATGATACAGCAATTTTAACATCTTGTTATTGCCCGAATGATGCATGAAATAAAGTACAAACCCTAAACTAAATGCACTAGAAATATGATTAATTAAAGTCAACACGGAAAAGTTATCTCATGTAACGTTTTCATTACGACGAGGTAATTGCCCTGCCGTTAATTTTAACAATATAACTATACCACAAAAAGAATCGGTTAAATATCTGAAAATCCACATTGATAAAAGATTAACGCGGAAAACTCATATTAGATAAAAAAAACAACAGTTAAATATTAAAACAAAAAATTTTGGTTTTAGATTTAGTAACCAATACTAAATCCAAAATCAAAATTTTGCTTGAAAAACAAGATTGTTATATATAAACCCATATTAAAACCAGTATGGACTTATGGCATTCAACTCTGGGGTACAGCCAGGATTTCAAACATTGAGATTCTAATGGGTGATTTTTTTGAGGTTAGGATTTTCATGCATTAGTATTTGACAGATCACGTGAGATTTCAGACATGGTGCCAAAGAGAAAGATGCTCAGTATGCTTTGACATTTCATCATGAATAGACTTACTAACGAGCAACGCTTGCAAATCATTGAATTTTATTACCAAAATCAGTGTTCGGTTCGAAATGTTCAAATGTGACAAATTTTGTTCAGCGATGAGGCTCATTTCTGGTTGAATGGCTACGTAAATAAGCAAAATTGCCGCATTTGGAGTGAAGAGCAACCAGAAGCCGTTCAAGAACTGCCCATGCATCCCGAAAAATGCACTGTTTGGTGTGGTTTGTACGCTGGTGGAATCATTGGACCGTATTTTTTCAAAGATGCTGTTGGACGCAACGTTACGGTGAATGGCGATCGCTATCGTTCGATGCTAACAAACTTTTTGTTGCCAAAAATGGAACAACTGAACTTGGTTGACATGTGGTTTCAACAAGATGGCGCTACATGCCACACAGCTCGCGATTCTATGGCCATTTTGAGGGAAAACTTCGGAGAACAATTCATCTCAAGAAATGGACTGGTAAGTTGGCCACCAAGATCATGCGATTTGACGCCTTTAGACTATTTTTTGTGGGGCTACGTCAAGTCTAAAGTCTACAGAAATAAGCCAGCAACTATTCCAGCTTTGGAAGACAACATTTCCGAAGAAATTCGGGCTATTCCGGCCGAAATGCTCGAAAAAGTTGCCCAATCAGCTTATCATCAGCTTATCAAATTTACTTATTATTCTTGATTGGATAGATTGTAAATAAAGAATTACAAAAAAAAAAAATATTTAATAATTCTAAATTTTAATTTCATTTCTGACAAAAAAGTTTTTCCTCCGAACCATGGTATAATAATACAGGTATATATATGCAAAGCGAATTAAAAAAAACTGAGCAATGCGTTTTTGCCCGACTGTGTCAAAATATTTTACTAAAATGTAAAGAAAAATGTAAATGACATGACATAACACTTGCATGAAAAATTATTCTTTATAATAAAAATAATTAAACATTATAATAAAAATAAAACTAGTTTACATAGAAATAGGTATAAAAAGAAAATTAAAATTTATAAAGATCAATCTCTAGTAATTCATTTTGTCCAAGATTAAAATTGCGTAAGTTCAGTTTTCAAAGTTATTCTGGTTGGTAACCTGTAATAGCCATAATATAAAGATAACCAAGGCACACTGTCAGTATTCTAAAGACCCTTTACATTGTGGGCTTCAATATACGACTGCTTTACATTAAGGGACTCTGTAGGACCCTGCAGATATAGGAAAGACACCTAAATAAATGTGCAGTATTTGCGAACTAAATCTAACGACCCTTAAGCCGATATGTCTTTAAGCAAGTCAGGTTGGGCTGCATATGGGCCTAGCGGCCTAGAACTTATTTAAATTTAGCTGAAAAAGTTTTAATTAAAAACATATATGTATGTATGTACATATATTTTTTCTTTTCTTTAAGTAAACATTGCAAGTTAAATAAAGGTTTGAATAAAATACAGCAAATAGTCCACAATGCAGTGAGTAACATAAAAAATTTAATTTTTTAATTATTATTAATTTTTAAGTGCGCAAACAGAGTTTTATACAAGGTTTGACATTTTCAGATAAGCAAATTTAAACAGCTGTTCTAACAGTTTTACGTGTATTATTATGCCATGCTCCGAACATGAAAAATTTATTTTACCAGGTGGCATTGCGTCTGCAGCTTATGTTTTGCTTAAAGCATTAAACACATAGAGGACAGCAGGATACCGACTACAACCTGTCAAAATTAAAATGCACACGTTTATATGAAGACGATTATTTCGACGACATCAAAGCTACATGGCTACACGACCACCGTTGTGGCTATAGCCACCTTAAGCTAATTTCTATTTTTGTTTGCGACAATTTTATTTTATTCAACAGAAGAAATGTCACAAAATTAAAAATACAAGATTCATTTATAATCAGAAAGATTTGAGCAAATATATTTATTTGTTTTGATATGAGTATAAGTATTTTTTAAAAAAAGTAATTTTTTTATAAGTTAAATATGTATTTCTTTAATATTTTCATAGCTTTGAAGTATGTAGCTATCGTCTTCAACATAATTCAGTAGCTGACTACACGGCGACGATTGTAGCCAACGGCATTTCTAGTCGTGTAGCGGTGTAGCCGCTGTTGTCAATGTGTTTAAAGCTTAACTTTTTAAGTTTTTGAAATATTAAAAAAATGTCATTATTTTTAATAATATTTTAAGATTACAAATCTCCACAAAATAATACTAAAACAACGGTAAGGAAAAAGTAACTTTAATTACGAGTATTAAGTAATTATAGTCTTTATTTTTGATGTGTCGCACTTAATCAAAAACAAAGTGTTTTTTTATATTGATATAATAGTTGTCAAGGCATTGCCACCGTATATTAAATTCACCTTGGTTTCGAACATAAATTTTCTCATAAGAAGAAAAAATACATATATGAGTACATACTTATTACACTCTATCAAATAACTATAACAAGTAGAAGTTGTGTATTTTTATCTAGAATGATTAAAAATAATTTGGAATCTTTAATGCGACAGTATCTTCTTATTAAAGAAATTTTGAAAAATTTGTTCTTTAAACCCTTTATAAAACGAAAATATATTTTATGAATGTGGCTCATAGAATTTGAACGTTAAGGAAAGAATACAACTTTACTTTTTAAACGACGTTATCAACGACATTATCAACGACGTTATCAACGACGTTATCAACGACGACGAATCCAAAAGCTGAAAGCTAAACAAGTAAAAAAATACAGTTTTCAATATATATGTACATATATAAAGCAAGTATTCAATGGAAACTTCGTTTTAAATCTCTAACTTTAATTTTATTTTTAAAACTTTCATTTTTAAACAGAAAAGAAAAAAAAAGTGTTTCTTTAAACACCAAAAATTTGTTTGTAATTGCATATTAATAAAACAAAAAAAAGTAACGAGAGCACATTTATGAGTCTCTCAAACTCAAAAAATTCTGAAAAAGGGTGAGAAAGAATGTGTATATAAAACAAGGAAAACAATAAAAGTTAAAAAATTTATTGTCCCGAAACTACTTTGTCGCAAGCTTGCTTGTGTGCTTCGGGTCATTATCTTGCTTTTCTTCAGAAGCATAAGGGGGCATTACTTCCCCGAGTAGACCAACATAAATGTTCTTATCCATTGTGGTTTTGACCAATGTATAGTTCCTACACCATACTAAGAAATAACATTATGCTAGATCCACCGTGTTTTATGGTGTTAGTTGGAAATCTTTTTATGTAGGAACGTGTACCCTTGTTTCAAAATAATACAATTTTGAACTCATCTACCATTTGTTTTCCGTTGAAATAAAACAGCATTTTGTCCTTGGTGCTATTTTTCTGACCGGCAGTGTATATAATTATGTATATACTAATGTATAATAATGTATATACTGCTTATTTTTTTTTTGCATTGCAGTTCCAAAGATATCTTTCTGTCGGGGCTTTATAAATTAGGAAATATATCGCTCTACGTTCTTCAAAATAATACATTAAAATAAACGAGTTTTTCAAGACAACTAACTATAAAAATGAGTCAAAATTTCCCGCTTATAAAAATAAAATGTGCTGGCATGTTTTCAGTGTATTGCCTTGCCAGGAGTCGTTATGCAACTTTTTCACCCCGATTGCTTCCCAACCTCTCTTACTAACAAGCAAAAAGTTGCATGCAAATATTGCGGCGTTTATTGCAAAGTGTAAATACACATATGTTCTAAGATTTGTAAAAATTTAATTTGAATTTAAAAAGTCGAATATCTCTTAAACTGTTCCTAAGAGTAACTCATTGTAGCAGTCAACTAGAGAAATAAATAATCAATTCAAAATCAATTAAAAAATATAAATTCGCATCGGTTTAAGTTTTTCATATATAGGAGGTGACGAACTTGGCGTCTATAAAATGCAACACTTAAGCTCGACTACACTTATAGAGCTATGCAAGGTATATTTATCTTACTAGGTAGTGTCGTCCGCCTAGCTGATTTAGTAGTTCGACATGTCAAAAGTTGTATGTGTTCAGAAATTTTATAGTGTAGAAGTGAAAAGGCTATAAAACACATACAGGCCTTCTCAATTTTCTCCTATGTTTTTTGACATTTCGAACTACAAAGCAACAACAAAATGCCATGTTGTTCTTGTATTGTTGTATTTGTTGTAGGGACGCCACTACCTAGTAAAATAAATATACCTTGGAGCTATGTATGTATGGGAAATTTCATTGAAATCAGTTCACTCTGTTGGAAAATTCAAATGTATTTCCATTTTTTCCCCTAACTCCCCACTGTGCACGGTAGCATTCTTATGCTTGCAAATGTACTTATTTATGTATAGTTATATGGATTTATGCATACGATTCTTAATTGTTTTTAACACATCTTTTTTTATTTTTAAATAATATTTTATTCCAAATCCATCATTCAATTTCTCTTTACAGAATTGCATCTTTTCACTACAGCCAGTTGCGTAATAATTGCACGGAATCGACGAGCTTGTCTAAAACCACACTTCAACTGTGTAAATATCATTATGAAAGATCTGCAAATATTTTGGATTCGCTTAAAGAACCTAGCGATTATTTGATTGTACAATTAGAACGCATTTCTTTGCAAGAATTTTTAGCAGAAAGTAATTATTTTGCAATTCTTCTCATTTAATTATTAATAACAGTTTTACTGTTTTTTTTAGATGCTAGCAACAACATAAAAAAAATAAAAAACCTACAACAAGCATTAGAAATTTGTCTAAATTCCAAACCTGTATTTGAATATGCTGTTAATAATTTTAATTCTACGGCTGAACTAACAAATTCAACAACTACAGCGACAACAGCTGTTACACAAAATACCAGTAGTGAAAGTGAATTTCTTAAGCATATACTCTTATTTGAGAGTCGTTTACAATTTGTCCTGAAAACTCTCGTAAAACTTTGGCTTAGTGGGGTAAAGGATACGAAAAACCGGGCGCAACTGTATAAGAAAATGTATATGGAAACCTTGAATATTAGAAAAATAATAGGGGCACAGCATGAACTAAATGGCGTTAAATTATTAGCACAAAAATTTGCCAACCTATTGGATAGACTGATTCAACTGGAACGTATACATACAAATATTATAACCAATAAGAACAATAATAACAATTCAAGCTGCTAAGCTTAAAGATTTATTACTTTAATATATTTTAAAATACATACATATAGTTTTTCCGGTTTTTATATGTGTTTCTTCTACACAAGAATGTTGGTTTGTTTTTTAATTGTTGTTCAAAGGAATTTAATAAAATATTTATTGATAGATGTAATTAAATCCCCCAAAAAGTTTATAAAAGTCTTTCCTTACGATTTTTTATTTTATTTTGTTTAATAAATATTTTAATAATTCATTAACAATATTTGCTTTTTTTTGGTATGGATTTGAGAATTAACCTCACATTTAGTTTAGCCGCAACCGCCTGTCTCATTAAGAACTTCACCAGCGATCAAGATAATGTATGTTAGTATGAACATCGGACCAAGGCCTCGGTAATACTTTAGAATCATTTGAAATAAAAATTAAAAATAATTAAATGCATAAATTCAACAATTTTAAAAACTTACTAGACTTTTTAAATCACACATTTTTAATTATGTATATTAAAATTTTAATTCAGTTTTGTTCTAATTTATACGTGAAAGTTGTTACTTAAATTATGTTATGGTTGTGTATGTTGTAAACGTAACAATTCAAAATGTTATTTAATAAAATATAAAATCATAATGAGCGTGTTTTAAATACTTTATTTAATTTGTGAAATATTTAGTTGCTGAAATACCAAGTACTGAAATTACTTAATGTTATTGCGTAATCTTAAAATTGCTTATTGTTTTTAAGAATTGCAATTTTTGTAATCATAATTTCGGCCGAAAAATTGCAGATATTTTGATTTGGAATTCTTTTTTTTATACCCTTCACCACAAGTGGAGAGGGTATTTATATGTTTGTTATTCCGTGTGTAATTTCTACAATATTCACATCCGATCCCGTAATTTATATATGTATATTCTGAATTCTTATACATAGAGATGTTGATTAAGCGATGTCCGTCTGTCCGTCTATCTGTCTGTCGAAGGCACCAGAAGAGATACAAAAAAATTAAGCTCACCAATCTGTCAGGCATAGTTTCGAAAATTTTGGGATTGCAACTCAGCAGTAACAGATCATTCCACGCCCACCGATATTTTCTTCACGTTTTTTTTAATTTTTTTTCGGCTTTAATGATTCTCATTTGATTTTTTAGAGATCTTAGGGGATCAAAACCCCCCTGCGAGGAGTGATTTTTGTTTGTTTTTATGTTGGTAGGGTTTTTCTTCTTTGATTTGTATTAAATCCAATGAACCCACAGGTTCCTAAATTCAAAAAAATTATTCATTAAAATTTAAAAAAAAAATTTTTATTTATTTTTTTTTAATATTTACAAAACATTTTCAAAAAGACAGAAAACTTAATTTTTTTTTTAATTCTCGCTCGGTTTTCAGGTGGCCTTACTTTCGAAAAAAGTACATTAAGGCAGTGCGAAATTTTAGTTTCGTAAATGAAAAAACATCCCGCTTATGTTAAGGTTTTTCGAAATGGCATAAAACCCTGATTTTATTGATTTTTGAAACGAAAACGGCCGAGAAATTAAATCCGTTTGGGCCTCCAGTTCTTGATGGAGAAGGTTGGCATAAAGTAAGTAAAACTATTTGATATTTGAAGGTCTTAAAAGCTAGGATTCAGAGTATAAAAAAATAGAGAATATTTATCTTGAAGGCCAAAGACCCATGATTGTTTAAAAAACTAGGACCCAAAAGGAGGGAATGGGAATTTGTTGTGGGTGAACCAATTTTCATAAAATTTGGAACATGTATAGGTCAAATCGGCAATGCCTGTCTTCAAAACAAATTCAGGGGACAGGACAAAAGAAAAGTCGATTTCAGTGAAATCGCAACAGGTTAATACTATTTTTAAAAGGCGGACTCTGAGGATACTTATCTAAAAAGACGCAATAGGAGATTTCTTTTTTTAACCAGAAGGAAGGAAAGGGGGAAACCGTCATTTTATGTAACTAAACTTAATTAATCACATTATTGATAGTTTTTGATTTCCTTTTAAATGTTTTTTCTTTGCATATTAAACTGTCGATTAGATGTTGTTTCGCTGTATTTAAGAGAAAAAGAGAGACTCAATAAAAAATTTACTTATTTTATATCCAACCTTAATTTCACTGATTCATTCTTTATTATAAAATATGGGTCATTTGTTGTACTTGAAATAGTTTTTGTTCTTGTTTATCTTCCGGTTATTTCAGCACTTTTTTTTATATTTTTGCTTTTGTTTCATATTTTGTTTTTTTTTCAGCAATAATTAATTACATAATTTGTTTTGTTTATTAAAATTTTTAATTTAATATTTTATGAATTTTATTTGTTTTTGTTATGCATATAAATAATACTAGATCAGCAGAAATTACTGTTGGTCGATGTTAGTGCTTTTTTCTTGCCGAACATGCTTACAAGCTCTTTCACCTTTATTATTATTTTACTGTTTGTTTTTAATGTATTTGTTGTTATTGATTTATAACAACCCAGCGGTAAAAAGACGGGACATGAACGCCTTCTAGAAGGCCTCTTTACTCCTTCATTAGTCACGTTTTCACCGGAGTAGGCCTTCCACTCTCGGTTCTACCGGCAAGCGTAAAGGTTCTTCCGAAATTCTTTGCTAGAAGGCCTTTAATTTAAAGCGTTTTAGAAGGCTTTTCGTAGCAAAAACTAACTGCCAGTTTGACTATGTCGAAAGAGTTCGTTCTTACCTTCTTTCAAAACAAAATTTTCGAATTTTTTTTTTGTTGTTTTAAATGTAAGAATAAAATGTTTTGACAACACAAGATTATTGTTTTTCTAATTGCACTTGCATTATTAGTTTTAATTTTAAATTTATGTAAATATTAAAAATTTTTCTTAATTTTTTGGGGAATCGACCTCGCACCCCCAATCAGTCTAACGAGGCATTTAAATGGCAAAAAGTTTTCTATTTAATTGACAGAGCAATTAAACTTTTGTTGTTTATAAGTGAGAAACAGGTTAATACTATTTTTAAAAGTCGGACTCCTTATCTAAAAAGACGCAATAGGAGATTTCTTTTTTTAACCAGGAGGAAGAAAAGGGTGAAACCGTCATTTTATGTGACTAAACCTAATTAATCACATTATTGATAGTTTTTGATTTCCTTATTTAAATTTAGTCCATACAAGTCTCCAGGACCGGATTGAATTTATACATGCTTTTCCCAAAAACTATTCAACTATAGCAGGAAAAACTTAATCAGCTTAATCTTCATGGCAGTACAGTAGATTCAGCGATGTTGATGCGTCGTTTTGTGAGGATAAACTGCATATAGCGTTGCTACAGGAACCTTGGATTGTTCATAACATCAGGGGTAAGTCTCAACCAACAAACTTAGGTCATGTAGCTTGGTAGGGCATGGTGTACAAACAGTACTTATGCAACATCTCTGCTCGCCGGATCTTACTAAGGTAATGATAGGTAGTTGATTGGGATCATTTCTTATTGCGTCACCATATCTTCCCTGTGACACACTAGGTCCACATCCGTTACAGGAGGTGAAAAACCTGGTAAGTTTCTGTAGGAGAAGAGGTATGACGTTAGTCTTGGTCTGTGATGATAACTCGCACAATACGGGGACACAGCCGATAACTACAGGGGACAACTTTTGTTTGAATTGCTATAATGATGCGATTTGCTGATACTAAAGAGGGGATAGAACCCACCTTTGTTGATTCACGAAGGGTAGAGATGATCGATATCACAACGTCGCAGACAGACTAACCATGTCTGCCCACAGAGGTATCCGGTTTGACATTCTGTATGGCAGAAGAAGGAGAATGGTCCGTAGACGTATAATAATCCCAAAGAATACTAATCATACCAGTTATAAGAATTACCTTTCGAACATATGGGAGGTGCTACATTTCGGGTACTTTGTAATACGGGCGAAATCGAACGTACTGTGGAGATTTTAAACTCCTTAGATAAGCTAGCTTTCGAATATTCTTGTCCCTTGACAGTAGTAGTAGGAAAGATCCGACCCTGGTGACCTGGAACGGTGAACTTGAATCCATGAAAAAGAACTCATGGACTTCTGTTAGAAGGAGGGCCAGCAGACGGGCTAAGGCTGAAAGGATGAAGACTCCAAATAGTGTTAGAAGTGCAATACTATCTTTTGCACCATTTAAGCGGCAGGAATGAATGGAATTTTCTCTGCCATGTTACAGTGGGGTATAAACACATTGCTTGAACGAATTAGGGAAATATTTATAGTCTGTCTGTCTGGCGACTGGTTATATTCCGGTAGTATGCCGACGATCTGGCATTTATGGTTGGTGAAAAGTTCATCGATACTATCCAAGGATGTATGAAACGGGATTTCATAACAAACGAGGCATGGTGAGACGAACAGCGACTAACCATAAATACTAGCAAATCAGACGCTATGTTCTTCACTCAAAGGAGGAAGGGTATAGAAGTTGGATCCTTAATGCGTTACTCTCGATAAGGAACTTTCCTGGAACGAAGATATTGAATGATGATATGGAAAACAAAAAGGATCATGCATACTGGATTTACACAATGATGGTGCGATCCATAATAACATGCATCTGTGGTTTGGTGGGGTACAAAGGACTACTTGTATGAGTATATGTGGCGCAACGCGTACTGCTCTAACACAGGCAATTGAGGCAATGTTGGGATTGGTGCCGTTGAACTTATTCATTAGGTCAACGGCTTCAATGTAAGCTTAGCGTATGAAGAGATGGAACGCATGAGTAGAAGAAAGATAGTCGAAATACTGCATCGGACACTCATTGCGGAAGGCGTTATACACAATGAATGTATGGGAAACGACATCAGCATTTTTACTGTTGGTTCTCCTACTGACGGACGAGCAGGAGCAGGTGTATACTCAGCTGAGCTGAACTTATCCTGTAGTCTCCATTTGGAAGAGTACGTCTCTGTTTACCAGGCAAAATTGTTTGGGCTGCTGCATGCGTTGAATCATCTGCTGGAATTTTGGGTGCAGTGAAGAAAGGTTCTTATTGCTCTCGACAACCAGTCGATTATAAATTGCATGAGGCAGGTGAACATGTACTTCAAACTAGTGCTGGAACCTGTTTTTAAACTTAACAGATGTGCCTCGGTCAATAAGGTAAAATTAATGTGGGTTAAGGAACACATAGGCACAGCTGGGAATCAAGCGGCGGACCAACTTTGCTGGGAACCTTGAGCTGGACAACTGCGATGGTGACAGGTTTTGAAAATTTTAAGTACCAAAGATGATACTTGAATACTGTACCTGGAAGAGGCTGAGACTGCAGCGCATAATGTATGTGAATGTCCAGCACTGGCTAGCATAACATTCAGGACCACTGGTAGAAGCTTGTTAAGGTTAGCGGATTTCAATGCGTTTCAAGCTGTTTATAGAATCTTATTCGGCTTTGAATTTTATCCAAGTTTCAAACTGGGCAGTACCTCATAACTGAATACTATAGCACTATATTCAAGCTTCAATCTAAGCTTAGGATTGAGTTTCTGCCAAAAAGCTTATTTAATTGCGTCAATTTTGCTTCTATGAGACTTTTCTTAAGATTTTCATAAATAGTTTTGACATATTTGATAGTTAATAGATTTATTGTTCTGTATGCTTCTACCTTCTCGTGATCTTTTACTGGCATAGAATCATGGTAATCAGAGAAACTTTCAAGTTTGTGGGAAGTATTCTAGCCATACAATAGCATTAAAAATAAAAATATTTATTTGAACAGAAGTTCCATTAGCATCTTATTGCTGTTTTTGTCATAACCATAGGACTTCTTAAGATTTAATAAGCAATTGCTATTTTAACATGTCAGAAGTCAAATATATGGGGGACTGCAGCTTCAACTTCCATGAATGTTAAATCAACCATATTAGTAGGTATATTCGGTACAATTACATTTTTTAAATGATTAATAAATGAATAGCCTTTTTCGGTATCTTTTCTTCCCATCCTCCATAAGATGTATGCAAAGATTACATCTTACTTCATATATTTTCTGTTTTTACTGTTTACTTCATATATTTTGTTTATGATTTATCGTCCGAAAGCGGGAAATTTTTATACACAGTTGGATCCAAATCTTAAAATTACACAACCTTTGTTTGAAGTGGTTTAACAAGATGGTGCAATTGTGCAATTATCAAATGTGGACACCAGAGATCGTAGAAATGTACAAGAAATTTTAATAGACATCTTGAAAACACTGTACACTTTCTATACATTGAATACATTGTACATCTGATATTAATGTGTGGCTATGACTATACTTGTGTACATCTTGTGTATATGCTTTAGCAAGCAAATACATGAGTGGGAGTTGCCATATTAGTGTTTTTTGTAACTTTTGAACTAGAGACATCAAAGTGATTGGGTATTTATTTATATTTATTATTATACTAAAATAGTCTGAAGGACCGAGTTCAATTTTATTAATTTCAATATTAAATTAAATGTTTGTACTGATTTACACTTAATTTCAATAATAATTTAAAAAAAAACAGTTTTTTATATTTATTTATTTATTTATTTATTTATTTATTTATTTATACAATAATTTTAAGATAACTAAGAGAAAGCTATGACTACTGGGGTCTTAAGCTAACATAGGTGTTGTAATAATAAGGCTGATTGATAATATATGTTATTGCTTGATATTTAACAAATTAATAGAGTTGTTATAAATCTTTTAATATTTTGACATGTTTTAAAAAATTGATAACAGTTATAATATTTTCAGGAGATGGGTTAGATAGGTATTTAACTGGGTCATGTTTAAAGAAGTTACATCGTGTCGAATTAAAATGAATGCAATGTTTTATAATATGTTCAATTGTGACAAGTTCTGTACGACAATATTGACAGATGTTTGAGGTATCAGGTTGAATAATGTGCCTGTGTGTGAAGAACGTCGGACAAATTTCCTGCATTCTAGCGTGCTGAGAGACCCACTGTAATTGAAGTTTAGGTAGTTATTTAGGTTAATTTTTACTGGGTTTATAGATCTGTACCAATCAGATGTTTTAGACCATAAGTCACTTTATTTGGTCAAAGTATTTTTAATTTGAAGCAGAATGTCATGAGTATTGAGGTTGGGTGTTAGAAAACAAGGTGATTTAAGAGATGCTTTGGCTGTATAATCAGCAAATTCATTTCCTTTAATTTGGCAATGTCCGGGAAACCATACAATTTTGATGTTATTTTTTTCAATTAAAACATTTCTAATGTATGTGGGGTAGAAGTTTGTGTTGTGTAAATTTCGAATGGCTTGGATTGCAGATAATGAGTCAGTACATATTATAGTTTTAGATGCAATGTTACCTAGAGATTTTATTGCCTCAAATATTGCTATAATTTCGGCTGAAAATACTGTTGAATAAGATGGTAGTATGGATGTCTTTATAATAGTATCAGTAGTAGTGAGACTATAAGAAACACTGCTATCATTTTTAGAACCATCGGTAAAAATAAATTTGTATTCACTATGCTCCGTAATTACATTATTGAAATATCTTCTGTAAATGATGTCAGGTGTGGAAGATTTAGTAAATTGTGTCAATGATAAGATTATACTATTGGATGTCAGGAACCACGGTGGGTAGGCAATTCGGGTTTTACTGCAGGGCTTAGTAGGTAGGTCGTTGTGGTTGGCGAAATCACAAACACGACTAAGACAAGATTGAATTCTATTGTAATTGGGTTTCGAAGCTAGTTTTTTTGCATATTTTATATATGGGAGAATCGGATCTGTTGAGAAAATTTCTTAACAACTTGAAGGTTATAATGTCTCTTGTTTCTATAGAGAAAATTCCGGCTTCAAAGAGCATATTGTAAATAGGAGTAGTTCTTAAAGCTTTGAATGCAATTCTGAGTGCTGAGTTTATAATAATTTTAATCTTTTGAATAGAAGTTTTAGGTGAGAAGCCATACAAATATAGACCATAATAAATTTTAGATAATAGTAATGATTTTATGACAGATATTAATGAGTTTAAATTACAGTTAAATTTCTTGTTAGATAAGCATTTAATTATGTTCAACCTTGATTCAAATCTTTTGCTATGTATTGGATGTGTCTATAATTACAGAACCTGTTGACACCTTAGGTTTACAAGATTTTTTCCTACAAATGTGAAGATGTTTACACTTTTGTAATGATAACTCAGCACCTAAATAGTTGCACCAATTCTCTATAAGATTTATCAATGGGTTAATGTTTATTGTACCGTTTTTCTCTTTGCCAAGTTTTGTAATTATATAAAAATCATCTGCGTACGCAGTGCATTGTGAACTAATTGCTGTATTATGTATATTCAATCCTTTATTTAACTTGTAATGTTTATGTTTTTTAGTTAAATCTTTTCAACTAAATTCAGTTCTCGTAGCGGCAATTCGATATTCGGCATAACCTTATGACAAAAAAATAATATGCTCAACTGGATTTGATGCTGCTGCTAGGGCCATGTGCAGCTCTCTCAATTCCTGACTTGCTGAAAGCAGCCATATCGGCTTTAGGCTCGTTAGATTTAGTTTATAAGTACTGCATATTTATTTAGGTGTCCTACCTACATACATACATATTTCTACAGACTCTTTTAATGAGGGCGAAACCCACAATGTAAGGGATCTTTTGAATAATGTGCCTTGGTTATTATATTATGGCTTGTACAGGTGACCAACCAGGATAACTTTGAAAACTGAACTTAAGCCATTTTAATCTTGAACAAAATGAATTATTGGAGATTGATCTTTATAAATTTAAACTTTTAAATAAAATATGATTACTTATGTTAAACAAATATCTAAAATCTTTTTATACTTCTATGTACGGAGTATTAAATATTTAAAACCTTTTCTTAAAAATGCTTCCTTTTACATATAATTTATTTTAATTATTTAACGTAAACCAGTTTTATTTTTTATTATAATGTTTAATTGTTAAAATTATAAATAATAATTTGAAATAGAAGTGTTTTGCAAAATCCGTGAAACAAACATTATTTTTGTCTAGCACTGGCTGGACTTAAAAAGAATATTTTATTTTAGACTTAAGATACGAGTAATTATTGTTAATTCAAAAATATTGAAGATACAATAAATAAATTCTGAAAAAAAAAGAAGTGTTTGCGAACACAGCTCATGTTAATTATTTTTTTCTTTATATTTTAGTAAAATATTTTGACACAGTCGGGCAAAAATAGGTTGCTTAGTTTTTTTGAATTCGCCTTGCATATACCTGTATTATTGTACCGTGATTTAAAACATAAAATAATCTATATGGGTAATTCCACGTCAAATCAACAAGGCACTCAAAATGACTACTTCAGATTTTATTAAAACTTTTTTATTTATATTCTTTGACTCCCTGAATCCAAATATGATTTTTATAAAATTCTATCTCTTACAGTTTTTCCGCTACACAGTTATCAAAATTGAAAAATGTCGCTTTTTTGCATATGCACTCGAGGATTAAATATATCCTAAATCCAGTTCTATAAGTCCTAGAAAGTTGAGTAATAGCTCATTTTAAGGGTATTTCATACGCTTTAATTTGGTATCAATCATGAATCATGAAATTTTTTTAACAATTTTTTTTTCTGCTATTTAAAAAAAAGTTTTATTAAAATCTTTGAGATAGTGTCTTTTAATTTTTTTTAAATTTACATATGTTTTTTAATGTGGCTTAGTGAGTACCCCATAAAAATTTGAGAGTGGGACCATGGAGGGATCAGAAGTAATGTTAAAAAAAACTACATATTTTTCAGTTTTAGGGAATATTTCTTACCTTTATTACCCAGTTTATTAAAAAATTTCTATTTTTTCAGTTTATAATGAGTCAAAATTATATTTATATATTATAATGAGTAAAAGCAAACTGCAACGCTGTTTGCTTTTACTGCGCACACACACATTAATCTTATGAAGTTACAAAACAAATTCAATGGTATCTTCACCACGAATGTGCATACGTATATAAAGTTAATTCGATGCTTTTAATGTCTTCAATGTACACATTTAGATATAATGCACAGAAGTGGACACTCAAGAGTTATTCGTGTATAAAGTGAGTCATGCATACTAGAGGCCTGCACAAATCCATTTGAACACACAATCAAGACATGCCATATTTTTTAAATGGTAAACTGAAGTGAAGTCGCGACAAACAAACACTGTTAAATACTGTAGAAATAAAAAAACAAATACTTTCTTGTGTGTATTTGCTAAATGTCTTGATGTCTTGATATGTCTTAATAACAACAAGACGTTTTAAATGTTTTAAAACGTCTTGACATTTCAAGATGTCTTGGTATTTCAAGACGTATTTAAACATTTCTAAAGTAAATTGTAAAGACAGCATTGCAACCATATGTTTATTATATCTTTTATAAGAATTTTGTTTCTCTTTCTTGTGTATAACTATTGTTTGGTACTTTTTAACCGACTTCAAAAAGAAGTAGGTTATCTATTCGTGTGAATGTTGTTTTTTTTATGTATGTTAGCTCATAACTCAATCATTTGTGGACCGATTTTGGAAATTTTTTCTTTATATGATAGGTTGTGATTCAAGAACCTGTATTGCTAAGCCCGCTATAAAAACAATTATAAAATTTGAATTCAGAAATTAAAGGGTGAGTAAAATCACAACATTTTCATATTAATTTATCAATCAATGTATAATTTTAACTTCTCAAACAAAAATGATTTAATTGTCTGTTTTGAATAAAATATTGAAAAAAATTTGGTTTAGCATTGCAATATAACGCAGTGTTGCTTTAATTTTATATTTAAAATTTATTTAATTGAAAAGCACATATGTGCATATGAATATCAATTTTTATAGAAATTTATATTTATTAATAAGCATTGAATTTTAAATATGGCTAAATTTTTTTTCATTAGTTTTCTTTTCATTAATGGTATTGATTTTTAATGAAAAATTTTCATAACACATGTGCACATATATATTTTTCAGACACCTTGCGGTTATTTGAAAGAGGAAAAAATTAAAAAATTATTGTGTTTAAAAAATTATTTTATTGTTTTTTTTTTTTAATAAAAATTAGAACATAAATAAAAAGTTAATGTGAACATTATACGCTAGTAACAAATGGTTAAATGATGTCATTGTCTCTAAAAATTGGTGTTTCATCAGTATTAATGTGTAGATACATCATGTATTTAAAGGTTTTGGAGTTTGATATGTTCGTCCTCTTTTCTGAAAGCAGTTGCCTAGCAACGGAAAACACTCTCTCTGACGCTGCACTACTGGCTGGAGTGGCCAATATTTTACAACTTAACCTATATAGTAGAGGAAATTGCGTTTGTTGTAAATGCCACCAATTAATTACGTCGAAATTGTCTTTAAATGGAATGTTTAAATTTTGGTACATTTGTATTTCTTCAGTAATTTTATCTTCGGCACTTAAATTTGATGCAGGCGCAACAAAGTTTTTAAAATACACTGAAATAATTGTGTTATTGGCTGATGACGTCTCTTTATTTGGTGTACTGTCTTCATTGCGCCAATATCGCTTTAGTTCCTCGATACATTTAGACTTTATAAGATTTTTGTCTTCTTCAGAAAATTGTAAGAATTTATTTGTAGGCGGAAAAAGAAAATGTGCAATTTTGTGCATCGTGGAAAGATTGGAAAACACAGTGGTTTGTAAATTATGGTACAATATTTCTTTAAATCGCCTTATAATTTCAATTTCGTCATTTTCAGGTTTGCAGTTGTCCATTAATTCACTGATATATACATAAGCGAGATGTATAGTTGCATATTTTTCGCCTTCTAGTGTTTTAGATGCCTGCTCGAACGGTTTTAAAATATTCATGATGCCTTTAATGTAAATGATATTAATTTTCTCAATTCTTTGCAGCTCATTTTTACGCTGAAGTACGTTGCTTATATTCATCCAATTTGCTTCCACAGATTCAAACAGGTAATACGCAGTGTTCCACCTAGTAGGACAAAGGCTCTTTAAGGAATTGCCTAAATTACAATTTTCTCCAGATTTTTTAAAATATTTTACTAATTTTGAGCAGGAATTGCAAAGTTTTGCCACTTCTTCTACTTGCTTTATAGCCTTTTCTACCACGTTATTAATAAGGTGGTTTACACAGTTAATGCGTGGATAAATATTAAATGCTGCCATCATATTTGAGCCTCTATCCGTTACCATAATTGCTTCTTCCAGTTTGCAGTTATATTTCCCTAGCAAGTTTTCGGTTTTTGACCGTATAATATCACCTAAAAGGAGACGTAAGATATGAAATAATTAAGTTAATTTTTTTTGCCCTATAATGAAATAAAAAAATAAATATGTAATAACAATTTTAACTTACTCGTACATCTTTCTCCATCCATGGAAATTAGACCTAGCAGCCTTGCATATAATTGACCGTTTTTTATATAGTGGATAGTTAACGAAATATAACTTTTCCGCAAATAGTTATCGGTCCATATATCTGACGTCAATCCGTATCCATTTTTACAGTGTGACATTATTTCATGTTTGATATTGGCGAAAACGGTTTCATATTTTTTTCCGATATTTCGTGATATTGTCGTAGGGTGGGGCAGTAAACTTTCGATGTCAACATTTGTTCCATACTTTGCTCCAACTGAAACCAAAAACTCCGAGTACTGCTTGAGCCCACTGTCCTCTACAAAGTGGAAAGGTCGGCAATTTTCAATGCACCATTGTAAAAGGAGTCTTGTTGCTTCCTTTTTTATGTCCATGTTTACTTCTATCCTAGAAACATTAGCTTCCTTAATAGCGAGATAACATTTATGTTTAACTAAATTTGATGTGCTCCTCTCATCATACTTCATCACGGAAAAACATTTTCTGCAAGCAACTTTTTTTTCTATCTCGATGCCATTATTCTGTATTTTTCCGTAACCATCCCAAACCTTACTTCTGCCTCTTTTTGTGGTAATCTTAAAGTTACCACACAAAATATTTGCCTTTATAATGGCATTGTCCATTACTTCATTGCAATCTGATTGCGTTGAGTTCTAAATGTGAAAACACAAATGATAAAGCACTGTCAAATAATGTAATTTTTTCAAAATTTTATTTTCTTACCATTATTTCTGTCATATTAAATATTAAAAATCGTTATTTTTCACTTTAAATTATGTCAAATAAATATGTGTAGCACTCCACAGGCTCTTTTTAAATACTGATTAAAAAACTGTCATTGGTACTTTCATTTATATATATAAATAGAAAATATTTTTTTATTGTTTTATGAATATTTTTATTACTTACTGGTCTATTTTAAACCAAAATTTATTATGTGTAAAAAAGGATAATAATTTTGGTTTTAAAAAATCTGCTACACAAAAAGCATTTTCGGGAATGTCCCTAAAAAACAGGTAAAAGTGTACTCATAAATAGTGTTGCTATAAAATAATATTACATTTACAATTGAATATTGACGGGAAAATGTTTCATTTAAAGTGCCTAAGAGGTAATTTCAAATTTAAAAAGCAGTAAAATTTTATGATAATTCACAAATGTGCTAATAAGTACAAATTTCCATAAATTTGAGGATTTCCCTAGATAAAAAACAGGTAAAAAAATATTCATATGTGGTGTTGCAAAAAAATTATAGGTAAAAACTTTCAAATGGAAAAGGAAAATGTTTCATACAAATGTCACGCGAAAAGGATAAAAAATGCCCTTGTAAAAAATATGTTCAAATACAGAAATTTGGAAATCATAAAAAGGTAAAAGAATATTTATAAATAGTACTGCAATAAAGTAATATAGACATTTTAAATTGAACATTAAATGTATTATTTTATATTTAAAAAACAGTAAAATATAAATATTTGTCCAATACTTAAAACTAAAACTCTTTTCTATGCAAATTTCCATTGAAAACTACTAAATTTAATAAATCAGCGGTCGTATTCGTATTACTTCTTTGGAAATTTATTTTATTTGCGTATATTAGCTAATTCATTTTAAATTAGCTAATAGTTAATTTGATTAAACTCAACTATTGGTTAATTATCTTTAGTAGGCTTTATTTAAATATGAATTTTAACTTTTTACTTCCTTCTTCAGTAGAACAATTGGTTATCTACAAATTATTTTTTTCTTTCAATAAAAAATCAATATTGGAATTAATGAATAATATAAATTACCCTAAAATTTAATAATTAAGTTCTAAAAATTGTACTTAAAAAATAGTTTTATTATTCTCTTAAATAACTTCATCGTATTTCTACAAAGCATCCAATCTTTCATATGACATACATAAGAACAACAGAAGCATTTAAACAAACACAAAATACAAGTGAAAATGATGGTCTTCAGTTGTATATTTTTAAATTCTTGAAGTGTTTAGTTTTTTTCTCTACTGTCATTGAAGGCTTTGTTACGAACAAATACTGTCTTGAGAGTATTAAACAATAATCTTGTACACGAACTTCAGTATTTGCTTCGTGCTACGAACAGTATACTACAGTATTTTATGTTGTTGTAATACAAGGAATATGCGTGCAAACCATTTAAAAATGAGGGTGTGTTTGATTTTCAAATACATTTGTGCAGGCCTCTAATGCATACATTTTTCAATGTATTTTTTTTTCGATGTCCATTGTGCAGCTTTGTGTGTATAGAGGATAAAATTTGTACACTCAATTCATCTCTGGTGGAAACATCTATAACTACTATTCTATTTTTTCAGCTGAAGCTTTAGCAATACTAATTGCAGCTCAATATACCACAAAGGAACCATAATATAAAGTTTGTTTCAACAACTTTTCGTGTATCCTTACAACACAAAACCCTACGCATCACTCTGCCTTATTTATTGCTTCAAAATACATATATATACCTACTACATATTTTATCCAGTTTTTATTATATGTATGTATGTATTTCTTCCAGGGACAAAATAACGGTTATTTTTATTTTAATATTAAATTGGTTACAGAAAAAATAACTGTAAAAATTTCGGTCTTGTAGTAACAATTATAAACAACCACAAAAAAGTGGTCCTGCTATAACCATTATAAAAGATTTTTTTTATTTTGGTTTTTCATAGCCATTAAAAAAATATTTTTTATAAAATATTTTTTATAATTTTGGTCTATTATAAAAATTAAAAATTTTTATTTTTCTATGTCTTTAATAACCATTACAAATATTTTGAATTTTTTTGGTCTTCTATAACGATTATATGTAACCGAAAAGTTGTTTGGTTTTCTAAAGCTGGTTGGTCAATGGTTTTGGTATAGATCTTGTCAAAAACTAATAAAGACCTAATTCATTATCATCTCTATTAGGGTATAAAGGTAAAAACGTCCGTCCGTCTGTCTGTCTGTCAGCGCGTTTTGTCTCTGAAAATTTTCACAGAAGATGTACTGTTGCCGCTATAGCAACAAATTCTAAAACTTACAGGGGTGTTCTGAAAATCACTTTTTGTCAACGTGGTTTCAAATCACGCAAAAGGTGTTCTGTACACAAAAAATATTGAAATCACGTGATTTAAAACGGGACAGCTAAATGCCTACTGGTTTGAAATCACTTGGTTATTTATACTAAGTAATTCGTTTAGAATCTATAAAAAATGTTATTATATAATTCATATGATATGTTTTCTATTTATTTTTGTAATAAAATTATATTTTATACACACAAAAACGTAAATATTAACAAATATTTAAGTACACTGCTTGTTTTGTAAAAAAATATTTTGCTTTGTTTACCAATGTTCGTGATTTACTTTTTCTAAAGAAATCCACGCTGGACACAAGTTTTCCTCTAACGCTTGCAACACATTCCATAAGATTTTACAAAAAGTGAACCGCCCCATACTAATATTAACATCATTAGCAATAACCGCTTGATAAGATCTGACGGCTAGGAATCTAAGCACAGCCGCTAGCTGTATATTTGCAGGAATACTGCTCTGTGGTAACTTCGGTGCTAGATCTTCCAATACCATTTGGAAAGATCTTCTGTTAAGCCGGTAAAACGAGATGAAGCTGGAAAAGAATTGGACTCGACCTTTTACATCAATTTAATTGTGCTTACTTAGAAGGTTTCGCTTGTATCCATAGGATTTGAAAAGTCCCGTAAATGACGTTTTTTAATACGCTCATTTTTTAAATGCTGTTTTCTTAAAGCAATTAATGCCAATAAAGTAGCTCCCGGCATTTTTTTACTTAATTTCCACTTTTTATTGTAATTAAAAATGTAAGAATATAAACAAACAAAGCATAAATGTAAAAAGTCAGCTGTTTTCTCGTGTTTTCGAAAATTTAAAAGCACGCCGAAAACCGTAAAATCGCGTGATTTGCAGAACATCATCAAATCGTCTGCGTGATTTCAAAACAGTTCGTGCTTTGAAACCACGCCGTTTTCAGAACAGGCCTGTTATAGGGTGTTTCAATAGAGACGTGTTTTTCACGTATATCTTTACCTGTAGGCATACACTTAAAATTTGCAGACAGTAATTAAAACTTAGTTTGCTATATAAACAACTATACAAAAATAAACCTAAAGATTGTGTCCCGCAATAACATGTTTTGACTTATATTGCCATATTTTTTAAACCGCAATAGGTAGGCTTCTGATATTTTCATAGAAAGTAATTATATTTGAACAGTAAAATACTGACACTTAAAATTTACACATATTATATTTTACAATATCTAGAGTAAGAACATGTAATGAAAATAAATTTAGTAAAAATAATTTGAGGATTTTGACCTTCTCTTGTAAACGCTATAGGTAGACACTTTATATTTACACGGGTTATTTAGTACTATGCTCTACTAAAATAAAAAATTAAAGGGTGCCCCATAGAACGTAAAAAAATTAACAACTTGTACTAAACGTGTGTGAGTCTGAACTGCGCTTTACTAATTTATTAACATTTGAATTACTAGCACCCTTTGCAACCATTATAAGTATAAAACTATATCTTTGAAAATAATAAAGGATTCAGCAAAACATTAAAAAAAAATGTTGTTTCTTTAAATTTCAATTTAAGAAACAGTAATGAACGCAATGTTATTTCAGATAAATTGCAACGTAAGTCACTTGATATAATTTTCAGAGCAGAAAAGGCTCTTTCAACGCTGACTTGTGATAAGGATAAAATTTGCATTCAGAACTGCATCTTTAGCGAACACCAACTGCCGAACACACGGCAAACACGAACAGCGGCCATATCCATACACTACACGTTCTTTACTTCAGTTTAAGACGTATTTATTTTACTTGTTGGCATCATGCCGGCAACAATAACAACAAAGGTGCAACTCAAATAGTAAACTATTTCAATTTGATTTCATAAATAAAACAACAAAAAAAAATACAGATTTGACTCACAAAAACTGTCCATTTTAACTGCGTAATCACAAACGAGCAGTTTTGAACGAACACGTTTCAAAACCGACAATTAAAATCAAGAAGCAACAGATATTTTGTTATACGTGCAAGAAGGACGGTTTTTGGCCACAAAGCGACAGTTTTACCCGTACGGTTAAAACTGTCGGACGTGTATGGGCGCCTTAATGGTTACATAAGACCAAAAAAAAATTTTATAAAGGTTATAGAAAGCTCAAAATTTTGTTTGTTAATTATAATAGTTATGACAGACCAAAAAATATTCCTTATTCAGGGAGCAATTTTAAAAAATTCTTGGTTAATCCTTATTTCAGGATTATTTTAAATATTGGTTATAACAGTTATGGCCCTGATTTCTTCTACTCTTTGTACGATAATGTTGTTATGTTTTTATTTATTAATAGATGTAATTAAATCCCTAAAAAAATGTTAAAGTTTTTCACACACCACAAGACAACAAAATAAAATATTTTTTATTATTAATGAAGCTGTTTAATAAAATACAATTTTGTTTATTTTTTTCGTTTAATACATATTTTAATCATTCATTAATAATATATCACAATATTTGATTTGAGAATTAACATCACTCTTGGTCGCAGTCGCAACCGCCTGACTCATTAAGAACTTTATCAACGATCAAAATAATGTACGTTAGTATGGACATCGCACTTAGGCCTCGGTAATACTTTAGAATCATTTGAAATAAAAATTAAAAATAATTAAATGCATAAATTCAACAATTTTAAAAACTTACTAGACTTTTTAAATCACACATTTTTAATTATACTAAAATTTTAATTCAGTTTTGTTCTAATTTATACGTGAAAGTTGTTACTTAAATTATGTTATGGTTGTGTATGTTGTAAACGTAACAATTCAAAATGATATTTAATAAAATATAAAATCATAACGAACGTGCTTTAAATACTTTATTTAATTTGTGAAATATGTAGTTGCTGAAATACCAAGTACTGAAATTCCTTAATGTTATTACGTAATCCTAAAATTGCTTATTGTTCTTAAGAATTGCAATTTTTGTAATTTAATTTAATTGTAATTTGGAACAGTAGCTTGAGTAGAGTAGAGAGCAATACAAATATAGGTAGCCAAATGACCCACAGGATACCCACTGGTAAAAAAAAATTATAAAATTAAAAAAAAAAATTTTAAATTTAAAAAAAAATAAAATTTTTTTTCAACATTTACAAAAAAACTTTACAACCCGTTTTCAAAACGATAAATCCACAGAAAATTTTACGAAAGCAATTTTTTAAAAAATTTTCCAAAAAATATTTGAATAAAATTTTACAATTTGAATAAAAATTTGAATAAAATTTTTTTGAAAATTTTTTGAGAAACAGTTTTCGAAAAATTAAAAACAAAATTTCAATATTTCTGTGAAAATGAAAATCATGACTGTAACATAATATATTTCAATATTAAGAATATATGCAAGGTATATTTATCTTGCTAGGTATTGTCGTCCGCCCAGCTGATTTAGTAGTTCGACATGTCAAAAGTTGTATGTGTTCAGAAATTTTATAGTGTAGAAGTGAAAAGGCAATAAATCACATGCAGGCCTTCTTAATTTTCTCCTATGTTTTTTGACATTTCGAACTACAAAGCAACAACAAAATGCCATGTTGTTCTTGTATTGTTGTATTTGTTGTAGGAACGCCACTACCTAGTAAAATAAATATACCTTGAATATATGTATGTATGTATGTATGTATGTACATATATAGAGTAACTTATTTTTTAAATGCGTTTGATTTTTAAATAGATGAGATCTCTGTTTTAAAACATAGTCAACTTCAAGATACCGACTACAAACTGTAAAAAATAAAATACACACGTTTAAAGGTAAACGATTATTTTACAGCCAGAACAGCTACATGGCTACACGACCACCGTTGTGGCTGTCGTAAACTTAGGCTAATTTCTATTTTATTCAACAAAAGACAACTGTAGCCAACGGAATTTGTTTTCATTTAGCTGCGTCGCCGTTGTCTTCTATTTCTTTAAAGTATGAGTAATGAGTTTTTTCTCATATGACTTATTTTAATTTATGTAAAGAGTCAACAATATGAATAATGCTGTACATGTCTGTATAAATAAAATCACCGTGGTCAAGGGTTTAGAAGATTCGGCACAGCCGAATATAGCACTTTTACTTGTTTTTATACCCTTCACCACAAGTGGAGAGGGTATTTATAAGTTTGTTATTATGTGTGTAATTTCTACAATATTGATTTCCGATCCCATAAAGTATATATGAATATTCTGATTTCTTATACATAAAGATGTTGATTAAGCGATGTCCGTCCATTTTGACCTTGAAATGTCGTTTGCCAAGGCACCAGAAGAGATACAAAAAATTTAAGCACACCAATCTGTCAGGCATAGTTTCGAAAATTTTGGGATTTCAATTCAGCAACATCGGATCATTCCTTTGGAGGCTGCGGGCCAAAAACTACGCCCACCTATATTTTTTCACGATTTTTTTTTTTTAATTTTTTCGGCTTTAATGATTCTTATTTGAGTTTTTAGTCAAATAAATATAAGACCGCGACAGGTAGATCGCAAGGAGTGCATGGTGATCTTAGGGGATCAAAAAACCCCTGCGAGGGGCGATTTTTGTTTGTTTTTGGGTTGGTAGGGTTTTTCTTCTTTGATTTGTATTAGAGACCTTAATAGAAAGCAATACACATAGAGGTAGCCAATGAACCCAGAGGTTCCTAAATTTAAAAAAGTTTTAAATTAAAATTAAAAAAAAATTAAAATCAAAATCAATCAAAAAGACATTTTTACAGAAAACTTTTAAAAAAATGTTTTTTTACATATTTTCCACAAAATTTTCGAATAAAATTTTATAAAAAAACTTTAAAAAAATATTTTGCAAAAATTTTCGAAATATTTATAAAAAATTTTTAATATTTTTTTGGAAATTAAAATCATGAGTGTAACATAACATATTTATAATAGTAAGAATATATGTTATTACAGTAACATATATTTATACACTTCACCACAGGTGGTGGAAAGGGTATATATGAATTTGTCATTCCGTGTGTAATTTCTGCAATATTTATTTCCGACTCCATAAAGTATATATATATTCTGGATCCTTATACATAGAGAAGTTGATTAAGCGATGTCCGTCTGCCCGTGTTCGGGTTGAAATGTCATTTGCCAAGGCACCAGAAGAGATACAAAAAAATTAACCACACCAATCTGTCAGGCATAGTTTCGAAAATTTTGGTATTGCAATTCAGCAACATCGGATCATTACTTTG